>JBCFYV010011135.1:22456234-22783734 GCA_039000515.1 Timema cristinae
TGTTGATATGTGGGTTGACCTACCTTTTCACAGTGATAAATTAACGGCCAGGGACTGAATGTTGTGCTTGTCCTAGTCTTAAGTTAAATTTAAGGCATATGAAGTTATGATAAGAATAGCAAGCCGGTAGTGGAAAATATATGGCTTGAATAATAAACTGACCCATGCGATAGGCTGGAGACAGTAATGGATTTAAAGAAAAAAGTCTATATAGAATATTTTATTGTAGGAATGTCAGAAATGCCGTTGTCTCGCATGACTTGTGACGAGTTATGACTACAGTGCTTCAAAGTCATAACTCCCTCGCCTTCATCGTAGTTGCTCCATCAGTTTTGTGCACACCAATATGCCTACAATTGACATTTTATTTTATTTGTGTATTTCTCTGTATATTATGCAATAGGTACAGCAAGCTACATACAATATTTATTAATTAGTTATAATTATCCTGCTTACAATACACAACAGTGCAGTAATTAGATTGTTGTAGTAATTTCTACTGTATTCAAGCACAAATATTTTTTTTTCTCCAAATAACAGATTTTTTTATCCCACAAAGTATCTTCTTTTAAAAGATTTCAGTGAATTAGAGTATTATAATATATTCATGATTTAGGTTGTGACTACGGGTTTGGCCACCTTCTCGCAAGACGCCTGGATGCCATGGGGGTGCCCGTTTACGCGGCATGCCTCTACCCGGAAGAGAACGGGGCGCTAGAGCTAAAGGCAATGTGCTCTGATAAGCTCCGAGTCGTGAAGCTCGACGTGACGCATCATTCGACGTGGCGGGGGCGGTAGAGTTTGTCCGGGCCACTCTTGGGGAGAACAGTGAGTATACTCAGGCTCTGATCAAACAACTTTGAAAGATCATGGTTCGATTATCGGTCAAGTTTAAATTTAGTCGCCAATTAATTTAAATCGGCTCAACCCCTCCCCAAGTGAAGAACCAGTTGCCCTCAGCAATAATTGTATTAGAGATCCTGTAAAGAAAATATTGTGAAACAGAAATAAGAGAAACAGTTTATCCGTGGGCAAGATTATTTAGCAGTCCATCATCATCATCATCATCATCACACCACCAGGAACGGTTTCCAGCCTCTCCTATATCCTCCACTCCCTTTAACCACCTGTTCCTTAGGCATCCTCTTATCCTCTCACTTGAAAAGTCAACATCTTTGGTATCTTCTACTCCATTCTCCTTACATGACCGTACCATCCTAGTCTCTATTTTCTCCTCCACTGGCTCCTCTTTAACTATTCCTATCACCCTTTTCTTTCTCATCCTACCCATTCTCGTCACTCCTATCGTACTTATCAAAAATTTCATTTAACAGGCTTGAATTCTGTTTCTATACTGTTCCTTCATTACTATTTTGCAATCATGCACTATATTTTATAGCGTAGTATAACTACTTCTACCAGACTTTGATAATTTTAATCCTGGCGGGAAAATATATTTCTTAGTCCAAGTCTTATGTAGATAAGTTAAGATTTATTTGGGGGTTAACTACAAGTAAAGTCTTGATTGTTATCAACCAGCATATAGATCTCGGGACATTGATTTGACATTTATTGAAGGTTAGATGGAATGGCGGAGGGTCAATTTAATGTAATGTAACATTGCATAGATGTTGAATTGACGTTCACTTAACGTAAGTGTTGTCTAAGGGATAGCTTTCAAGTTGTGTTATGAATTTCAGTCGGATAATCATGTGTAGACATTGATAGTAATTTATTTGTTTGTTCATCATGTGCAGATACCTTTATCAGTATATTTTGTTTGGTCGTGTCTTGAAATACCAAAACTTAATGGCTTTTCTTAAAATTTATTTAGTAACTTCAGTAACCTACTATATGTAATTGAAGCCAAACTATCCTTGGCTGCTCGAGTTACATTTTGGCAAACTGTTTAAATGAATTGTTTCTGTTTTGTTTTGTGATTTTATTAATTCGATCCTGATCACAGCACTATGTTTCTTTACATTACGTGAACATTAAAAATCCGATTGTGATCTTGCCATAAGAAAGAGGGAAATGATGGGAGGTTTAGGTGCCTGTATAGAGTGAGGTAAAGATAAGAAGGCGATTTGATGCGGTGGAGAGGAATGTGTAGGGGCTAGTGAGGAGGGAATGTTTAGATTAGGTATATAGAAAAGAGATATAAACCTCATTTAGACAATGCATAAGCTTTCCATCAGTATAGTCCCTTAAGTACATAATGGTCTTTTGAAATGAAAATCGTGTCTATACAGTCTATGCTAACCAATGAAAAAAGACAGACTGTGTTTAATTAAAACTTTAGAAAGAAAATACTATAGAGCAAGGCAAAAACAGACATTATCTGTGAAGCATAGATTATTAAGAATACTATTGGGAAATTTAACATGCCAAAGCGATGCTACTCTTTATGATAACTTCGTATTTCTTTGAAATGTGGGTCTGAGGTGCCGTGCTTTACTTGAGATTTTAAATTTTCAGAAAAATCTTCCTGAAATGGCTCCATATGTAAAACTATTATTTCATTTTGTATTCGTTTCCGTGGCAAAGAATCCTTTCACTGTCATTGGTGCTTTCATTTCTATGCATGCACACACACGCACGCATGCACACACACAACACACATTCACTTTGCTCTGCTGATTGGTAAGCCTTAGCAGTCTGTAATTACTAGCGCTGGGGAAGTTGAGCCAACTTTTACCGAGTGGTAAGGACTAAGGACTTAAGGATTAAGATTCTGTAGACAGTGTAATCTGTTAGTGTGAGGTCAATCTCTTAAGGAAAACTACACACCTTATGTATATGGAATCTGTAAACAGGGGGAAAAGAGGAATAAAATCCGGGACGTTCGCCCAGAAAATGATTACTGTACTATTTGCAGTTAGTGGTTTCATGTCTTGATATTTCCAATTTCAGAGTTGTGGGCAGTAGTAAACAATGCAGGGATCGCAACTTACAGCGAAATCGAGTGGTGCCCTTCAAGATCCTACCAGCAAATACTTGATGTCAATGTTCTTGGAACGATAAGAGTGACAAAGGCGTTTCTACCCCTACTTCGGAAATCTTCCGGCCGCATCATTAACATGTGTAGCTTCACAAGTGAGCTACTCACCAATTAGAATGATTTTTTTTTAAATTTGGTCCCGCTTTTACTAATTGTTCATGCTATCTGCATATTTACATTAATGAGGTAGGGGTGAAGAAGGAAGAATATAAAAACACCCTTAGTTCATTGAACCAGGATTCAAATCTTGACTTTCTCGGTCACCAGAAAGCCAGAATATTGTGAGAATGACGCCTTAGACTGTCAAACCATTAGCCCAGGTTTTATTTTTATGTCAAGCACAGCAAAAAGGGGCTGTACAACAGTGGTGGATCGTGAACTGTTGATAGTGTGTGTTAGGCACAGCTTGGTGAAAACTTAGCTATTTTTTTAGCACCGTGTCTTACAACCTGTTCAGGTTATACATATACATACTAATTTCACTAATGTGTTTGAGATGAGGAAGGTTGACTTTAGAGGAAGTTTGTCCACATTTGCGTGGAAGAAGAGTGGGAAAACATTTTGGAAAAACCACACTCAGTACACTCGACCATGAATGGAGTATCGAAACCCCCTGTCATTAACAGTCTAGTCTATTGCAAGAGTGACACCTTAGACCGTGTTGCCACCAAAGCATGTTTGAAAATTGTTACCCCTTGAAATGGTTAACAAAGTTATCAGATTTTGGCACAACAGACTCTTGAGCGTCACCTAAGCATATGTGTTTGAATCCTTGTCAGGGCATAAAATTGGATAGTTATTATTTGGGTGAGATCACTAAAACCCTGTACACCTAAAAAACTTATATTCTAGGTGTCTCAATTATTTGAAAAACATTAATTAAACAGGGTGTACAGCCAAATAGTATTTTAAAATTCCCTGAATTTTCTAGGTTTTTCAAAACTAATTTACAAATTTTACAGTTACTATAAATTACCATCATTATTTTATTAATATTGTAGCTTGATGTAATAATATTTTTACACAGTCTGAGATTACATCGCTGTATGAAGCGGTTAAAGGGTATCAGCCTAAGGCAATAAGCTATGGGGTAGTATGATCCAAATTAGATTTCAGTGAGATCATACTGAGACATTAAAAGATTGCCTTACACATGTACAGTTTAAAATTGTTGTGAGACACATTATCATTTTGTTCTTCCTATAATGTAATCGAATTATCATGCATACCTCAGCCTAGGCATAAGGGCGCAAGGGCAGAGGGGTGGAAAGACACCATAATTACCTGTACTTTGAGAATTAATATAAGTATGCTCAACCGTATTAAAAGAGATTTGAGGTGTGTATTAACTGAAAAAGAATAATTAAAAAAAAAATGATTTTGACTATTGTAAATAAAAGTTGTGTATTTTTTTTAGATAATTTGTGAAAATTCCAGAAATGTTATTATTATTATTATTATTATTATTAGCACCGCGTCTAACTACCCGTTCGGGTTATACGCACTTACGCTAATGTGTAATGGTAGGGTGATTGTGAGATGAAATGAAGAACCTACAGTTTAACGTGGAATCCGAACCACGGTGGAGGCCTGGCATTCCACACATTCACAAGATGTCTTGTCAGAGGTGAAGGAAGGGTTTGGAAATCAGATAAATCTGTGCCGGGACCGAGGATCGAACCCTAGCTGCCAGCATAGAAGTCCGACACCTTACCCCTAGACCACCAGGACACCCAGAAATGTTATCAAATTTCCTGATTTTTCCCTGTTAAATTATTTGTAGGAATTTTAAAAGTGTAAATATAGTTTAACATAATTTTAAAATTCTGCTCTAGTGGGAACATGGAAATAACTGTCAGTCTTGCCTTTGGTTGGATTGAACATTATTAAAAGATCGGTGTTTTAATCCTACTTGGGTGTACTAAGGTGTTTTTTTTCCCCCCCTTAACAGTTACCTCCTGTCTTTCCACACAAATGTGGATACATTTCCTTTAGATTCTACCTTATTTATCCTTACTCTGTTAGAGTAAATGTGTGGATAGCCCAGACAAGCAGCAAGATTTGGGGCAAGGAATATTGATTTAAATAAAAAAAAGTAAAGGTGTGCGAGTAGTCATTTTTCATTAAGAGCCGAGTTTGAATTAAAACTAGTTTTTATTTAGTTTGAGTAGTACGGAGTATTATTTATACAAATAATTGTACTTTTATTTTTAAGTCGACAAAAGGAAATGGTGTTATGAAATTATCTCTTAAAATTAAATAAAATTAAACAAAACAAAAAAAAAATTTCGAGGAAAAGATGGAGAATTATGAGAAGGCTATTCAAATTTTTTTGGTTTAGTCTAAATTTTCAAGTAGAATTTGAGAAATTACTAAAAGTCTACTCCAACGTGAATTTTTTAGTACTTGCATACCCTTATAAGAATTAGCATGCTTATTGAATCGGGAACTATATTAGTTTTATTATTATTATTATTATTATTATTAGCACCGCGTCTTACTACCCGTTTGGGTCATACGCACTTACGCTAATGTGTAATGGTAGGGTGATTGTGAGATGAAGGACCTACAGTTTAACGTGGAATCCGAACCACGGTGGCGACCTGGCATTCCCACATTCACAAGATGTCTTGTCAGAGGTGAAGGAAGGGTTTGGAAATCAGATAAATCTTTGCCGGGACCGAGGATTGAACCCCGGCCGCCAGCACAGAAGTCTGACACCTAACCCCTAGACCACCAGGTCACCCATATATTAGTTTTAAGTAGTTTTAATAGGCAAGAATTAGCATGCTTATTGAATCGGGAACTATATTAGTTTTAAGTAGTTTTAATAGCCAAGAATTAGCATGCTTATTGAATCGGGAACTATGTTAGTTTTGAGTAGTTTTAATAGTCTTATGGAAACACACATTAATAAAATCTTTGACTTTTTAGGTCAATACCCATTACCAGGTTTGTCAGCATACTCGATCTCCAAGTTCGGAATACTGGCATTTACCGACACTTTACGTTATGAAATGAAGAAATGGTCCATCACAGTTCACTCAGTGGAACCCGTACTTTACAGGTGACATTAAATTATGGCAGCTAATTAGTACCTGCTTTGGTGGTAAATATATTTAAAGCAGGGATCAGCAGCCTTTTTGGGCCCCGATTGACTTTTATATATATATATCAAAGGTCCTGCAGTCACCCTTAGCATCTCTACTCTTTTAATTTTCTTTTTTATATATTTTGTATTTATTCCTTAATTTCAATAAATCACAAAATAGCAAAATAAAATACTTATGTCCCTGCCTTATTAGAAAATACATAAAATAAATAAAATAAATAAAATGTACACTCCATTTACCCTTAAAGGTAGCAGTCTTACCTTGATAGATTACACTATGGCCTTATCTTATAAACTGTATCATAGTGGAATAACGCAAGGTAAGCTTGCCTTTTTGTAAAAATTTAGTTTCCTTATGCGATTGATTGAAAATTGCTATCGACGCGATCAATATATTTCCAACCCCTGGTCTAAGGAATCATTCTTGCAATAGACTAGACAGTACATGACAGAGAGAGAGAGAGAAAGAGATATATTCAAATTCTGGCCAAGTGACAGAGGTTGAGGTTAGAGTTGCACAAGTGATTTTTTTCCATCCCCTCCCTTTTCTATACTAATATTATAAAGAGGAAAGATTTTTTTTTGTTTGTAATGGATACACTCAAAAACTACTGGACCGATTTAAAAAATTATTTCACCAATATAAAGCTACATTATCAGCGAGTAATATAGGCTATATTTTATTTTAAAAATGTAATTTATTCCTCATAAAAATGTCGATAGTATATTATATAATTGTTGGAAAAAAAAGTTGTTGAAGGAAAAAGGTGGTTGGTGAAGGGGTCGGGGGGAGGGGGTGGGGGAGGAAAGAGGAATGAGATGAAAATAGGAGGAAGGATAAAAAGAGGGAGGGGGCTATAGAGTGATGGTAGGAATATATTTTCAAAAAAATAAGTAAAAAAAAAGTTTTGTTTTTATATTGACATGATGGATGATTTGAAGCTTTATTTTACAGGATTCTTTACAATATTTTTTTACGGGGAAGGGGGCTAGTCTATTATACATACTCATCCCTGACCTTAAAAGAGCTAAGCTATTAATAGTCGTTAACTTAGCGCAGGACGAGAATAGCTGATGAGACCTCACTTTTAAGAGACCTTCAACGCCAATGGGACCAAGTGCCTGAGGATGTTCGCAGCGAATATGGCGAGCTCTACTATCAGACTTATCAGGTATCACCACAAAACATCTTTTCCAGGACTTATTGGCACCCTTTTTAACAGTTGACAGGTAACATAAAGGACAAACACAGGAAATTGACAATGCATGTAAATAGTAATAATATATTAGTTGCTATAGAAAATAGAAATTATAACGAAACAATAGCAATGTTATAATGTGAATCTAGTAAGGGTGTGAGAAGTTTTGACTTGGCTTCAAAACAAATATCAGCTTCGACTTCGCTTTGAAAATAAGATTGCCTACGAATATTAAGAAACTTCACCAATAAAAATATTAAGAGTTAAAATACCTAATATATGTTCAATTATTCTCAGTTTTAGCTGTTGTATACATTACAAATTAATATTCACTTGAAAAAAAAACAACCATGAATTGACTTGTAAGTTATGATAATATCTTAATTTATCATACTAATAAAATATTACAAACAAATTGTGCAATAAAACAATCTCCAGTCATTTTTAGAGCATAAAGTTATGTATATATAACCACAAAAAAAAAAAAAATTCAAACTTTGATTCGGCTTCAAGAATATTTAATATATTCAATTAAAGTTTGCTTCGAATTTAAAAAGTGGACTTCGTACACCCCAAATTAGTTGATATTTATCAGTGTGGATGGGGTGACCATGGGGTGTCCTTTGGTTAGATGTCTGAATCATTATAATGAACACAATTTTCACATAATATTAAAAAAAAAGTTTTCAAATATTGACTTGAGTTTGAAAATTAATGAACTATTTTGATAAAAGAAGGCCTTATTTATTTGAAAGAAAGAGAGAAAAAAGCAACCTTTTGTCGATGTTTTTCAGGAATCTTTAAGAAACCACTTGTGGAAAGCACGCGCTCCAGGGAAAGTAAATGAGGTCGTGGACACCATGATTGAGGCCATTCTAAGTTCGTCTCCAAAGGTTAGTAATAAGTGAAACATTAAATAGGTCAACATTTCACAGGTAACAATTCACTTACTTAAGATCCGCCTCGGTGGCGTAGTTGGCTAACGCGCTTGTCGTGTTGAGCTCGACTGCCGAGGACGGGGAGATCGAGGTTCGAATCTCGGTTGGGTGAACTGGGTGTGGTTTTTCCTAAATGGTTTTCCACTCTCCCTCCACGCAAATTCGGGTTCACTTCCTATAATTTGACCTTCCCAATTCCTAATCCATTATCGTAATTAGTACTTAAAGCGTATAACCCGAACGGGTAGTAAGACGTGGTGCTAATTATTATTATTATTTACTTAAGTTCTGTCAAAATTATTTATAATCAGCAGTCCAGATTTTGATAACCTAAAAATAATCAAAAAATTACCTAAAAATATAAACAGAGTTGTAATAAATGCACAAAACTAAATCAAACATGTGCTTTACAAAAATTATCTAAATTAAAAATTATCAATTCACTTTAAGTCTTTAAATCAAGAGGAATCGAAGAAATGAAATGAGGAAGAATGGTGGAAGGGTAGAGGAAGATGGAGCCATTTTACTAAACTGACCCGGTTACAGGCTGGAAAGTTGATGATTATGATTACCTAGGTCTTTAACAACTAAACTCTTGCATTATTCTGAGTATAAAATTGATTTACAAGTAATAGCTACCCCCTCCCAACGCAACCCTCTCCAGCCTAGTTGCAGTCTCACCAGGAATGTGTATTTTACAACTAAACAAGCAAAGAGGATACAAAGTTTAGTTACATTATCTTCTCATTCTGACAAAACATTTATGTTTTAGTATTAATGAATCTATTTATTATTATTATTATTATTATTATTATTATTATTAGCACCGCGCCTTACTACCCGTTCGGGTTATACACACGCTAATGTGTAATGGTAGGGTGATTGTGAGATGAAATGAAGGACCTACAGTTTAACGTGGAATCCGAACCACGGTGGCGGCCTGGCATTCCCCACATTCACAAGATGTCTTGTCAGAGGTGAAGGAAGGGTTTGGTAATCAGATAAATCTGTGCCGGGACCGAGGATTGAACCCCGGCCACCAGCATAGAAGTCTGACACCTTACCCCTAGACCACCAGGTCACCTACATCTATTTATTATCAATGGTATTAAAATATGTTTTAATGTGTTAAAATTACTCAAAAATGCCTTAAAATCCTAAAAAATTCCTATATATGCCTAAAAGTGATTTTAAAAGGGTGAAAATCTTAAAAATAAAAAATAAAATAAAATGACCTACCTATGGGTTATAAAGTTCTACAATCAGGTGATCATAAATAGAGTTTATGTATTTAAATGAGTATTGTTTGATATCTAATAATAAAAATATGACATTGTCATCAAAATCCAGGCCCTGGTTATAATTCACTACCTTCATGAATTTGACGGTTGGATTTCGAGAGGAAGAACATTTTAGAATATACAAACATTTGTTTTTTTCAGTCAAAATTGATTACATTTTACTTTATTATTAGTGTTACTTTATAAGTTTCGGTATTAACTATAAAAAAATTAACTTCCGTGAATAACACGACTTACACGTTTAATTGGCCGTTAAGCTTATATGCACACATATTATGTAAACATTATTTTGGTGATACCAGTATTTGCAACTGTTAAAAAGGGTTATTCCTATCAAAATAGAGCTATATATAAACTTAAAAAAAAAAAAAATTGCAAGGCTATAAGTTATCTCTAAATCTCCAAGATATGTAATAAATAAATATTATAGAATTGTATAAAAAAAATAAAGCACAAATAAAAGTAAAAAAAAGGGATGGGCTCTCGAACTCTCAAATCCTTAAGAATAATCAAGAAAGTTTCAAATTCAAGACCCAAATCCTTAAAAAAAATTGTTTTCAATCTCACAATACTGCTTATTGGTGGCTGAGAACCAATTATAAATTATAGGATGAACTTAACAACCAGACCCCAGACAAGTAATTTAGCACCTAAATGAATGTATGGTCGGGGGATTGGGCAGTAATGATTGATTTTCTTCAAGTGGCAGCCATTACCTCTATGTCCAGTGGCAGCAGTGTAAAGTGAGAACTGTGTTCTTTTCATTGTAAAGGCCATATTGTGTATTGTTCCTTTTTATGATTTTTATCCAACTTTTGTGTACCTTCTTCCAAATATATTAAAAGATACCTAAAAAAAAAACGAAAAGAGATTATCATTAAAGATATATTTTTTAGTTGAAAATTTATACCTGGACACGGGAATCGGAACCGGAACTTTAAGCTTAACATACCACTGAGCTATCCAGGAATTATCCCATACTAAAGGTCATTCTTCACTCATAGTTTAAGGCAGAGTCAGAGTCTGCTAACCCAAAAGTCCTGGGTTTGATTCCCATGACCAAGTGCCAAATTTTTCTGACAAATTTAAAATCAAGTAAAATAACTAATCTAAAGTAATCAAAGTAATGTATTTCAGAACCGTTATGTTCCTGGTTTTGTTGGGAACATGGAAACCTGGCTCTTCAGTTTGCTGCCGTCGTACTTTCAAGACTTCATTTTGTGTTATGGTTACACGACAACGCCTCCTCTCGCGAGTAAGACAAAAGTTGAAACAATCCTTAACACATGCATTTGATTATATATAGTTTATTATTTTACTAGTCATTCTATCTTACTACTTATCTGGGATATACAAATTTTAATTAAGGTAAAACACGTTTCAATGGATAAATGGTTTAAGCCATCACTCTCGTGTTGGGTGAGGCCAGTTGATGACGGGGAGATTGGAGTTTGAATCTCAGTCGGGTCTAATGAGGGTTGTTTTTCCTAAATGGTTTCCCACTCTCCTTCCATGCAAATGTGGGTAGATTACCTCTAAAGTGCTTTCTTCATTCCCATCCCATTATAGTAATTATCATATATGTATGTGTATAACCGAAACAGGTGATAAGAAAGGCTGAATTTTTTTAGAGGTAACAAGGTGAGGAGGAAGAATTTAGAGGAAATGTACCCATATTCACACGGAGGGAGACTGAAGAACTATTGAGGAAATATTTCGTTCAGTATACCCAGTCAGGTTTTGATCCTCGATCTCCCCTTAACATGCAAACCAGACTAAATGAGACTGACATTCATTCTGCGTGGCCAATGATGCAAGTCTAAAACAAACAAAAAAGCCATCTAATCTATAAATACTACCTTTTTGCCACCCACAAGTATCTTTGCCTCAGTCTTTGGATTTTTTTAGTTTGGCCATTTCCCTAGCAAACAAGATAGACCTCTTGAAATTCCAAACAAACACATAAACTGACAGCTTGTCAAAGAGTACTTAACCAATTTTAAGTCGTGATGAATATCAAGTTGAAAATAAAAATAAAATATTACATATAATAACACCTTTAAATGTGAATAAAATGCATTATAGAAAAGGGTATGGATCTTTGAAAGTTATATTAATAAGGATGTGTGAGAACTATTTTATTAATTTGAGACAAAAATTTAAAAAAGTATCAAGACAAGAGACAATAAAATATCATTTGAAAGTAAAAAAAAAAAATTAGATTATGTTTAGTCAAGTAAATATATATTTTATAGTTACTTTTTGACATTTGAGCTGATGCTTGATTTAGATTGTCTTCTATATGGTTCATTAATTCCTTTGAGATATAAATGATACACATTGTAAATGCAGTTAATAATATAGTAATAGGCAATTACAATGAACACCATTTATAATTTAATTTTCTAATATTACAGCTTATATTGGCAACGTTTGATATTGGAAAACAATATTTATAAGCATAACATTTCTTAATAAAGGCTGTTTTTGGGTTATTACAGGATTATTGGAAATAATAAATTCCCAGTTTGGTTTTTTAATTCCTAAGGGCCATTATTTGCTGTTTTTGTATTTCTAAAATTTTCAAGATTCATTTTTTTAACTTTTGAGACACATCAAATCTATTTTATCTTGAATTTTTGAGTCTCGCACATCCTAGGCGTGTAGGAGAAACGTTAAAAGGTCAGTATTTTTGAAGTTTATATATCAAACATTTTTTTTTTGGTTTAAAGAAATCAAATATTTAGCCAGTAAAAACATAAAGAGTTTTATTTTCTTCACAAGTCAACCTCAACAGTCGTTGAGTATCTATCAAGGGTGTCCTGGAATTTAATGACAACTTTTTCTCTTAATTTAATAAGTTTATCATCTAATGCTGATATCATGAAATTCAACAACTGTTGATGTCACCATGTGAAAAAAATTAAACTCTCTGTTTCTACTAAGAGATACTCGAGTTATTTTGGAAATAAATATGTTTTGCTATAAAAACTGCAAAATAAAACTGACCTTAAGTCTTGTTTCTTGTACACCCACCTTAGTATTATCATCATTATAACCAGTTCAAAACTTATTTTAGCACTGTCTTATATTTAGGGAATTTGTATCAGCATTTGCAAGGAGTGCGCCCGCACACATAACACACACACACACACTCTTTAAAAAAAATCAAATTTTGCTACAAAATAGAAAATGTCTTAGAATTTTATTTAATCCTAAGTTTATTTTTGTAATAATATGAATTATTGCCTAATGGCTTGGAAATGTATACTAGACAGTGTAGAAACATTGTACAATCACGTAAAGTAAGTGATGGCGAAATAAGCCAACCTGAAAAGATAGTTTAGGCCTTAGATAGGAAAAAAATTCACTTCTCTCTTCATTTCTTGATACACTTTTAACACTTCCAACAGGTACACATGGTTTTAAATTTAGGAAATATTCCTTTTTTATTTAAAGACCTAAAACACATATAAATATTTTATATGGAACTACATGCTTGAATGTAATGAAGTGTTATAAGAGTAAGAAGAAACAAAGAGAGAAGTGTGTTTGTTCCTATAAAGACCTAACCTAACTATCCTTTCAAGTTGGCTTTTTTCACTATCACTTACATTACACTACTGTACAGTGTTTCTTCAAAATATATGATAAATTTTAAAATGCAGTTTCCTAGTAGTTACAATTTTTAATGAGGCCCTTTTTGACAAACACGAGTTTGATCCGCCTAACTGAACCATTCGACCATCAATGGAGTCTTAAACATTAATCGAGCAGAGGTTTAATAAGTGTAGCCCACAATTAATGATTTACTTATATTGACAATGAAATATTTTATTTTCAGTTGTGAAGAAGGACACAACAAGAAA
This sequence comes from Timema cristinae, assembly GCA_039000515.1. Classification (NCBI taxonomy): domain Eukaryota; kingdom Metazoa; phylum Arthropoda; class Insecta; order Phasmatodea; family Timematidae; genus Timema; species Timema cristinae. Next base: position 22,469,655 of record JBCFYV010011135.1, read on the forward strand.
TGAAAATTTGTTCTCGATGAAAGAGGTGTGAACAAATAGAATGGTACTATCTGTTGATTGGTGAAAGGAAACTCATCAGATTAAACTGTAACACTCATTACAATGGAAAATAGTAGAAGAGTGTGAATCTTTGAAACTTCACTTCAGAACAAACATTAGCTTCGACTTTGCTTCGGAAAAAATTCTGGCTTCAAAGCTTTGTCAATAAGAATATTGACAGCTAAAATATACTCAATGTATGTTCGATTATTGCCATTCTGAATTGTTTTGTATATTATAAATTTTTATTGATATGGGAAAAAATCTGAAGTAAATGAATTGCATGTTGTGATAATAGCTTGAATTGTCAGATTACACGAAATATTACCAACAATAATTTTACAATAAAACATTTTGTAAGTAATTTTAGTGCATAAAGTAATATATTTAACAAAAATATATTTTTTCAAGTGTAAAACCACTAACAAAAAATATTCAAACTTCAATTCAGCTTTGAGAATATTTCATTCGATTCGAGATCGCTTTAATTGAAAAAGTAGACTTAGCACACCCCTAGAAAATAGGAACACAAAATGGTCACCAATAATTTCTAAAGGGGATGACTAAAGAATGTGTGAGCTCAAGATTTATTAATCCGAGCCGAGCTTCTTAGGAAGAACCAAAAGTGCACTCCTAAAATAGTTAGCACAGCGTTCATGACCATTTATTTTTTTAAATTCAAAATGGAGTAATTTAGTGTTTGTTTATTTTGTTTGATAAAGGCAACAATGCTGAAATATTACTCAATTTGTGTTAAAATCTGTTTAAATGTGTGATTATTTCTACTATAGAAGCTAAAAGGAAGATGAAGTCACCACACATTTTTCCTTTTCTCATAGTTGGGCTTTATTAATTCAATTTACACTTATTAGTTTATTTTCTTTCCTTTATTTTTATCAATTTCCATTATTATCCTAATAATAGCCCAATAATTGTATATCTCATTGTTAAAAATCTGTAAAAAGATTTAGCCACAGCTTTTTTATCAAGTTGTAAAATATTTTTTTTAGCACCATGTCTTATTAGCTTTTTGGTTTATATGCTTATACTAATTACACTAATGATTTTGTAGGTATTAAGAACGTTATATTTATAGAAAGTCTGCCCACAATTGCATGGAGGGAGAGTGGAAAAACATTTAGGAAAAAACACCCTCAATACACACAGAAATTCGAATCTTGATCTCGTCATTGAAAGTCTAGCCGACTGCGAGAGTAACACGTTTGACCATACGCCCCCCTAAGAGGGTGGCGAAAAGAATTATTTATAAAACAACACATTGATAACGCTAATATTTATTTTATGTATCCTAGAAGACACGGGATATTGGATGAAAACATATGACGAACGCTAAATGGCTTTCAAAATAAAAATAGGAATATATTTCATAGATTACAAATAGTACCTCTGAACAAAGGGTTGCCTCTTAAAAGAAAAAAATAATTGATGAGCATGGATCAATCACTCTGAATTAAAGAACGAATCTCATGTCGAGTGTTCCGACAGTAATAACCAGAATTATTTTAAGTGGCAACAATTACCTAAATGTTCAGCTGACATTGATGTATAAAATGTAAATGTTCAATTTTCTATCGGAATTTCCCGCACCTTCTATAATACATAAAAAAATAATTACATTTATTATTTAAATACAACAGTTTCTGTACAATATTTCACAAATCTACAAAGTCAACATTTAAAACATTAAGATGCTATACTTGACTAAACAGTGACTGTAAAACAGCTGAAATGATAGGATGCCTTTTAGAGAACTATACAATTTAAAAAAATAAATAATACTATCTTGTAGAGTTGTTTACGTGTCTTCATTGCTTCATTTGCAGTAAAAACACATTGCATGCAATAAGCATCTCCCTGTTTATTCCTTCACAAGGTAGATACAATTACCATTTTTCCCATCGAACATCCAGGGTATTTAAATTTTCGAGGTTTAAAGTATGTAGGAAAAAGACCGCAAAGGAAGCAAAGGAAGAGAAAGGAGGAGCAGATAACCAAGTGTGCAAGTCAGAGGAGAAGAATGGTGTAAGGATAACGGAAGCTTGAGGCAAAGCCACAGGCTGGAAAGAGTTAATGATTATTCACCATCATTAGAGCTCGGTTTCGAACAGTGACATGCCAACACTCGAATGCGCATTTATATACGTCCCAACTTGTCAAGACTGTTTCGCTGCCCTGTCTGTGTGTGTTGCCATCGTAGCTCTCTTCTCATACGACGCCCAATGTTTCTTGCTGATCAACAGAAGGAACATGAGGGCTGGTAAATGTATCAAAGAGAAGCGGAACAGCTTCCGCGAACTCTGGCTGTCAGAGTTGCGGTAGAACTGCCAAGCTGGAAACAACAATAACAGTGCAAGAGTGGAAATAGCGCTTTTTATTAAAATTTTCAGGAATTTTAAGTTGAGCTCATTACCATTCATCTCCATTTCTCTGAATTAAAAAAAAAGTTGAAAATAAAAGCAGATTAAAGTGAGCAGATTAATGTTTTAATTTGAGATTAACCAAACCCTGTTGACAGTTGGGGTGATTCTCCTTAAAGGAAAGATACCCAAGGTACCAGCCGGGAATCGGCCGGGGAACCTTAGGCTCTCAGCCAAGTGCATTAATCACAACACCACGAGGCCAGTTATTCTCTTAATAATTAAAGGACAATGACTCAACAAGGTTTCAATTTAGACCTGAAACAAAATGTTATGTGACAGTACCCACCTAAGTACAGAAAGTAAGCGTTAAGTGGAAGTGACTCTGCGGCAAAGTACCATGTTGTGACATCCAGAGCAGGAGAGAGCAAGGATATCGCCAACAATCCTCCCGTATAACGCAAAGCTGTCCGTCGGCACAGATCTTTAATAACATAGATCATAACGTTTAGTTACATTTTTAATATGTAATAAGGGCGTGCGAAGTTTCAGCTCGGCTTTACAATAGCCAAGTGCTGATTTACGTTTACGATTACGAAATGACAAAATGGTCTAATGCTAACAAACAATGTTTATAATATTCCTTGAAATCTTTAAACTCTTTCAACTGTTGATGCATGTTAGCTGTGTTTTGTAGCATTAGTTACACAATCTGAGATAAACATGGACCCAAAGAATAAAGTATCCAGAAATTCTATCGTAACAAAACTCGCGTGTTTGTTTAGGCGCAACGCTAAATGTTCTTCGAAATTAAAATACAATGAATAATGTCTCTTAAGAGACCAGTTCTTTGTTACACAGGGGATGTGGGGAAAAAATAATGTGAAACTCTTTTACCAGGATTTGTGACAGCCATCATCCGATAGCCTGCTCGCGAATAGTCTGGTCGAAGGTTCCAAGAAAGGGCGTTGAAGTGAGGGAACTGCCAGGCATACAGTATCCCCGCCATGACCCAAGCCCCGGCACCCAGGGTGCCGTCACAGCCCGCCCAGCCAATCATAGGAGGAATGGCTCCCACTGTGTAGGATGGATATAATATTAGAGGCTTTCGAAGATGCCTTGCGAGTCTTGAGAAACAATATCATTTATAACATTTAACATTTAAAACATATTTAGTTATATATGCAAGGAAGTACAGGAAAGACAGATAGGGACATATAAAAGAGTATTTAACTACATACATACCTAGTCACACTGTTCCCTTACTGGGTAGGCAAGAAATTGTGAATATAGTTCAAAAAACAACTCTGTAAGTAATCCATCCTCACTAATTTTCTCCACACTTCCCTATCCTTGTACATTCTCTTCACTTCAACAACATCCATACACCGAGTCATGCATGCTATTTTATTCTTAAAACCCTTAATATTTTTGTTTCACACATTTGTCTAAAACATTTAGCCACATCTTACATGACCTACCTCTTCTATTAAAGAGAATTAACTCAAATAGGAATTTACAATGAAAAAAAAAGTTTAAACTTTACATTGCTGTCACTGGGCAAAGAGGTAATGGCTGCCTTTGAAGAAAAACATCTTGAATAATTTAAGAGAAACCCACTTCTGTGGTTGAATGACCTAAGGCAGGAGTCATCAACCTGCGGCCCGCCGGCTCATGAAATATATATATATAAAATTATTCCAGAAGCATCAAATGACAAATACAGATCTAAATTTAATATAATTGAATAATAATATAAAAATGTAATTTATGTTATCTTGTAAACTATTTTTGTTTTATAGGCGAAGAAAAATTTACGTTTTTATCCAAATTTCCATTGAACAGGAAAATTACTAGTCTAATAGACAAGGAAGAGAGAATTATTTCGAGTGTGTCTGGATCTAGTCGGGAGTGTCCGGACCTAGACGGGAGTGTTCGGACCAAGTCGGGAGGGTTTTGAATCTTAATGTTGTGGGTAGAGTATTGTGGCCCGCGAGCCAACAAAGACACAAACTTTGGCCCCTGGACATAAAAAGGTTGAACCTTGGTCTAAGATGTGACTATTGCAATAGCGTAAATGTCAAATGTATGCAGGTGGTTCTAAATGGTTTCACACGTTTTCTTCACAAAAATATTAGTACATTTTATCTCAATTTGAACTTCCTCAGCCTTATTACATTAGCGTACAGTCAACTCTCGATTCTAAGCCTTTCACGGTTCCCTGGAAAAGGGTCGTTATTTCGAAGGGTTCGTTATTGGAATTTTAGCAGATTTTGTTCCACCCCTGACCTTGTTCACAAAATCAAACCAAAATAGTAACCAAATCGAGAATCGAAATAACAATGGCAAAAGCAAGCCTGGCGCGGTATGTAGCTGCAGTCGCGCGGGGGAAACATTGTCTTGCTTGTGGGAGGGGGTGGACAGAGTCAAGTGCTATTGGCTGGCATTGATGAGGTGGTGTCTATTTTTATACCTGCCCACCCCAGTTACTAGTAATACAGCGCTCACAAAGATAATTGCAACGCAGCAACCTAAATAAATGCAACAAACACATTTTACAGCCGATTTCCTTAAACTTTTCAACCTTTTTTCCCACATTTTTCAAGGTTCCCCAAAGAAGGGTCGTTACTTCGAGAGGGATGCTATTCCCGGGTCGTAGAATTTGAGAGTTGATATAATTAGTATATGCGCATACAACCCAAACAAACAAATAGTGAAACACAATTAAAAAACAAAACAATAAAAATTGACAAAATGTATGGTTAAGTGAAAGAGTGTAGAATGATCTTTAGCATGGCAAAGTGTGAAGTGATGGTAATGACAAGGAAGAGGATAAGGCCTAATTAAAGATATATATTGGATGTAGTGGTGTGCAGGATTCATGAACTTTGGGATTCCCGCGGGAAAAAATATTCCTCGTTTCTGACCCGATTGGCGGAACAGAGATGCAATAAGCTTAAAATTTTGGGAATTGTTCTTTCAATCCTGAACTTAAAAAAACAATGAGTAAATCAATTCCTTTTTTATGTTTTATTATTATTTGATTTGCGATAGATATTTAAGTTATTTTGGTTAGTTGATTGATTTTATATTGTAATTAGGTATCATTTAACAAATTAAATATTGCACGTGTTTTAAGATAGTAATAGAAATAATTAAATATATATTTTTAGTTCCTGTTCTCATCTCAAAGTGAGTTATTGTAAAAGCCTCATTCCTGTTCTCGTTTCAAATGAAAAAACTCACCTAGCTCACCCCTAATTGGATGACATAAAGCTGAGAAAGGTGAAGAGTAGAAGATACCTTGAAAGCGTGATTGAGGCGAAATGTGGAAGTGGCGAGGATCTAATAAGAAGAGGACAGCAGGGAGAGTTGTTCTATAGGTGTGTGAGAGAATTGCTATGGAGAAGAGAAGTGCCCTTGAATTGTACAGCGCGAACTTTGTAACCATCACCACACATGCAGCAGAAACATGGACGGTGAATGTAAGCGAGATTAAAAAGTGGAGGCCACGGTAATGAAGTTTGTGAAGAGCATGTTAGCTGTCACGAGGAGAAACAGGATTACGAATTAGGTTATTTGGGAAGAGTGGAGGTACAGAGATACGGAGATAGTAAGGAAGCAAGACTGAGTGTATGAATGTAATGAGGATGTGAGTCATGAGATAGTAGAGAAGCAAGACTGAGATAGTATGGAATGTAATGAGGATGTTGGAGTTTATGAGATTGTGGAGGAAGCAAGGGTGAGATGGTATGGACATGTAATGAGGACGTAGGAGTACATGAGATAGTAGAGGAAGCCAGACAGATGTATGGACATGTAATGAGGATGTTGGAGTTTATGAGTAGTGGAGAAGCAAGAGAGATGGAGACATGTATGGGATGTTGGAGTACAGAGATGTAAGAAGCAATGAGTGTATGGACTGTAATGAGGATGCCAAGAAAGAGATGGGAGGAGCAGATAACATAAAGTGATGAAAGAGATTAAAGTAGGAATAGTGTAAGGCTAGAGAAAGATGGAGCATTTTACTAAACTGCCCAGCCATACGCTGGAAACAATTGATAATGAAGAGAATGCAGAGTTAAAAAAATGGTATAATATCAAAGATATTTCCCAACACACAACACACACACAGTCTTTTTTTCCAATACAAGCTTACATCGGGCGTACAAGAGTGAATTGCGGAAATCAGAACTCACCCACAGAGCCGACCCAAGTATTGAGGATGCTGATTCTCTTCAGGGGCGTGTAAACCATTGTGTACAGGACTAGGTTAGTGGCGGCCAAACTGGTGGCCAAACCATTCACTCCAAGGTAGAGGGTGGACAACCCTGTAACGCCGCAAGCCGCAGCAAACGTTACAGCATGTAACGGACTAAACAATCAAATTACAAAGGAAGATGTTACTAGATAGCCAAACAAAACAAATTGGAGTTGGTCTAAAGGTGTGTAGAGCAGTGAAAACATAAGATGAGTGTAGGGAACGTGAGTTAAAGATTGTATTTTTGTATTTTTCATATCAAAAATTTTTTGCTAAAAAAAAAAATAATTCTCCAGTAGAAACAGAGTTTAATATTCTTCACTTGGTGATATCAACAGTTGTTGAATATCTATCAAGGGTGTCCTGGAATTTAATGAAAGCTTTTTATCTTAGTTTAAAAGGTTTGTCGTCTTATGCCGCCATGCAGCGACAGATATTCAACAATTCCAAAATTATGCCGCCATGCAGCGACAGATATTCAGCAATTCCAAAATTATGTCACCATATTCAGGTGTTAAAAAAGGTCAACTTAAAACCATGGAATATTGGGTAGTGCAATCCTATTTAAATTTCAGTTTGATAATAAGTAATGTAATCAAATTCACACGTATGCACATGACACGACAAAACTTTGGTTGAAAATGTGCAGTACAGGGATGAAAAGAAATTTAAAAAAATAGATGTTTATCGGTACTGAGATTAGTACGCTCAACGAGGACAACTGCGTTAAAAGAGATTAATTAAGTGTATTTATTAACTAGAAGAAAAATGTTATGTTGACTATTTTGAATAAAAGTTGCATATTTTTTATTAGGAATATGTAAAAATTCCAGAAATTTGATCAAATTCCCCGACTTTTACCTGACCAAGCAAATTCCCTGACTTTTACCTGTTTTCCATGTCATTGCACACCCTGGAATACATGAAGTTGAGCTAGTGACATTTCAAGCTGTCAGATAAGGGCATTCTCGTGAAAAGAGGACTGTACTTCCAGATGTCTCCAGAATTAACGTCACTAATTTGACCATTACCTCAGCAAACCTTTAACAAGAACTCGGTTCTTGGTCCGAGACATCTGGGAGTCGAAAGGCACTTCAAAGAACTGGTTGATGGAGTTAGCCGAGCAAGACATGAGGCCCGTGCCACCGGTACAGAAAACAAACGTCAACCAGTTGAATGGAGAGGGGGCCATGGCGTACCCTGCCATTGAGGTGATAACGACAAGTGCTGAAAACAAATTGTCCAATTAGCACTTAAAGAGTTTTTTGGTTGTTAGATTATATACAAATGGGTTTAATGTACTGTTTTATGAAAATTCCAAATCTAGACTTTGGATCCATATCTTTAAAAACATGGTGAACATAAAGAAGTTTACTTTTTTTTAGAGATGGGTCAATTCAATTTTATGAACCCGAATCGTGAAAAAATTATGAACATTGAGAAAATATAAATATAATATAATAATAGAAAACACATATAATACATAAATGTTAAAATGAATTGATTATAGAAAGAATGTTAACATTCATTCATTCAGCTAAGTGTTAAATTACTTGTCTGGGGTTTTGTTGTTAAGGTCGTCCTATAATAATTATAATTGATCCTTACCGACAATTAGCAGTAATAGAGTTCTAAAACCAATCTTACTTGAGAAATTGAATAATTTTCTTTTGAAAAGATCTAAGTCTTGAATCCTCCCCTTTTTTAATATCCTTGAGGATTCGAGGGCCTATCCCTACTTTATTACATTAGATATTAAGTTGCTATGAAAATAGAAAGGTAACAAACGTTAACTTGGCTATTGGCTAATTAATTTAATATAACCTTAACAGATTCAGTTGAGTGGTGAATTAAGTTAATGGTTTGGGATTGGGTTGTTAATTATGTCTTATAATTTTGTACTAAACCACCAAAAGGCAACCTAAAGCTTTAAAACAAATTTCAATTCAAAATTTAACATACATTTTTGAATTTCGAATATCTTAAAACTTAAAGAGATTTATAAATATGTCCTATACTCATATGATCAGAGTATTTTTTTAAATATTTCTGGCACCTGTTTTTTTATGTCTGCCATTTTGTTGTTTTACTATAATTACAAACATTTAAATAAGGTTTGGGAAGATTTTTTTTTATATAATGTTTTATGCTAAAATATTGGATGGCTCGATTTATATGAGATAAAGAAAGATAATCGATAATATGATGATTTGACAAACGAAACAAAGCCACATTTTTCTGAATGAATGTAAAAATAAATGAGCAATTGGAGCTAGTTTTGAATGATTTTACAATCATCAGAAGTCGGGTAGCACCGTCATTTGTTTGGCGTTGCCGACTATGTCAACTTTGTATCAATCCAAGTATATTATAACATGTAGTGGGTCGAATATTCTATCTTATGTAACGGAATCATCATTTTACTAACAAATCCTGTATCTTAGATTATTATTATTATTATTATTATTAGCACCGCGTCTTACTACCGTTCGGGTTATACACACTTACGCTAATGTGTAATGATAGGGTGATTGTGAGATGAAATGGGGGACCTACAGTTTAACGTGGAATCCGAACCACGGTGGAGGCCTGGCATTCCCCCACATTCACAAGATGTCTTGTCAGAGGTGAAGGAAGGGTTTGGAAATCAGATAAATCTGTGCCTGGAACGAGGATTGAACCCGGCCGCCAGCATAGAAGTCTGACACCTTACCCTAGACTACCAGGTCACTCTGTCTCTTAGAAAAAAACATATAGTAAATGTATGACTAGCCTATGAGTACATTAACTACATATACCTTTAGAAAATATAAATTTTAGTCAAATGTTAAATTTTTATGCTAACCTATAAACTTATAATTAGGGATAGGATCCTGGACATCTTAAATCCTTAAGGAGAGTTAAAAAAAATTGGATTCAAGTATCAAATTCTTAATTTCCTCACCAATCTTTCAAGTGAAATTTGTTTTAAAGCTCTAATACTGTTTAATGGTGGTTAAGAACCAACATAATTATTGGGCAAGTTCAACAACCAGGCTTGAATCTGGTAATTTAACATCTAACTGATGTAGATCTATAAGTTCATAATTTTTTCCAAGATTCAGAATTTGGATTGAAGGTAGATTGAAGATTCAGATTTGAGATTCGAACTCTACCAGACTCTTCTTAAAGGTAGGTAATGCAATAATTTAAACGTTTTTACATTAAGTGAAGGGATAAATCAATGCTTTGGGGTCTTGTTAAGTTGGTCTTATAATGATCCGGTAAGCCACCAACAAGAACAAACGTCTCTAAAACCAATTCCAATTCAAGGTTTGATTTTTTTTTAATATCGTTAGAATCTTGCATATCCTTAAGGGTCTGAGGATTCACAGTTTTGAAGGTTTGATCCCTAGCTAAAGAAAACACAGTAACTCACTTGTAAGTCTTATCTTGGACAGCATAAGATAGTGTTTCCCGATGTTTGATAAGTCTAAGATTATTGGCTGCCATTGTTTATCTTGTGGTTCGACGGCCGGCTTACGTTTCTTGACCGACGGAGGGGAAGGATCTAGCGGCAGAGCTACAGGACTTTCCAGAAGAGTAACTTCGTGTTTGAGAGGTGTGGAACTGCACGGCTTTGCTATCACCGCAGGCGATATCGAGGTTTTCGGTTTGTTAGCTGTACTGTAATCCTGTACAAAATAAGAATTAACAGAACCATAAACAGTATAATTAAAATGGAACCCACCTCGGTGGCATAGTTGGCTAACGCGCTAGTCGTGTTGAGCTCGACCGCCGAGGACAGAGATATCGAGGTTTGAATCTCGGTCGGGTGAACTGGGGGTGGTGTTTCCTAAATGGTTTTCCACTCTCCCTCCACGCAAATGCGGGTTCACTTCCTCTAATTCAACCTTCCCTATTCCCAATTCATTAGCGTAATTAGTACTTAAAGCGTATAACCCGAACGGGTAGTAAGATGCAGTGCTAAATAATAATAATAATAAAATGGATTGGTAGATAGTCAAATATTTGAGTCGCGTTTTAGAAGGTTTTTTTTAACTTGGCCCTAATATTTTTACAAAGTGGTACAAAATCTCTAGTAGCAATAATATTTTCTAATACAAGTTAAGAATTAACGTAGGAAATTAAAGTTAAAGTGAACTTATCTTACCAAATTTTCTAAGATTTGGTTTCGAATTTTAGATTTATAGGTAAAATGGAGATTTGTATTTGTAAAATAGGGGGTTTGACAAGATAGATATATCTAATTATAATGTTTAGGGCTTACTTGTTATCACTAAAAGGAACTAAGGATTGAATATTTAATTTTATATATAAGTATATATAGATCTGACACCTTACATAAGTTGGTAGTGTGTCCGTTTACTGAGATAAGGGTCCTAGGTTTGATTCCCGGCATGGCCGAAAACTTATTATTGGTGAAATATAGGTTTAATCCTCTTCAATGATAAGTTAATGGCTCGGGACTGGATGTTGTGCTTGTCCCAGTTTTAAGATAAATTAGTATAAGGAATATGAAGCTACGACAGGCCTAGCAAGCCAGTAGTGGAAAATATATGGCATAAATATAAAAAATCATCCAGTCCATAGGCTGAAAATAGTAATGGATGTGTGTATTATATAATATATATATATATATATGCCTGTATTTTTTAAAAGGTATTTAACATGCACTTTTTGAACCGAATGATTATATCGCAGATTATAATCTATAGGAGTGAGAGTAAAAGGGCATCAATTTTGCAAGGAAAAATATTTTCACACGTACCTTTCAAAGTTAATATGTCACAATTGAAATAAGACTTAAGGTTTTAATTCCCTTCCTAAGCAAGTTGTACTTCACATTTTTTATCACTCAAGAAAAATCTATTTGACTCTGGCCGGGTTTGAATCCATGAACATCGGGTCTTGAGGCTACATTTTACCCCAAAACCACCGAGGTTGACTTTAATTCTATTATAAAACAGAATTAGTTTCAGTGTTCGTGCCTTTATAGGAATATTACAAACATTATTATTATTATTAGCACCGCGTCTTACTACCCGTTCGGGTTATAGGCACTTACGCTAATGTGTAATGGTAGGGTTATTGTGAGATGAAATGGAGGACCTACAGTTTAACTTGGAATCCGAAACCACGGTGGAGGCCTGGCATTCCCCACAATCACAAGATGTCTTGTCAGAGGTGAAGGAAGGGTTTGGTAATCAGATAAATCTGTGCCGGGACCGAGGATTGAACCCCAGACCCCAGCACAGAAGTCTGACACCTTACCCCTAGACCACCAGGTCACCTACTATTACAAACAAAACTTAGAAACTAGCTTACCCGTAATATGATGGTTTGGATTGCGTGTGTGGTCGCAGGTACTCGACTAACGGTTCTCCATACAGCAGAGGGTAGCAGGATATAAATCATTATATTACCTACAAATCAAATATTCCCTGTAGAACTCATCGTGGTCTTCTTTAAAAATTAGTTGCTGAAATTAGACAAACTTAATTAGTACAATTAAATGCATAGTAAAGTTGAATATATTCACCATTATTAAGAGAAGAACCAAAATTATTACAAGGTCTATAATAGATTTCAAATAATTGAAAGAGCGTTTATGGCGAAAGATTGGTTTGTTGTTCTTCATAAATTTATCTGTAGTAGTGTCCCACGCTCTGCCCTTTGGATGGTTAATGTCGCTTACCTGCTCCATTTTGGAGGAAAATATGAATAATATTACAGTTACAAAAGTTTAAAATTAGGTTAATAAAGTGATGAGTATTTTTTTGTGGGATAGCTTAGGTTGAAATATTAACAAATAATCAATGGGTCTATATAAAAACAATATTACTTCAGCACTGTAATTGAAAGTTAATTAAAAAATAGAGATTTGTGGTAGGCCTACTCTAGGTAGAGCCGGAATGCTATAATTTTGATTCAAGCTAGTTTTACTATGTTTTAAGCTACTGTAGATGTAAAATTAGTTTTTGATATAGTTTTGTTATGAAATTAAATCAAATAAATCATATTTATTTGTTTTGCACTTAAATTAGTAGGCTATACTCGAACACATTTAAAAAAATTGTTTTGATGTATTGGCAGTTTTATTGGAGACTATACTTATTTTTTAGTTCACAGAGTTCACAAGTAATAATAATAATATTTAGCACCGCGTCTTACTACCCGTTCGGGTTATACACTTTAAGTACTAATTACGCTAATGGATTAGGAATAGGGAAGGTTGAATTAGAGGTAGTGAACCCGAATTTACGTGGAGGGAGAGTGGAAAACCATTGAGGAAAAACCACCCCCAGTTCACCCAAACCAAGATTCAAACCTCGATCTCCCCGTCCTCAGCAGTCGAGCTCAACACGACAAGCTTGTTAGCCAACTACGCCACCGAGGTGGGTGTTCACAAGTAAAACAGGACTATTTAATAAATTCAATCTTATAATGGAGTAGGAATTAGATTCAAAGAAATTCACCTGCATTAATGTGGACAGCAGATGCGGAAGTCCTAGTGATAAATGGCGTGTCCTCAGTGCGAATCCATCAATATCATAATCATAATCATCAACTCAGATTCAAACCATAGCTCTCCATCACCATAAATTTAGTCTCTCAAGAGCTTGATGTTTAAGGCTACATGACCTAAAGTCTAGGGACTGATATAGGTACATTATATTTCCAAAGTTCAAAGTCATTACGAGGAACTTATACTTAGTGTGTTTGGTTGTAGGCTATTACTAAAAACACTGCTATTGAACATTATTAATTACAATAAATACACAAAAATATTGAAATATTAATATGACAACTGTTGGTTCTATATAGCTTTAAAGAAGATTAGATGTTTGGCGAAACATTATACTTTTTGGCTGTCACAATGTCATGTGATTATTGGAAAGGAGTTTGTGATGAGCATATGGAATTCACAAAGGAACTTTATTTATACAGTAGCCCCATGGCTTCTTTTGTGCTGACTGACAGCTCACAGCTTACTTCTGACAGTCAACATTTAGGTATATACCTAAATTCTGACCATCAGAAGTGACAGCTGCTAAACACATGTTTTGCAGATATGGTTCGGCGTAGGCATACATAATTTGGTCTGGTAACTTTTCAAAGCCATCAGTTGTGAGCTGTTAGTCAGCACCAAAGCAGCCATAAAGCTACTGTAGACACTTTAGGAGTATGATTCTTAGAGACTATACTAGGTCAAAAAATGGTCAAGGTTAAAAATATCTTTGGACAAGCCAGGCCTTATATTGTAGGCTGTTTATTTAAAGATCATTGAAGCGAAATTAAAATATTGTAATTTTATTTTTACACATGTCTAATTAATTACTTCATAAAAAAAATCATAATCCTGGTGTAGAGGTCTAACTAACTTGTAATACTGTAACCAAAATCAAAATGTTTCAAAAATTAAGTTTATTATATTTATCATCTTACATACCAGAGTTCATACTTATATTCACTTTTGTAAGTTTAGTGTGTTGGGTGATTTATATGTTCATCACATTTTGTTCAGAATAAGATACGTAAGGAATTTCCGACATATTTTATTTATTACAAGTTAACCAACACTATAATATATTTACCTAAAGTTTGAACACCATATATTGATTAGCTTAAGCGCTGCTATCAGAAAATGCTGCCATTATGGGTTGTATTTTAATTTATTACAAGTTTTAATATTAAACACAGCTTTATATAAACAATGATTAGATACCTATTGTAGCCCTCCCCCCACAACTTACTGTTGAATATATAAATTTTTAACACCAAATTTGATATTACCTTGAATCAAACTTACTGTTACATGGCTACAATCTAAATATAAGATGAACACATTTAATGTATTTATGCGTTTCTTACATTCATTAATTAAAACATGCAATCAAAAATAAACATAATGTGCCCAAAGGCATCTGGTGAACTAAAGTATATCAATTTGGGGATCGTTTAGTAGATTTTCCGTTTATTAGCTCATCACAAGTGATTTGAATTTAAAATTCTAATCAAGTAATTAGGGAATATTTTTTAAACGTTTGATTTATATTATGAGACTAAAGTCTTAACACTTGGGCGCTGGTTCTTTTCTATTAATTAATATAGTATTAATTGGTTTTCTGACTAACTTGATCACCAAGGGAAAATACCAACTTTAAATCCAAGGAGAAATTGTTCAAAACGCTAAAAGTTTGCTTTTTCAAAATTCTCAATTATGTCTTGAAAATTTCGAAGTTAAAATTTGAAATACATTACGCTAGTTAATATTTGGATTTATTATTTATTTATTTGAAATATTTAACGAACACTTGCTAACCAAAATGATTATATCAGCACACGAGAATTTCTATGAAGAAAAAGGGGCCTACCAATTTTGCCGGTAAAGGTATTTTCACTTGCAATCTAGGTTATTTTTGTATCATGTCAATCAGATAGATTGGACAGCTACAATTAAAATATTCAATAGTTTAATGATTTATGCAAGAAAGAACCTATATTTACATTTTTTGAGTCCACTCCAAAGAGGCAGTCTAATAAAATTACGTTTCTCCCTACATGCAAACACGTGGTTGGTCAAAAATATTGTCTTTTGAGAAATACTGGAGTAGATATCAAAGAAGAGGACAGATATTATCATAGTTATGAGTAAAATACTTTAACGAATTGCTTTTCCCATTGGATGATGTCAGATAATTTATATACGCTTGCCATGCTGTTGACAAGAAAATATAGTAAAATAATCAAAAAATTCTTATAAAAATAATAACGGATTTTAAATAACATGATTAAAACAGATATATTTGAATACTTAATGCTTTGGTGTTTACTCACCTCTTCAACATGTCTACAGATTAATTTGTCGCACATGTGAAGCACCAAAATATTCAATGATTGCCGCCACACGTGCTATCGTAACGAGATCTGTTTAAGAGAAGAAATGTGTCCGTGCATAGACGCAAAGACCTACCCTTCATCAATTACCCTGGTGGTAAACCAGGGAAACTTGTTCCTTCCTTTTCCCCACCAGTGATTCTTTCTTGTTAATTTCTCTCTCTCCCCACCTTCGCCTGCCCCTCCCGTTCCTATGGTCATATATTTATCGTCCTTTCCGCTTTCTTTTATTCGTAGTAGGTTGGGAACTATATAAGGACCCATGTCCCGGGTCACATTAAGAGCCAGTTTACTGTATCCCTACATTGAAGGAAGGACTCCAGCATCGTCACGTCGACCATGAAGACTGAGGCGTTAGATACACTGCCGCCGTAGACAGAATGACGCATTTCAATTCCACCTATGAAGCCTAGGCCGTGGGATTCGCTGCAGCTACGGATGGAACCACAGACTTAGGTTTATTGAGTATTGTAAAGTATTCGACGAGTCCTTATGACTTAGAATCTAATTTTTGTTATAAAGATGAGCAATATCTGTTTGCACCCTTTTAGTTAGGGTATGTCTTTTGAATTGATAGTATGTCTAGCCGACAGTTAATCAGCGTCAAGTTTTGTTGACTAGCTAAGTCAAAGCCTTATCTATTTGATTAAATATAGTGTCTTTCAGAGTGCGGAACGACTCTTGTTTGTTTTTCAAATATTGTAGTTCAGTTCTGTAGACTATGTTTATATGTATATATATATATATATATATATATCTTTCAGACTTTACATTATGAGCCTCTGGCGTAGAAAGTTATGTCTTAGTTAAAGACTTATAAACTTCCATAAGTTCCTCTTATCTGTTTTGAATCAAAATTTGTCATGACACCTTGTACGTCGGGAGCATCAGTTCTATTTATAGATGGCTACCCCAGGTCGTCAGTATTTGTTTTCCGTATTGCAATTCAGTTAATACAAACCAGTATTTTGGGTTGGTCAAGTCACGCTTCCCGTGCAGTATTAGTTTCGGTGTGCAATCCAGGGAACTGCACTAGAGACATAGTGGGGTCCGCGCAAATAATACCTTTTACTTTTTGCCTTTCGATCGATTCGTATTGTTTGTTTTGTTCTTGATGCACTTGCTGTTAGAATTGTATGTACTATTGGATGCCCTGGTAGTACCAAAGGGGAATGTGACCAACCATAGTATTTTTGTTGACACCTGTTTCTTAGCCATCAACTGCTGTTATCAACAGCTTGTTATCCAAAATGTTTAACGGATACTATTTTCAAGGCCCTATCAAGCAAAACTGATAAAACGTTTATGTACATCTTGTTCTACCTTTTTTTATTACTAATTATTTAATTGTTCTGCTTTTTAGAAAAAAAAACTTCTACCTGTGGCCTGACGACTGCACAAGCCCTTGTAGCCACAGTCTCAATTCTCAAGCCTAACCGTTTTGGATAAAATCCATATCCATCTATATTATTGTAAAACTATCATTTACTCAATTATGTGTTATTCTATTAATAAATCTATATATTATTTAAAAATACTTCTTTTCTATTATAATGTGTGTAACCTGTAGGAGTAAACTTACAAACTGCTCTAGGCAGCTCTTGTAATAACCTTACATTTTACCTTGTAGCATCGGATGTTTTATAATAGACACGAGACAAACCGAAATAGTCAAGACTTACCCCATTTGCTTGTTGACTGGGGCTGCGTGGAAGAACGACACAAAACCACCTAACGCACCTTCACCGAACCGGGAAAATTGAATACTGACTGTGAAGACTGAATGGCAAGTTCAAGCCAACGCCTTGGGTTGAATGGACTTGCGCAGTAAAGAGATCCCCTCCGAGAAGATTCCGGAACGCCCACGGCCTCTCTCGAAGCGAATCAACTTGCGCTTTCTCGTGTTCCTTTTTTATTCTAGAATGTTATTCCCCCTTTTTTCCCATCTTCCCCTCTTCTGTGCTTTAGGGTATATATTCTGGTGCCTGTGGCTACGAACTTTACAATTGGGCCTGAGTCATATCAGGGATAGGATAAGCTCCGGCTTTCTACTTCATAAAATGTAAGATCTAAATCCATTTTCGGCAAATTAAACCTTTTTTTTTTTAATCTAATGTAAATCTTTTCTAAATTCAATTTTGGCTAAAATTTCAAATAACAAAAAAAAATCTATCTGACAGTTAAGAACATAGTTTTTTTTTAGATCACCTTATTTGCAAGGTCAGGGCGACTTAGCGCCAGTAGAGTCACGACTAATCGATTATATCGATTATGTACTGTATTGTTTAAATTAATGTTCGCGGGAACTATGTTAGCATTTGAATTAGTTTATCTTATTGTGATACGCTATGTGTCTTTTCTTGATGGGCAGATATTTAGAACTTGAATTTAACATACCTTTCGTTATGAGCCATTTATTATGGACACATTTAGTATTTGAATTTAACATATCTTATTGTCATACGCTATGAGCCATTTATTATGGACAAATATTTAGTATTTGAATTTAACATATCTTATTGTCATACGCTATGAACCATTTATTATGGACAATTATTTAGTATTTGAATTGAACATATCTTACTGTCATACGCTATGAGCCATTTATTATGGACAAATATTTAGTATTTGAATTTAACATATCTTATTGTCATACGCTATGAACCATTTAGTATGGACAAATATTTAGTATTTGAATTTAAACTATATTATTGTAATACTCTATGTACCATTTCTAATGAACATATATATTATTGTCTTGTTGCCATTGACTAGGTGTTTTTTTTTTAAGGATTAATATTTAATGATGGAATCCAAATTGTCATGTTTTTACTATGCGCCATTTCTAATGGGCGACATCTTAAAGTTAACATTAAGTAATCTGATGAATATTTACCATCTGACTCTTTAGCTTTGACTTCAATTAATAGTTGTTATGAATTTATTCTATTTTCTTTATACTTCGCAACATCAACAATGTATATATTTGGAGGCACTGTTAAAAATCTAATTGAGTTATGGCTAATAAATATCGACTAACTTTGACTTATGCTAACTCTTATTATATATTTATCCCATCATTCCCAAGGTAATCTATCAAACGTTTTGGTTTAATATGAACTTTACTGAGGCTGAAGTCTCTTGCCGTCTGGATGAGATAGAGGGTCACATTAATAACTCCTCAGCACTCGCTCTGGCTTAAACCCCCCCATTTTTGTAGTGTTTATGTTTTCGATGTAGTTTGTTGGCATCTGCCCCTTTTGGATGCTACAACCTGCCACAATTGGCATGGTACCGACGGCCTTACTTATTCCACGAAGAAAGTTGTAATACATATTTTTATCGGTCAAGGAAAATTCATATACTTCAGCTGGGTCTGACCCCACAAAATTAGGGTTTTCTGGCGAGCACTTTACTCAAAGACCACAGAGGTCGTCCATAATATATAGATTTTTTGATATTAGATCTATTAATAGCAAATAATTTCCCTATACTATTTTTGTCATATTTTTTATATAATTATATATATATATATTATCGTATAGCTATATTAAAGAATAATTATATTTGTTTTGGTGCATGGATCTATTAGAGAAAATTAGCATAAATTATTTCTTGTTCAACAATTGAATTACACACACACAAGATAAAATTATATAATATAATAACAAATAAATATAATATTATCATTATATATATATATATATAATTATATTAATATATATATATATATATTATATTAATATATATATATATATATATTATATAATATATATATATATATATATATTAATATATATATATATATATTATATTAATATATATATATATAATTATATTAATATATATATATATATATATTAATATATATATATTAATTAATATATATATATATATTATATTATATATATATATATATATTAATATATATATTATATATATATATATATATATATATATTACTATAATATTCACAGGAAACATCTAAAGTGTTCAAAATACCCATCTCGTCTGGCTTTTAGGATTTCTGGAGGGAGAGATATTTTATTTATACAGGATGGGGTGAAAACAATTAGACGATCAATGCTGAAGAAAGTTGATGGGCAACGTGCTGAGGTTTGTCTGACGTCCGGTGGAGCTCACCTGAGTCACATTAACTTCAAAAAGGGAAAAAGTGTAGAATGTAGTTATTTAGTTAGTGAATACTTACTTTTCAACTAAAGTGTTCGTTTTAAAGCTACTAATAGTCTAATTGTTTCGGTCCCACTCTGTATAAATAAAATGCCTCTCCCTCCAGATGATGTTTCCAAGGAAAGGGCAAATGTTTGATCATTGGGGTTTCTAAATGCAGATGATATTTTCAAGGTAATTGGAGTCATTTACTAATAGAAAAAAATAAATTTGTTTAATCAATTTTAGCCAAAATATAATTATTAAACATGTATACTTATATTAACCTTCGTGTACTGGCGCTAAAAAAAAATATTAGGACTGGCATTGCATTTTTGCAACATCCTATAATGTTTTAAATAATAATCAAAAACACATACTTTAATACATAACATTATTATTGAAGCAGTATTATTAAATAAATATTCCAATAATATTGTATTTTTGTAAATTTTATTTAAAAAAAAGAAAATTACAATAATGTTAAACTGTTGAAAAAAACACAGCATATTAGTTGAAAAAACACGTCACTGGCACTGTGAGGCGCACAGTTCCATACAAAGATTTTTTGTATATTTTTCATAAACTGGAGGATGGCTACTGAAGTACTGATATTAAGCTTAAGGAATATACGTATATTGTACTACAAAATAAACTAGAATTAAAGAAAGAAAAGACTCATTATATTAAATATCGATAATATCAAGTGGAAATAGGGGGTGCTGCAGTTCCGCAGTACCTATACACGAGCCGCCACTGCAAAACAAGTACTAAAATGGAAACCAGGGGGATGAAGAAAGCGAGGGAGACCAATAACAGGTTGTAAAGAAGGCATGGACAGTGGAATACGAGCATGAAGACCAATGGAATGATCGAGATGTATGGAGATTAGGCATAGGAAGATAGCATAAGCCGATATACATTTATATATCAATTTTACCTTAGAATTAATTTCTTCTAAAGTCAACAACCCGGAGGATGGTTAGTGTTTCCTGCACCATCTGGTACAAATCCCACGTACTAGGGGAGTTTAGTAAGTTTTGTGGTTACCCTTTGCCTACTACACTGAATTTCTATGAACGAGAGTGAAAGGGCTACAAATTTGGTCGAGAAATGTATTTTCACATACCTTTCAGGTTTCTTTTACAAGCCACAATCGAATGGGACCGACGGCTCTACTTCACCTCCGAAGGAAGTTGTGCTACGGATTTTTATCATCCAAAGAAAAATCCTTCACATTCAGCTGGGTTTGAACCCACGAACGTTGGGTCCTGAGGTGAGAAATATACCCCAAGACCACCACGTTTGAACTTAAAAATATATATGTATTATTTTATCTTAGAGTTTGTGTAAGTATGAATTACATTGTGCGCCAATAAATAAACATTTGAGTGGGTACGTAGTACCCATGTACCCCCCCCCCTGTTCCTGCACCTTTGGGTCTGCAATTCACTATCTTGAATGGAGTGGCTATATATTATTACTCTTCACTAAGAGCTTCACTTGTTATATAACTTACGCCTCGACCTTCATTGGCTTCGCTCCGACATCACAAAGGTCTCCGTTAATGGAGTTATGGTGTCCGAGCAGTTGGAAACATTTGGTGACGCCTCTACTCAGCAGGGGGTCCAACCCTATAACGAGAAACTTACCAAAGCCACAGATTGTACTAAAACCTTTGGCTAGGGTTAGGAGATTTCATTTGTTTATGAGTATGGTTCTGATAATATAAGGAAACTTTTTAATAAAAATTAACATTATTTTTTTCTGTCAAAATTAATTACTTTTTAATTAAGGTGGGATGTAAGGGAAGGAGAGATAAAGGTCTTGCGGTTTTAATATAAAAAAATAAAGAATCGATCCAGTAGAAAAATAGAGTTTAAATTTCTTCACATGTGATATCAACAGTTGATGAATACCTATCATGAGCTCAAATGTTTTTACTGGAGAAATATTTGATATCTTTTGACAAAAATATATTAATATAAAAACTAAATTATTATTATTATTATTATTATTATTATTATTATTAGCACCGCGTCTTACTACCCGTTCGGTTTGTACGCACTTACGCTAATGTGTAATGGTAGGATGATTGTGAGATGAAATGGAGGACTACAATTTAACGTGGGATCCAACCACGGTGGAGGCCTGGCATTCCCCACATTCACAATGGATTAATCCGTCTATCAGAGGTGAAGGAAGGGTTTGGTAATCAGATAAATCTGTGCAGGGACCGAGGATTGAACCCTGGACCCCTAGTACAGAAGTAGGACACCTTACCCTAGACAGCCAGGGCACCCTAAAATTTACAATACTATTGTACTTAACTCACACTCTCTATATTCCCACCTTAAATTGTTATAGTACACTAGAAATAAATCCGTTCATTCAAATTTGATGGGAGTATGATCAACATAGATAGTCAACATTAAAGATATTCCGTAGTCTTCTAAATACAAACTGTAAATAGCTACTAGATAACGCAGGCCCAACGTTTGGTCACTGGAAAACGCTCAGCTAGAAATTCACCAAACAATCTATCCAACCACAACAAATAATAAATTGAAGGTCCAAAGGCCGGTACACACAAAATGCTAAACTAAGTTAAGCTGTACTGTGCTAATACTTTGTCGGCTTGGTTTCACACTCATTGCTAAGCTAAGCTAAGCCGAATTCGGTGTTTCTTTCTGGTCTGCTCCAGTGAAGTTTAGTTATGATGGCGTTCTCCAAAATGTCTTGTTTGAGTTCATATGATAGTACTGAGGAAGAGAAGATGCTGTTGTTAACAGCTGTTTTGGAAGATGAAGAAAATTTAGGAGGTAGAGGTTTGACTTGTTGAATTAACATTTCCATTTTATTACAAAAATGTTTATTAAATATAAAATCTAAATAGACGATTACCTAAATACACGTGAAATAAACTGAAAACATAACTTCAACAATTCTTTAGCTATTTTCTACAATCCAGCACCACGTCTCTTCAACACGGAGTCCAAGCTGCGTTATTCGCATGCACAACGTAAGATGGCTCAAGGTGGGAGATGGAAAAATATCCCGATCAGTAATAGGAAAAATTGCCCGGTCAGTAATAGGCAGAGAAAATCTTAGCTAAGCTTAGCTTTTTGTGTGAAACAACACATTTTAGTATATGGTCCGCTATTTTTCTAAAGAGTTAGCAGAGCAAATCTTAGCTAAGCTTAGCGCTCTGTGTGAACTGACCTTAAGACAGTACGATTGGTCCTGATTGGTTTTCCCTTCCATCCGGAGCAGTACCCACACTCGGGCCTTTGGCTGGTTAGGGTCACCCTCTTGCATCATCTGGGAGAAAGCACACGCACTAGGGAATCCTGAGAATTCTCTAGTTTTCCGTTGCTTTCTGCTAAGTATTTCTGCAAGAAAACAAGAAAGAGCCTAAAAAAATGTGCTGAAAAGGTTTATCATTTGCCTTTACATGGATCATGCAAAAAACTCAATCGCCATGAGAACGACGATTTTAATTTCCATCCATAGGAAGTAGTGCTATGGATTTTAATCGTCTGGCGAGAATCCATCGGCTTCGACTGGGTTTGAACCCACTAACATTGGGTCTTGAGGCGAACACTTTAACTCAAGACCACCTAGGTCAACGTTTTTTTTAAAGGTATAAGAAGACTCTAAAAACTGTTCAGAGTTTTTTTTAAAAACACTTGATTCCTCTATAATTTATTTGAAAAGATCGTCACCTGGATCTTAAGAAAATACCCTTTGAAGCTATTTAGAGTTGTCTTTTTTTAAATTGTAATAAGACTTATATACGTTTTTATTAGACCAAATAATTATTTCTTACATTTTTGTGTATGTCTGCCTCATTGCAAACAATATTTGATTCAGTATTAGGGGTAAAGGGGGACATAACCTACCTGGTCCCTGCCCCCCATCTTAACTCCCCCATCTGTACACACTCCTATGCGTAGCGCCTAAATTACACTGGAATTTGAGTCACACATTCACCGAAAATATAAATCAGAATCTAATAAAGAGGTGCCATAATTCACACGCTGTATGTGAACCAATGATACATTGAAACCAGTGGCGGCTCGTGTATAGGCACTGCGGGACTGCAGCATCCCCTATTTCCACTTGATATTATCGATAACATTTAATACAATGAGTCCTTTTTTTTTTAATTCTTTCTTTATTTTTGTAGTATTATATATATTCCTTAAGCTTAATGTCAGTACTTCAGTAGCCATCCCCCAGTTTATGAAAGATACAAACATCTTTGTATGGAACTGTGCGCTTCACAGTGCCAGCGACGTGGTGTTTGACTGTTGTGCGTATGCGCACATAGGAGGAGGGTGGGAAGAATGCGGGACTGCCAGGTAGAGAGAGCACTGTTGCTCTCGCAGTGCCGGCTCTGGCGTGATGGTGGAAGGAAGTTTATTTTACTCAGTGTTTGTTGTGCTTAGAAACCGTGTACCATATTCTTGAATGTGATAAAGTGTAGAAGAGTGTAGAATTATATTATTATTTTGCTTCCAACTATTCTATTTGATTTTTTTTCGGTTATTTTATCTAACACAGAGACTAAATGCGCTTGCAGTACTTTCAATGTAGAAAAATTTCCTCAATTGTCATCCAGAGATTAAGGAGAAAATTATTGAACTTTTTGCGCAAGTTAAAACAAGAAAAATGGATTTAATTTTTAAATGAATAGATCAAGTTTGAACTGTAACAATTTAAGTTAAAGTAAGTAAAAAATGTTAGTTTTTTTTTGTTAAGATTTTATTAAGTTCCTGAAATAAATTTTCTTTTTATACATTTTTTTTTCCTTTTACACAATTTTAAAACAAAGGATAACCATTTTCTAGAGCAGCACCCCCACTAATTTTAGCTACGAGCCGTACACATAAATATAAACCGAACAGATAGTAAGACGTAAACTAGAATTTTTTATTTTTTTATTTAGGGTGAACTTAAGCGTAGACCACTTAAAATGGCTTCGTGTTCCGTGGGTTGCCCACCTCTAGTCTAGACGATGCAATACAAACATTGATTACAAAGGATCATTTTGTCAAGGCCATGGTCCCTAAAGGGGGAAAAAAAACCCTTTCTGTTTCGTTAGTTACGCCTCGCTAGGTTTGTTACCATGGCGCGCTGGGACGAAGGGGTTTTTGAAGAGATTAATTTCCAACTCGTTTGATTTGAGAAGCTAATAAACTTCCATATAGAGAACGTTGCGGTTGGAAGCACAGCCCTGAATGGATTTGAGAGAAATATATTCCAATTTTAATAGGAAGAGTCTTATCTGATAGCTAGAAAGTTACTTGATCTAATTTCAAGTATCCATACGGCAAGTAATGTGATTTGAAGCTGTCCCTATAAACCGATAGTATAAATACCTATAAAATAGCATAAATAATATTGTAAAATTTTATCAATTTTATCTTTAAAAAAAATGTATGTTGTATTATTTAAAAAGCTCTTCCGAGGAAAATAGGACTGTACTAAAGTTATAAAGTAAAATATCAAAAGAGTTGAGGATTTCAAATAGTGATATATTTCTCTTAGATTACGACGGTTCATATTTCACGTTATATTAATGTTCAACATGTAATGTGTAGAATGCCCAGGCCCTCCACCGTGGTTCGGATCCCACTTTAAACTGTAGGTCCTTCATTTTCATCTCACAATCACCCAACCACTACACATTAGCGTAAGTGCGTACAACCCAAACTGTTAGTAAGACGTGGTGTTAATAATAATATAATAATAATAATATATATTTTTACGACTTTTAACGTATCTTTGATTCTAATTTATAGGTGGGATGTAAGGGTACGCAGGAATAGGCAAGTGTTTTTGTAGTTTTAATGGCAAAACTTTTTTTTTTGGCCAAACTAAATAAAATATCCTTTCAGTACAGACATAAGAATTTAATTTTCTTCACATGGTGACCTCAACATTTCTTGAATATCTGTCAAGAGTGTTCTGAAATTTAATGACAATTTTTTATCTTCATTTAAAAAGTTTATTAGATAATGCCGCTATGCTCTTGACAGATATTCAAGAATTTTTGAGGTCATCGTGTTAAGGAAGTTAAGATCTATGTTTGTACTGAAGCAATATTATATTTATTTTGGCTAAAAAAAATTGTTGGCATAAAAACTTCAAAACACGGTCCTTTTCTCAAGTCCATCCTACCTAAAGAAGTGCCTTTAATGGTTTTTTTATTACCGTGTTTTATTACCCGTTCGGATTATACGCCTATGTACTAATTATAACCCGCCTCGGTGGCGCAGTTAGCTAACGCACTAGTCGTGTTGAGCTCGACTGCTGAGGACGGGGAGATCGAGTTTCGAATCTGGTCAGGTGAACTGGGGGGGGGGGGGTGGTGTTCCTAAATGGTTTTCCACTCTCCCTCCACGCAAATGCGGGTTCACTTCCTCTAATTCAACATTCCCAATTCCTAATCCAATAGCGTAATTAGTACTTAAAGCGTATAACCCGAATGGTAGTAAAACACGAAGCTAAATAATAAGTAAAATAATAATACTAATTATTCTAATGTGCTAGCGATTATAAAGGTTTCTTTGAGAAAGTGTACCCGCATTTGTGTGGTGGGAGAGTAAAAATTATTTAGAAAAATCTTCCTCAGTACATCCAACCAGTATTGAACCTCAATCTCCCCATCATCGGCAGTCTAGTTTACCGAGGGAATTACACCTTTGACGATGCGATCATTTAAATGTGTGTGCTAGGGATTATAAAGGTTGAATTTAAAGGGAGTATACTAGCATTTGTGTTCGAGGAGAGTGGAAAACCATTTAGGAAAAAAAAACAAAAAAAACAGCAATACATAATATCGGGATTGAACCGCAATCGCCACGTTATCGGCGTTTAGTCATTGTGAGAGTGACGCCTTAGTCTATTCGGCCACCGAAACAGGATCTAATTTTAACTAAATGCATTGTTAGTTAACAACTGAGGGGACATACGGAGGGGGGGGGGGTCTTTAGAGGTGCGAATCCCACAGTGCAATATTTTCAAGTTTAAAAAAACATTGTTATTGGCAATTATGTATTTTTAATAACTTGGTTCAGCCGATAAATTATTATTATTATTATTATTAGCACCGCCTTACTACCCGTTCGGGTTATACGCACTTACGCTAATGTGTAATGGTAGGGTGATTGTGAGATGAAATGAGGACCTACAGTTTAACGTGGGATCCGAACCACGGTGGGGCCTGACATTCCCCACATTCACAAGATTTATTAATACACTCTTGTCAGAGGTGAAGGAAGGTTTGGTAATCAGATAAATCTGTGCCGGGACCGAGGATTGAACCCCGGCCGCCAGCACAGAAGTCTGACACCTTACCCCTAGACCACCAGGTCACCTTCAACCGATAAAGCTTCTGTCTCTTTGTATAATGGTCTCGAGTTTATCTCTTGGAACTGTCGATGGTTTATTATTTATTGATTACTTTCAATAATTGATAAATAAACAACCTTATCTCTAGATTGGTTTTTTTTTTCACTAAGACTAGCTAGGCTTGGTACCAGAACTTTAAAACATTAAAGAGGATATAAATTTCATATTTTTCTGCGACTAAATTTGTGGCTGACTCTTCAATACACTCTCATAATGATCAAGTTTCTTTTGGTCTAGTTCACCGTTTGAATCTCGATTGGGTCAAAATTTCAGTTTTCGCCTTATAAGTATTCAGCCGATAGAAGTGTAATTCGAAAAGGCTGCAGTTATTTGGCCTAAAACAATTTGGATATATGTGGGGATGTAGGTCACGTGAATTAAGGGCAGTATTCTTGCAGTTTTTTTTAATAGTATAAAGTTTGTTTTATCAAAATAAACAAAATATTCCTCCAGTAGAAACAGAGTATAATTTTCTTCCCATGTGATATCAACAGTTGTTGAATATCTGTCAATGATCGTATTATTATTACCACGTCTTACTACCCGTTCGGGTTATACCACTTACGCTAATGTGTAATGGTAGGGCGATTGTGAGATGAAATGGAGGACCTACAGTTTAAGTGGGATTCGAACCACGGTGGAAGCCTGGCTTTTCACACATTCATAAGTTGTGATAATACACGTTTGTCAGAGGTAAAGGAAAGGTCTGGCAATCAGATAAATCTGTGCCGGGAACAAGGATTGAACCCAGGACCCTCAGCACAGATACCTTAGCCCTGACCACCAGATCATCCAGTATTAGATGAAACACTTTTTAAATGAAGAGAAAAAGTTGTCATTAAATTTCAGGACACCTCACAGATATTCAACAACTGTTGATATCACCAGGGATGAAAATAAAGCTCTAGTTTTCTACTGAGGGAATATTTGATCTATTTTGGCCAAAAAAGAGTTTTGCAAACGCACTGCCCTATTTAAGCGCGATCTCTACACTCCTACTTTAAAGTCATTTAGGATAAAAACAATTTTGAATTTAAAAAAATTGACGTTGCTAAGTTCCCCAAAAGTAGTTTTCATACTCATTCTTTCACGTTTCAAAATAATAATAATAATAATAATATATAATAATAATAATAATAATAATAATAAAAAAGTTGCTTACATTGAGTGCGAAAAAGAAAATGGTTTTATTTTATAAAAGTTTCTTTATACAAGAGTCGTACTATATGTATGATTGACAGTACAGTCAAAATGGGCGGATTATGAACAGATCATTTTTAAATTTGCCATCCAAGAATATTTTTATAAAATATCAGTACGTGTGGGATATTAAAATAGATAGATATACGGACAGACGTATATGTTAATCTATTGGCTTAAGTTAATCGCCCTTGTGTTGTAATATTTTTCCATTGATACACTATACATTACTACCCATCCGGAGTATCCACTTATTTTCACTAATCGGTTATAGCTGAATAAAGCAGAATTCTAGAGAAAATTTACTTTCATTTATATGAAAGGTGAACAGGGAAAACATATCGCGCACACACCGTTGGGGTTCTAACACCGTCCTCCTTATGACCAGCAAAAAAACTAGATAAGTTTAACGCCTTATTCTGCGTGCTCATAGATACGTGTAGTTTGAGGAACCAATAAAAAATATATTTACCTCAAAATCTTTCAGTCACTGGCTGGGTTTGTTTGGAACATGAGCCTCTCTACCGCCTCCTTTTCTCCACCTTGGCCCAGTCCTCTTTCTCTCCTTCACACTCCTCCTTACTCTCTTCATCAATCTGTCTCTTAGTTTTCCTTTCGACCTCCTACCCTCCCCCCTCCATATCCAACATCTCTTTGTCATTCTTTCCCTCTCCATTCTTCTCACATGGCCATACCACCTTAGTCTTGCCTTCTTTGTCCTGTTCTGGACTGACTTTTTCTGTGCCTCTGGGTGGTGAAATACAGTGGGCATATGTGACCTGTGACCTGGGGATATGTGACCTGTGACCTGGCATATGTGACCTGTGACCTGGGATATATGTGTGTCCTGTGACCTGGGAATATGTGTGTCCTGTGACCTGGGAAATATGTGTCCTGTGATCTGGGATATGTGTGTCCTGTGATCTATCCCTATATCTCTGTGTCATTTGTGCCTATCACCTCATATGTGATACCACTTATCTGGCATATTTGTCCTGTGACTGGATTTTCCCGTGCTCTGGGATTGTGGTGTGAAATCATGGATATGTGCCCTGTGACCTGGGATATTGTGACTCTTGACCTGGATATGTGTGCCATGTGACTGGGATGTGTGTCCTGTGACCTGGGATATGTGTCCTGTATCTGGGATATGTGTGACCTGTGACTGTGGATATGGTACCCTGTACTGGGGATATGTGTCCCTGTGACTTGGGATATGTGTGCTCTGTGACCTGCGATATGTGTGCCATGTGATCTGGGAAAAGTGTGTCCTGTGACCTGGGATATGTGTACCTTGACTGGGATATGTGTGCCTGTGATCTGGGATATGGTACCCTGTTACTGGGATATGTGTGCCATGTGATTGGGATATGTGTGACCTGTACTGGGATATGTGTGCTCTATGACCTGGATGTGTGCCTGTGACTGGGATATGTGTGTCCCTATGACCTGGGAAAATATGTGCCTGTGACTGGGATATGTGTACCCTGTGACCTGGGATATGATCCCTGTGACTGGGATATGTGTGCCCTGTGACTTGGGATATGTGTGCCATGTGACCTGGGGATAACCCTGCAGGAGCCTTAAAAAGTGACGCCTGATGAGGTTCTGGTGAAACTACCATAGGCCTAACAAGCCAGTAGTGGATGTGAAATTGCTTCAAAATAGGGGGGGGGGGGGGATTAGGGGAAATTTAGTCGACCAAAATTATATTACAAGATTGTAGTGTCTATATTAGGTTATCAACCCATACATAGCTCCTTCCTCCTTTTTCTCAATGTTATTATTATTATTATTTATTATTACTATTGATGGTACGGTTCATTTCTCAGTATTGCTAACACAGAAAACATATGATCTCCGAGCTCATATTCAACGACATGTGTCAAAAGCGAGGAGTATTTTCCTCCACACACTTCTGTGTATTTCGTGTCGTGTTTGTTAAACATCAAACGAAAATATAACGTTACGCTTGGCCTTAGTTATATTCCTCGTTCATTGCCAAACAAAAATAAAATATCTCTTGAGTACTTACACAAACTTTCTCTTTGCTTATTTTCTTAGATCTGTTGATTCAGCAAAATTGTTTAATTTATTTTCCTCACCACTCTTACTATCTGTTCAGTTTATATGCATATTTGATAATCTCTATGATGTGGTAGATATGAAGAAGCAAGCATTTTAGGTGTGATATACCCACATTTTCATGGAAGAAGAGTGGGAAAACATTTAGGAAAATATATCTTCAGTACAATCGACCAGGATTTAAACACCTATCCCATCGTCATCAGTAGGTTCACTCCGTATTACTCGTCCGGGCTAGCAGTATTTATTTCCCTAATGGATTAAGGATAAGGAAGGTATCATTTATAAGAATGTACCAGAATTTGCAAGAAGAAAAACCGTCTTAGATACACACGACCGGAACACAGGATCC
Source organism: Timema cristinae (assembly GCA_039000515.1). NCBI lineage: Eukaryota > Metazoa > Arthropoda > Insecta > Phasmatodea > Timematidae > Timema > Timema cristinae. The sequence continues at coordinate 22,500,460 of JBCFYV010011135.1, forward strand.
GACCTCCCAGATACCGTAAAATTAGTCTAGATCAGTTTGACATCTAGACCGCATGATCTCCAATGAAGGTTTTGTGGTAGATGCTACAAGTAAAGCAATAATAGATTTATGCCCGTACGTCTATCTGTCCATACATCTATTTGTATGTCCATCCATCCGTCCATCTATCTGTTCATCCGTCTATCTATACGTCCGTATATCTGTTTGTCCATCCGTCTATATTTCCATTCACTTATACATCTATCCGTCCATAAATCTATTTCCGTCCTACCTGTCCATCATTCCTCCATCCATCAATCCATCCATCTATCCGTCCATCACATATATCCATCCATCTATCCATACATCCTTCTTTCCATCCAATCCATTCATTCATCTTTCCATCCATCCATCTTTCAATCCGTCCATCCAGCCATCTTTCCATCCGTCTGTATATCTATTTATTTTAATATCCCCATGTACTGATATTCTTGGATAAGCATTTAGTACGATTCTGGTAGAAAGGAACTTTTAGAAATACCTTTTTTATTTTTTTTCGTGCTTAATGTAAGTAACTTTTTCCTTTATTATGATTGTGAAAAGTGAAAGTCGCATTACTTTACAGTTTACTTAGACATACATGAAAATGGTTTTAGTATCTTTGATAGTTATTAACAAAAAGTTCTTTCCTCTTTAATCAGACTGCACCTTACTTCAAAGAGGGAATATTTTCAAGAAAACGATTGTTTTATTTGTTTCCCGGAAAAATATTTTCACTGAATTATGAAACGAATGTAATCAAGATATATTCCAATTAGTAAGTTTACACTAAGTTTATTTTATTGTAAGGACATAAAACTAGAAAAATTATAAAATGAATTATATTATTATTACTATTAAACCCCGTCTTACTACCCGTTCGGGTTATACGCACTTAAGCTAATGTGTAATGGTAGAGGATTGTGAGATGAAATGGAGGACCTACAGTTTAACGTGGGATCCGAACCACGGTGGAGGTCTGGCATGAATTATAATAACATCAGTGACAGCAATTCATGTTTTTCTCACACTAAAGTGTTTACTATAGCGCTTAGTGGTTGAATGTGTCACTATCGTCGGGTCTGCTCTAGACCAGATCTGATAATGGCGCTCTTCAGTAGATTAGATTAAGTTTATTTTAGCACTGTCTTACTACCCGTTCAGTTTAAACGATTATGTACTAATTACCTAATAGTTTTAGGTATTTGAAAGGTTATATTTAGAGGAAGTGCACCAGCATTTTTTGTGAAGGGAGATAGGAACCCCTTTAAGAAAAAACCCTAAGTACATCCGACCGAGATTCGAACCTCGATCTCCCCTCAATCTGTAGTCTAGTCTACTGTGAGAGTAGCACCTTAGACCATACGCTAAGAGAACAATAACAAATATTTTAATAGTATAATTGTATTGTTTAAAAAAAATAATTTTGATAATGGATTTTAAATATTTTTTTTCCTAGTTTATTTTTTTACCTTCGCCCAAATACCCGTGGCACAACTGCAGCCTCCTTTTTTTTTCGCACAACGGTTGAGAGATGCTGTATTAACTGATCCCCAGATGTGTGTGAGAGTGGTACAAAAAAAAAAAAAAAAAGTTTCAACAATCTTTCAAACTTACTAATTTTTTTTTTTTTTTTAGTCTAACCATCACTGAATCTTAATTGTTAATTTTAAAAGAAGATTCACCTTTTTTAGACGACCGTCCCCTGATGTAATTGGTCAGTGCATCTCTGGATACAAGTCTAGGAATCCCAAGTTAGATTCTCGGCTGGTACCTTGGGTAATTTTTTTTTTTTTTTTTTTTTTTTTTCCCCGAAAGAGGAATTACCCCAACGGTGACCGGTGATTGTTTAGCTAGGCTAAAGTTAGGTTGTAAGTATTTCCACTGGTCCCACACTCATATTCACTACTATCATCCCCTCATCTAATCAGGACATGGAAAAAAACCTCCACGGAAAGGATGTACGATTAGTACATTCGGGCGTCCCCTGGACAACGGTACATTAGTACTGGATAATATCTACACTAATGGGCTACGAGTGATGTAACCTAGACACGCAATGCTCTATTACTATCTGTTTAGATGGCGGACCCTTCTAACATACTCAGAAGACAATTTAAGTTACATTTACCTATAGACGACAGCTTAAGTACATTTACCTATATATGACAGCTTAAGTTACATTTACTATTGACGACATCTTAAGTTACATCTACCTATAGACGACAGCTTAAGTCATTAACTATAGACAGTTAATGCATGTACCTATAGATGACAATTTCAGGTGAAATTTATACCGAATAATATTCAGGTAAATTTTACAGAAAGGTGTCAGATAGAGATAAAAAAAATTCCTGTTAAGACTCAAGATCATTTAATCACAGAAGACGGGTGATATATAATATTTAAAGGCTCTTAATATAATCATATTTAAGTATTAACTTATCATCTGGTATACAGCAGACCCGCAAGTTACTGACTCACTCAACCGCCAAGCGCTGTAGTCGATAAGCGAGTGTAAGAAAATAAATAAATAGAATTGTATTTTTATAACTTATTTAATGTTCTGGTGGACGTAGATATAATGTAATATATAATCAAAAACCTTAACAAATCCATTAACCAAGATTTTCATCTCAAATAAATGTAATATTTGTTTTGGATTTAATCAGTATGTCATCAATAAGATAACATAATTTGAAGGTTGTATTAAGTATTTACCAACAATTTTTGCCTTCCTAACCCCCAACACACTTTTCCCCCAATACACTATTTGGTGGCTGTATGTATTATATATTTGTGTGTGGTGTGTTATGTATTATATATATGCCCTAGGTACTGCCTCCCTTAAACCAGCCTCTTCCCTGAGTTAATAGACCGAAAACATCCCGATAATAATCTATAGGAATATATTTAAGAATGGAAATATACATTTACATTTTCCTGATTGAAAATCTAGAGGAACATTTTTTCAATCGAAATTCTATATAGATTTTTTTAAATTGAAATTCTACCCTATTAAAAGTTTATAAAGAACATTTTTATGTTTGAAAATCCTAAGGTAAACATTTCCGATTGAAAAGATACAGGGAAAATTCTTTTGAATTAAAAATCTGCAGCGAAAGTTTTTCTGATTAAAATCCACAAGCTAATTTTTCCGATTAGAAGTTTAAATAATTTTTTTTTTCCAATTTGAAAATCTATATATGGTGAATTTTTTTCCAATTGAAAATATTCAGGGAAATTTTCTGATTGAAAATTTACAAGTAGGGCCTATAATTTTATTTTATCTGTAACTAAAAGCTTAACTTCTTTTTATTTCTTATCTCACATAGACACTCTGTGTTGTGTGGTTGGTTTGTGCGCATATATTCCTCTACTGTAATCAGAACACATTCAATTCATCTCATTTCTTAATCTTCTCATCCCATGACAGCTCATTTGTTATGCTTAACTCGTATTAAATAAATTATATAGAGAAAAAAGCCAACCACCGAAAAAAAATATATCTAGATTCCGGCCTAGTTTGGGTTTGTATAAAATCAAAACTAGGTCATATCGTTCAAAAAAGGACAGAGTGACGCCAGTCGGAAACTAGGATCATATAAAATACTGTTACAAGGAAGGATGGAGTTTGTTTAGGTTTCTATTCAGTGCTAGGAGATGAGCGATGTATTGTGGTTAGGTTGGGGGGTTGGAGGAGAGGGAAGGGTTGGTTAGTGAGGGAGGGGGGGAGGATGGCTGTGAAGTGCCAGTGCCCTCTCGACACGTGGTGTGCACACGTGGAACAAAGATGAATAGGATATATAGCTTAGTGAACTATTTCAAGGTCAGATAGATCGAATTTATTTAATATCGCCGTTCTAGTCAAACCTTCACAATGGAGTGGACTGCCGATGACTGGAAGATTTAGGTTTAAGTCCCGGTTAGGTGCACTGAGGGGTGGTATTTTTTTCCCACTCTTCCTCCACGAAAATACGGGTGCACTTCTTCTAAATTAACATTCCTTATCCTTGACACATTAGCGTAATTAGTACACATGTGACCTGCTTCATGTCCGTGTGGTCTAACGCGCTACTCTCGTGTTGGACTAGACTGCCGAAGATGGGAGATCTGGATTCGATCTCGGTCGGAAGCACTGAGTTTTTTTTTTTCATAATGGGCTTTAATTTTATCTTCCAAGAATATGCGAGTGCATTTCATCTTAATTACACCTTTATAATCCCTAACCAATTAGTATAAATTAGTACATAGGCGTATAACCCAAAAGGGTAGAAAGACATGGTGCTAACTAATTACAGTAATTTTTAGGGCTGAGGGGGGGGTTGATCCACTTAATGAATAGATTTAGAATATTTCTGAAATTCGCAAATTTATGTGCTCAAGTAAAATAATGGATGCAACGAGTACAGTGAATTAAAAAAAACTGGTACGGTGAACCACATACTTTCCCTCCCTTTTATCTTAAAATATTTACTAAAAAATTAGCGAAATAAAAATAAAATATATTGTGCGGAAACACTCCAACAATGAGCATAACAATCAGTTTCAACTTTCAAAGAGCTAAACATTTTTTTTTAAATCTCAGAAACTATTGGTTTTATAAAAAAAGTATATTTCAAATGAAAGCTATATATTTTCAATAGTAGTACATATAGCTTTACAATGATACGTTATTTAATATCAAAATTAACTTTGAAGATATGTTCAAAATTGAATATTTCTGTTTAGTACGGTACCCTTAAAAATTTTGATAGGAAAACTAGAATTATATTTATAATATTTAACAAAGCCCGTATACAAATTTAATATAAATTGTTTAAGCACATTTGAGAATTTTTTCAATTTTTGCTAATCAGTAAATTACTATTAATTTTAGGGTTTGATGGATGGTTGCAAAGATCCCTCGGGGAATTTTATGAACATCTTAGATAGGAAGATTTGGCCCGATTAGTAAAATAGTTTAGACTCTAATCCGATACACAGAGAAAATACATTGCGAAAACGACTTTTTTTTTGGCTTTCAAGAGGTCATCAAACGTCGACATTTATCAAAATCTCGAGTTTAACTTTTTTTTGACGATCCTAATACTTCCCTTTCCAAGAGGTAGAAAGAAAGTGAAATAAGTTAACTCATTCAAATGTTTGATATTTTGATTCGAATTTCGAATTTAATTCTCATCTTCAGAACTATTTGAATTTGAAATTTCAAATCTTTCACAAATGTTTCGATTCGGAATTTCAATTATAATATGGAGATTCAGATTCGTGAAAAGGGCTCTAAGAATTTTACAAAATGAAAAAAAAAAAATCATCCATTTTATTATTAGGTCAATTACGAACTCTGACGCCTTAGAATGTTTGACCACCGATGAATGAATGTAGTGTCGTTTCCCCGCGTCCTTTTTCCAGTGTTTTCGTAGAGTGGCTCCGGAAATTCAGATCTCATCTTTGACCCCTATTTTTGTAAAGTGAAATGGAACGTAAATTCAATCATTAACCCCTGACATACCCCGGGAGTTGGAGGGTCAGTGCCTCCTTGTTTGTCTTGACAGCTAGAGAGAGTAACGAGGTCAACAGTGACTCTTCTAGGAAACGGTTGTCGGATAGGAAAACATGGGAAATGCATTTTCAAATTTGCGTCGGCTGAATAAATAACAAACCCCAGAGGGAATGTTTAATTTCTTCTTTGTTCAGTTTCGTTTTGTTAATTCCTTGAAACGTTGAAGGAAAACTAAACACACACACACACACACACATATACAACAATAAATGGTTGTAAGAAATGACCTCCTAGAATTCTAGATCTTTCAAATACATCAAATACTATATTTAAAAGAAATCATAAATTTTTTTATTCCTAAAAATTCCTATCGGTTCTTTAAGTCCCTCGCATTCTAGATTTGTCTTTGAATAACTCCCATTCTTGATTATTTAAATCTATCGATTTCTACACTCTTCAAATTCCTCCCATTCTTGATTCTTCAAATCTCTCGCATTCTACATTCTTCAAATTCCTCTCACTCTTGATTATTTAAATCTCTCGAATTCTACATTCTTCAAATATCTCGCATTCTACATTTTTCAAATCTCTCGCATTCTACATTCTTCAAATCTCTCGCATTGTTGATTCTCCAAATACCTCGCACTATCTATAGTTCGAACAATTGTGTTCTCGAGTCTTTAAAGTCTTCGAATTCTCGATTCTTTGAATCCCTAAGTTTCCTGTTTCTAATATCTTTAAAATTTTCTATTATTTGAGTCTCTCAAACCATCTATTACTCAAATTCATGGAACTTCATAGGTAATATTTCTAACAATTTTTAAAATAGTTAAATACAATTTAGATATATTAAATTTTAAAGCTCGGTTCAAATTATCTTATGGACGCTTTCACCAGAAACATAAAATGAGGGATGAGGGGGGAAGGTTGACGAGGGGTGGGTCCAAATTAGTGGGGCTTAATTTAATTCACATATTCAAATAACATTATATAAAAATACATTCAAGCATGAATTAAAGAAATACTTTAACAGGAGGAAACTTATAATACAGATTGTTTGTGTGTTAAAAAAAATTACATTTTTACATTTTACAGATGACGGTGATATTGAGATTCGAATCTCGGTTGGGTTTGTCGAGGGTGGTTTTTCCAAAATGGTTTTCTACTTAACCTTCACGCAAATGCAGATACACTTCCTCTAACCTTTTTAATCCCTAAAACCACTAGCATATTTAGAATATAAACGTATAGCTCGAACTGGTAGTTAGACGTGGCGCTAAAAACAAACAAAAATAGAAACATTTTACAATATTATTATTTTATATTTCCATCTAAAGTGGCAAGATCACATAGCTTGACGTATGAAAATATGATGGGAGAGCTAGTAATTTTTCTATCTATCATATATGGATTTTTATGATCTGACAAGTTATCTCAGTTGGTAGCGTGTCTGACTACTAAACTAAGAGCCCTAAACTCGATTCCCGGCATGGCCGAAAAAGTATTATTATTTAGCGCCGCGTCTTACTACCCGTTCAGGTTATACACTTTAAGTAATAATTACGCTAATGGATAAGGAATTGGGAAGATTAAATTAGAGGAAGTGAACCTACATTTGCGTGGAGGGAGAGTGGAAAGCCATTTTGTAAAAACCACCCCCAGTTCACCTGACCGAGATTCGAAGCTCGATCTCCCCGTCCTCAGCAGTCGAGCTCAACACGACTAGCGCGTTAGCCAACTACGCCACCGAGGCGGATCCAAAAAATTAATCATTGATGAAATATGGGTGTATCTGTTCACATTGATAAATTAACGACCGGGGACTGGATGTTGTGCTGTCCTAGTCTTATGTTGGATTATAAGGTATGTGAAGCTACGACAGGTCTAGTGAGCCGATAGTGGAAAAATATGGTTTTATAAAAAAACTGACCAATTCCACAGGCTGGAAACAGTTATGGATTTAAGAAAATAAAAATAGTTCTTTATGATAGAAATAATATTTTTTAAATTATGCAGGAGTTGGTTAAGATTGCTGTCTTGTGGTGTTGCAACAAAGTATTTATAAACTTTACGGTGAATAACCAAAGTAAATAAAAGATGTAAACATTATTTTACTAATATAAAACAAAAACATGTAATAAAATGACAAAAAAAAACTCTCCCAATTTTACTTTTAAATATAAAAGTTGTATCTTCAGTAAATGTGCCCAGGTGTTTTAAAACATTGTTCACTGATAAGTTCTCCAAAGAATTTTGTAATTTTTTTCCCAAAGTTAAAGTAGCCATTCCATTTCTTCTGGCTGATTTTGTGTGTGTTTTTACTTCAATCTGTGTAAAAAAAAAAAGGGAAGGTTGAACTCCATTTCTGAAGATTATCTAAAAATAGCGATGGCCTAAAAATAAGAAAAAAAAAGTAGAAAGGGGTGGAGAGAAAAAAAAATGAAGATGTCTAGCTTACTGTCGGTATTTTAAGAAAGTGTAAGGTTATGAAATTAGGTCTCTGAGTCTTTTGATAAGAGTTGTCCCATTTATCTTGACTTATTTTTTTTTTTGTTCGTTTTCGTGACAAAAGATTTTCTTTTGTATGTGTGTTCTTTTCTTCAACTACTTTACTAGATTCTTTTTTTTTATTTTATCGAAAAAACAAGGACAGGAAATAAAAAAAAGATATGAGTATGCAATACAACTCCTTGATCTACTGGCGCGTGTAGCTTTATACCTTGCGTTTGTTTACGACAAACCTTTGATTTGCTATCAGTTTAAAGTGCTTCTACAAAATGTATTTGTACATTTATTATTACTACTACTGTTATAATTTTTATTACACCTATTCGAGGTTGTACGAATACATTTGTATTACTACAGATAATATAATAATAATAATAATAATAATAATACATTACATCAAATCCTATAAACAGCCAGTTATAATAATTATCAGCACATGACTTATAAACCAAACTTAACCTAACTTAATGCAACCCGCTTCGGTAGTCACGTGGTCTAACGCACTACACTCGTGTTGGACTAGGCTGCCGAATACGGGGGGATTGGGTTTCAATCTCGGTCATATGTACTGGGGGTGTTTATTCCTAAATGTTTTTTCACTCCTTCAACAAGCAAATGTTGGTGCATTTCTGCTAAATTAAGCATTCTAATCCCTAAAACACTAGCGTAATTAGTACATGTGCTTTTAATCCGGTTGGGTATTAAGATGCGTTATTAAAAATAATAAATTACTATTTCTTTAAATAATAATAATAATTTAAGCGTACACACTGATGATGATATAGGCTAGCACATTAGCTTCTTGTTTGGTTTTCCAGCGAAGGAAAGATACGGGTTCGAATCCAAAGATGGGTGTACTGAGGTTAGTTTTCTCATAAATTATCCCCAAGGCCTCTCAATTTTCCTCGCAAATTGTGGATACATTTCTTATATAGTTCTACCTAATCATCACTTCTACGTCGTTATTAATATGCTAAGATAATATTTAGCACCGCGTCTTACTACCCGTTCGGGTTATACGCTTAAGTACTAACTACGCTAATGGATTAGGAATTGGGAAGGTCGAATTAGAGGAAGTGAATCCGCTATTGCGTGGAGGGAGAGTGGAAAACCATTTAGGAAAAACCACCCCAGTTCACCCAACCGAGATTCGAACCTCGATCTCCCCGTCCTCAGCAGTCGAGCTCAACACGACTAGCACGTTAGCCAACTACGCCACCGAGGCGGGTATCCACAATATTACCATAGGGTATTTGTCCGATTTTTTTTTCCAATAAAATAATTCGGAAATAATCGTGATATTGTGAACTTAGATTAACACGATTTCATCACAGCTTCAATGAAAAAAATCTAAAATACTTTGAAGCATTAAATATTACAAGATTACTTCAGAAAACAGATGTTGCATTGTATTTATTTTATCCATAGCGATGCCAAACTCTTTTTATACATGCTTACCCATGTTATAAAATAACACAGTTTGTATGTCAAAATGAAACACACAAGTTGTTTATTTGACTATCCGTGTTTTAAATAACACTCGAAAACTATCCTATATCTACTAAACTGGATAATAGAAAGCGTATTGTAATTAATCAACAGGATATTACCGTACGAGCTGCTGATAAGTTAAAAAAAAAAATCCGATAACTAAGGGTATCTACCGTGACACGTCCTTAAGTTATTATGTACGCCATACGATGACTTGTTAATGTGTTTAGAAAGTACGCGTCAAATAAACCAGACATCCCCATTAATATATATATATAACATCAGAGAACTAGATTTAAACCGTGACAATGTGTGGTAAGATATTATTTAATTACTTTCCCCTTTCATCCCTTTCTCACCCACCTTACCACTACTATAATCCCCTTATACCCTTTAATATCCCCAATGAGTTTGTGTTCAAATCTCGAACAATAACTCAAACCAGTAGTTTTCATCCTTTTTAGAGACAGTTCCACGCTCATTAATTAAAATTTTTCTTAAGTGCCTTAAGAATTATTTTTTTAGAAATTTATTAAATATTACCCCTTTCCATATTTTACAAGTGTTTTTTTATTTGAGGTATTTATCATCCACTTACTGAACCGACTGATTATATCAGCACACGATTTATAAACCAACTTAAATATATAAAAGACACAACACCCAGCACCCCGTCCGTAAATTCAGCATTGAAAAAGTAGAAAATACAAATTCACTAATTATGTTATCTTGACCATGCCAGTAATCAAACTTGGGAACTTAAGGCCCTTGGCCCTGATGAGTTCAAGCCTAACACCTATTTTGTGGGAGGGTGAAAGGCGTGGAGTGGCTTCACAACTGACCAAAGTATCCTTCCGTGCCAACAAGAACAGATGGATCATGGAAACCGTAGATGGCGCTAACTACCAGACAGGTCTTGTGGGAAAATCATATGTTTTTGAAATACCAGTTTTCTCGAGAACTAGTGAAATGTTTATGTTAATATTTTCAACACCTCTTCTAAGATAATGTATCGATGTTTATTAATTGTTACATTTTATTATTTATTGTTTTGAAGCCAGCAGTGTTCTATTAAAAAAATCCATTTTATCGATGTTTGATCACTGTTAAAATTATAGAGGTGGTGTGTATATAAAAAGTATAATTTAATCAACATGCCTCTATTCTTGAACAAACCGTTTACGAAAAGAAAATCGTAAAACAATAAACATTCTTGAAGATAACTGTTTGTTCCATGACTCCTCATTTCCACGCCGAATGAAAAGGGCCAATCGCCTTAACTCAAAGGGCACACTCACTGCCGACTGAGATAAGATTTTAAACACGTATTGACTTATTAACTTAGGAAGGAAGTGTTCTATTTTAATTAAATCAGTTCCTCGACCATAACTAGATTTAAAGCTTACATGATTCATATGCTACTTGGGTAAAATTTATTCTGAGTACACATAAAGAAAGAGAGGGAATATTAATTAAAATGTAGAATTCATATTTGAACGAAATTAACTAATGATAGCGCGGGGATTGATTCAAAGAATACAACTTTTTTTTATATATATATATAGGCCCCCTATGTACAAGTCAAATTTTGTTATCTTAGCGAAAAACTAAAAAGGCCTCGATTTATAAATTATTTTCATGTACCCACTAATAAATACAACAAATACCTCTATGGGTACGATTGCCACAGGTTGAAAAAACAAAGACTTAAAACAGTAGGTTTGCCATGTTTTGATTAGAGTAATTCAAAAGTCTTAAATATTAATAACCCGGCCTGTTTTTCTAACTGGATGAACAAAACATCAGTTTAACTATGCAAATAACCATACAGAGGGAACACAGCTATGTCCTGAACAATACCGTTAAGGTGTGAAAAATAACAGTCGAGGTGTTGAAGTGGGTTAGCGAATACTCGTCATGAGCGTGTGTAGACTGTAGAGGGAAAGGATTACGAGCCCCTGCGCAAGAATAGAACGCAGCGTGCATGACACCCGTGTACAAAGAATAGCATCAAGTTCTATCTCACGGCGAACTGACATAGGAGAAAATGTGCGAGGATAATGTAAGAAAAGCGAGTCAGCCATTTTTAATAATCATTGATATAATTTGTTATTTTAAATAAAATAGGGAAAATTAACTTCGCATAATTGTTTGGAGTAGGTAGTATTACATATAAGAGAAAGGCTGTAAAATGCTAACAAAGATCTCCGATTTAAAGAGAAAGAAAAGCCCCCCAGAAAATCGAGTTTTCTCAAGAGTTAAAACATATTTTAGTAATATTTTATTTTAAAACAGGATTTCAGCATAACTTAAAAACATTTTTTAATTTTAAAACAGGATTTTAGTATTACTTAGAAAAATGTATTCGTTTGTTTTAATGTGCAGCGCAAATTTTTTAAAATCCACCTTAAATTAAACGTACCTACTTGGAGAGAAATAGTTTCGCTCTGCTGTATTTAATACGGTAATGACAGATCTGTAACGTCAAAACCACTAAAACAATCCTTAATCTACTCAGAATTTTCTCTTTTGACCGTATTAATTTTTTTTAACGCACCACGCCTTAGTATCCGTTTACGCTATACGCTTATGTACTAATTACGCTAATAGTTTTAGGATTACACATTTTATATTTGGAGGTAGTGTAAACGCATTTTCGCGGAAAACAATTTTGGAAATAACACCCTAAATACACCCGACCGAGATTCGAACCACGATCTCCCCGTCATCGGCAGTTTAGTATACTGCTTTGAACCATGCCGCCACCAAAGTGGGGCCTGTTATATTAATAATTTATTTGTTTGAGTAAGGTGGGATATATATTTATAGCCATTTAATTTCATCTAAGAACTAAGACATTTCGTGTGAAATAAGATAATTTTACATTTTTAAAATTCAATATAAAACTTAATATATAAGGTTTATAGTGAGATAAGTTGATTAATAACTTAAGCCTTTATTTCACCATAATTCATATTTCGAAATAACAAACCGCTTCTTGGCTTAACACGATATTTCTGAACGTCTGCATTTTATCCCAATGCATCATTATCAATGTTCAAACCAATTGAGAGAGAGCTTATAAAATAAATGGTACGGTGCATCGAATGCACTTTCTCTTTCCTTTACCATAAAAAAAGAAATTAACTAAAAATGCATAATATTTGTGAAGCAAAATAGTATACACTGTCACAGAAACACTCCACCAAAGAGCACACATTACATTAAATAAACTGTTAAAGAAACATTTCCAAAGGCCACAAAATATAGTATATATTTGCTTTTAGCTCAGAAACTTTTGATTTAATAAAAATATATTTCAAATAAATATTTGTTAAGCAAAATAGTATACACTGTCACAGAAACACTCCACCAAAGAGCACACATTACATTAAATAAACTGTTAAAGAAACATTTCCAAAGGCCACAAAATATAGTATATATTTGCTTTTAGCTCAGAAACTTTTGATTTAATAAAAATATATTTCAAATAAATATTTGTTAAGCAAAATAGTATACACTGTCACAGAAACACTCCACCAAAGAGCACACATAACATTAAATAAACTGTTAAAGAAACATTTCAAAAGGCTACAAAATATAATATATATTTGCTTTTAGTTCAGAAACTTTTGATCTAATAAAAATATATTTCAAATAAATATTTTTTATAGTGCTACAACCTTATTTAGTATTTAAAATATTTGCTGGGATATTATCAAAATTGTAAGTTTACACTTATGTAAATATCCTCAAAGTAATTTTCATTGGAAAATCTGTATTTAAATTTTGTCTGTAATGTTGACCAATGCCTAGATACTAGATATAATCAAAATCGTTTGAGTGGATTTCGATAAAATCTGTTTTTCTCTTTTTGCCCTATAGTAAACTACTCCTAAACTTAGGGTTGTATATCTAATTTTTTTTTAAAATATACTCAAGGAAATCGTTTTAAAACCTTGACTAGCAAAATTTTTAGCTCTAGTCATAGATACAAACGCACGGCATCGCAAAAACAACTTTTTCGGTTACAGGGGGTCGTGAAACGTTGACATTTATCAAAATCTAAAATTCGATTATTTCTATTATCACAATACTTCACTCTCCGAGGGTACGAGAGAAAGTAAAAGTAAACAATTGTACAGAAAACTACCATTTGGAGGTGGATTTAATATATTTACAATATAGAAAATTGTTTTTAAAAATTTATATTTTTATTTCTTAGTTCATTCGTTTTAGTAAATTAGTTATTTAATGGCTTAGACAATAAGGAGATAGGAGTGGGTAAATAGAAGATAAGGATAATATGAGGAAAAAACAAACTTTTTTTTTTGTGTGTGAAGAGAGAATAATGAAATAACAGTGAAAATAACATGTGTAAATATCACTTGAATGTTTCCCCGAATTATATTCCAACCTAAGCCAACAACGCCACTGTCAAACCAAACCAGATGAGACTGATGCCTTTGCACGTGGTACATCCCACGGTTGAAGTTCCAGCATATTTTAATGCTGTTGTTTAAAGCCACCATTATTATCATTAATCTCTAAATAAATATGAATCGCAGCGTTGACCTCTCTCCACCATATGTATCTCTGCCAACAATACAAATATTAATATTGATTCCACGTGCGTGTAATTTCTTGTCCAGACACTGAGTAGCCTATACAAAACCAAGGTTTGTAATGTTGACCTAGGTTTGGATTTGAAATGTGGACATGAGAACACCTCAATTTATAATAATTTGAGAACGAGCCAAATTTTTACATCCATAAAGCTAGACGTTATAAAAAGAAATTTCTCATTTTATGAGATGGATATACTGCTAATTCCCAGAACATTGGTAAACGTGATATAGTTTTAGGAAAAATGGTATCTCACATTTACAAAAGTTACAAACTACGGTAAGAAAAAATTGGTTAGAACATTATATGACAGATACAAAAAACTACAAATTATATTAAGAATTTAGTGGGAAGAAAAATATCTGAAATGTACAAAAGTTACAAATACAGTAAGAAAACAGTAGGACGAACAATATTTATGACAAATACATAAGTTAAAAACTACAGTAAGAAAACTGTGGGAATAACAATATATGACAAATACAAAAGTTACAAACAACAGTGAGAAAACAATAGAAAAAACACTCTTACAGTTACAAAAGTTACAGAATACATTGATAAAACAGTAAGAAGAAAAATATCTTACAGTTACAAAAGCTACAAACTACAGTAGTAAAACAAGAAGAACATAATCTGATAGTTACAAAAGTTACCAACTACAATAATAAAACAGTTTGAAGAACAATATGACTGATACAACTAAAAGTTACAAACTACAGTATGAACAGGATAGAAAGAACGTTACCTGATAGCTACTTTCTAAAACTGATTCATATGAACATAAGTCAAGTCATGCAGGTAGTATCTAGGATTAAATTTCAGAGGAGAGGAAGAAGGCTAGTCAATCGTAGCTTTAACAGTTTAGTTATATAGTTTAAATTATATTTTTAAAAATTGAGAAGCTAACGGGGAATGGAGGCGGCGTCTTGAACTAATTATGATCATATTACGAGTAATTAAATTTCTCGAAAATATTCTTTTTAATTTTGGATATATATGATATAAGCGAACATTTTATCAAGGTAAACGTGATGTCCAGTTTATTAATGAATATTTAAAAATCAAAACTTGTTTAAGTTTTTAAAAAATGTAATGAAAAATTCTAATAAAATTTTTAATGTTTTAATAATGTCTAAAGATTAAAGAAGAAAAGTATTAAATTTTCAAAGTGAGTGCCATATACAACTTTAATTTCAACAAATTAAATTAGGGTGACCTGGTGGTTTAGTGGTAAGGTGTCGAACTTCTGTGCTGGGGTTCGGGGTTCAATCCTCGATCGCGGCACAAATTTATCTGATTACCAAGCCCTTCCTTCACCTCTGACAAGACATCTTGTGAATGTGGGGAATGCCAGGCCTCCACCGTGGTTCGGATTCCACGTTAAACTGTAGGTCCTTCATTTCATCTCACATTCACCCTACCATTGCACATTAGCGTAAGTGCGTATAACCCAAACTGGTAATAAAACACGGTAATAAAAAAACACATTAAAGGCACTTCTTTAGGTAGGATGGACTTGAGAAAAGGACCGTGTTTTGAAGTTTTTATGCCAACAAATTAAAATAATTGAAAATAATGTCAGTGAAAAATATGTGTATAAATCGAAATCTTGACTTCTAAACATTATAGGACATTGGGTTTTGTTCAAGGCTTTATTTTTCTTATCACTGTGCCACCTAAATCACGTTGACATGCCCACCCCAGTTTTATTCACATCGCCTGCGCGACGCAAAATAAAAATAATAGGGCCCCAAAATACCGAACGAAAAAAAAGAAGATAAATTAAGTGCCACCCCAATCTATTTTTAAAGAATGTGTACAAAAATACTACCGCTTCTTTCCCTCCTTAAAAAAAAATATTTTCGGAAGATTTTAATTAAATATCAAAGTGTTGTGCCACAAAAACAATCCCGAATGCCATAAAACCATAAAAGAGAGTACATTCTTGTAAATTAAATGTACATTAAACAAATTATGGGCTACTCAATATTGTTTTTAATAATGTTCATATTTGATTTGATAGGGAGTAATAAATGACCAAATGATATCTTTCATGCTTCTTACTTGATATTAGTTTAGTAATTTATGACTTAATGATTAAGACGACATGTTTCGGTGTTTTTATAGAAGTTCACACCATCTTCAGGTCTCTATAATAACACCGAAACATGTCATAGATGAGACTAAGCTACTGTCAAATATGGAGAAGGGAATAGAATTAAAGAAGATCTAATTTTGTTATCAAATATTAGATTAATTCTTTTGATGTTATTATTTATTTAGAAATAATAATTAAATATTTATTTTAATTATTATTAAAAAATATATTACTTTATAACCAGTAAACCTAAGACTATTTCCGTCAGACGAATGACAAAAGGACTGTCCAATGGATTCACAGTGCATAGAAATTTTCACTAAAAAAAAATGATCAAAATTATTTGTCTAGAGCTCCTGCGATCATTGTAGAAATGAATCACTTAAGGTTTTAGATATATATACATACTATAATTTAATACTTATTAAAACTAAATATGTGGCTGCATGGTTTAAGGCGTTACTCTCACGATAGAATAGAATGCCGATGACAGGAATATCAGGGGTTAGAGAGTTCTGGTTGGGAGTAATCAGGGTGGTTTCCCAACGCAAATGCGGTTACACTTAATCTAATATTCAATCTTCCTGAAATTTTTATTAAAGGATGATTTATATTTTATTTATATTTTTAAAACTACGTGTTTGATTAAAATGCAATAATATTTGATATTTGGGGGTACTCCAAGGTCTTCCCTTGGCTACCTATCTTAATTAATTGATATTCATCTGTCAAATTTGATATATTTCATCAAAATATATACAGTTACACTAATAATATATTATATATGAATCAATAAATATAAAAAAAATGTAAAAGGTGTCAAAGAGAGTTGTCTTAAATACCAAACGATCTTGGAAAACATACATGACATATTAATTTTATTTGATTAAGAATGATGTCTAAAATAGCTATCACAAGATCCTTTGTAACAATAAAACAAATCATATTAATAAATTAAGTTACATTTAAAATTAATCAGTCTCGTAAACATAGGAGAAATAGATTATTAATAAATTAATATTAAAAAAACTTAGGACTGTGGAAGATGTATATTTATACTTACACTTAATTGAAGCAGGAAGGAAACTAGTGTAGGAAAAGTTTTTTTTTTCAAATTGTGAGAATTGAATTAATTAGAAATTGAAAAAGTTAATAAAAGTAAAAAAGTTGGAGCTGAATTATCATCATCATCATTAATATCATTATCATCAATATCATCATCATTATTATTATTAGCACCGCGTCTTACTACCCGTTCGGGTTATACGCACTTACACTAATGTGTAATGGTAGTGTGATTGTGAGATGAAATGAAGGACCTACAGTTTAACGTGGGATCCGAACCACAGCGGAGGCCTGGCATTCCCAATTATTATTATTAGTAATTCCCGTTCTATTTGTGTTTGTATGATGAGTGAGCAGGCACCAATGGAAGACTAGTTTTTAGGTAATTCTAAATCGTCCTCAGGACTTCAATAAAAAAAAAACACACAGAAAAAACGAGGTTAAACCACAACAAATAATAGTCTACCAATAAAATGATAAATTTAAAAATTATATAGGCTAGAAAAATAAAGTTAAAATAAAACTTAGCACTACGTCTTACTACCCATACGGGTTACGCGTTTAAGTACTAATTATACTAATAGGTTAGGATTTGGGAAGGTTTAATATAATAAGTGAACCCGCATTTATATGGAGAGAGAGTGGAAAACCTTTTAGGGAAAAACCTCATCCATTTCAACCGAGCAAGATTTGATTCTCTATCTCAACGTCCTTGGCATTCTAGTCCAACACGAAACTAGTGCGGTATCCAACTACGCCACCGAGGTGGGTCTATAAAGTTAATAATTAAGAAAAACTGCTAACAAAGAGGCGTATTTATTAAGGCTATAAGAGGAAGATGTCTTCACTACTTGGCTTCAAGAAAGAAATTACATGCTATGAATAAGGCTATTAATTACGCTAATTTATTAGTGATAAGGAAGGTAGACTCTATAAGAAGTGTACACGCATTTGCGTGGAGATAGTGGAAATCTATTTAGGGAAAACCACCCTCAATACACATGACCAGGATTCAAACCCCCGATCTACCAGTCATTCACAAACATTAGATTAAGAGAGTAACTCCTTAGACTACGTGGCCACCAAACGGGTGTGAGTTTTATTAAAAATATTGAAGTTTTTACTATAGTCACGTTAAGCTTTATTAAATACTAGATAGCTGTTGCCCGCGGCTTTGCTCGCGTGGAAGTTGATTATATACAAATACGAAAATATACATATGTATTTACAGATTAATTTAAAATATTACGTTACGTTGATGACCATAACTTGACCTCAGATCAAAAATAATGCAAGTCCAATACAAACTTTCACCCCCTTTTTCATCCCTTATTAAATAAAATTTCCAAAATTCCTGAAACACGTATTTATTTGTTTTACGTCAATAACCGAAATACAAAATTTTGTTTATGTAACTTTCAAAATGACGGACTTTCATACATATTTTCATACATATTATCATCCCTATTTTGACCCCTTTGGTGTGGAATTTTCTAAAATCCTTTCTTAGTGGGTACCTACATAACAAAATGAATATACAGTCCGAATTTCATGCTTGTAGCCTTGATAGTTTGCGCTCGGCGATGATGAATCATCAGTCAGTCAGTCAGTCATCAGTCAGTCAGGACATGTTATTTTATAAGTATAGATAGATGTCTTGTATTAAATTATTATCAATTTTGAAGACTAGTCTTGATCACAACAATAAAACAAGCTTAATTTAGTATTTAATTTGAGAACTAAACTCTCAATTCCAATACAATCCCTGCTGAGCCTTTGTCACTGAACGCCAAATTATTTTTAGACAATAGTTTCCAGCGCAATCCGACAAACTGGGACGTAATATAGAACATGCAATTAAACTAGAATGTCTTTGAAGCTCAATATTCATACCATCTCGCAAATTCAACGGGTATCGATCTTTTACAAGAGTTTTGGAACTGACGTAAACTCAAGAGCACGATATAATAAGTAGTGGAACAATTTCAAAACAATAATCAATGTAACCACAAGAGAGTTACAAGTGTTTATTATATTTAGACAGTTATTAACGGAACTAAAATAAACTTTTTTATTTTTAGCACCGAGTCTTACAACCCATTTGGTTATATACTAATTATATTAATGCTTTCTAGAATTAGGAGATTTATATTCATAGGAAGTGTATACACATTTGCGTGTATAAAAAGTGGAAAACCACTTTGAAAAAACCAGCCTCATTACACCCGACCGAGGTTCGAACCTTTATCTCCTCGTCATCAAAAGTTTAGTCTACTGCGAGAGTAGCGCGTTAGACCATGCGGTCACCAAAGCGGGGTTATGGAAACTGGTGTAACATTAATACAAATTAAATAAATAACGATTAAATTTAATGTTGGAATGATAGTTAAAGAGTGCAATCTAGCTAGCTTAGTGAAAATATTATTATTTGTATTATTTCTCATAAGATTGTTAGTTCTGGAGTTTTAAACCCACTGAAACAATCCGCTGTTATTTTAGTATTTTACGCTTTTACTTTTTACTATCAAAAATCTCGCCTAAGGTCCAGAGGTAGGTGGGTTCGAACCCAACTGGGATGGACAATTTATTCTATAGCGATAAAAAAAATCCGTTGCACAGCTTCCTTCGGAGGGGAAGTAATACCCGTGGGAGGTATGTGAAAATACCTTTCTCCAACAAATTGGTAAGGCCTTTCGTGATCGCGCATAGAAAGTAAGTATGGGAGTCACCGGAAGAACCAGTACACTCTTGGTATATGGGATTTATACCAGATGGTGCGGGAAGTACTATGCAGCCGAAGAGCTGAGTGTATACCAAGCTCTAGAGTGGATAGAATTCACATCAAACCAACCTTCGTGTTGTCAACTTAAGTAGTAGTAGTATAATAGTAGTAGTAGCCATAGTAGTATTAAAACATTATTTGTTTGAAGAAGGCTATCTCAGGGTCCCTTACTGTTTACTTTGACCTTTTCAATCCTCGATCCCGGAACAGATTTATCTTATTACCAAACCCTTCCTTCACCTCTGACAAGACTGTATTAGTCACAACTTGTGAATGTGTGGAATGCCAGGCCTCCGCCGTGGCTCGGATCCCACGTTAAACTGTAGATCCTCCATTTCATCTCACAATCACCCTAACATTACACATTAGCGTAAATGCGTATAACCCGGACGGATAGTAAGACGTGTTGCATAGTAATAATAATAATAATAATATTTGATCTCAAAACTATTGCATTTAGCGTGAAACATTCTTGAAAATTAGATAATTTCACATCGAACATATTTTTACTTTCTTACGACTGTTTAGAAAGAGAAAGTATTATGATTGTAAGAAAAATCAAATTCGAGATTTTAATCGATTGCGAGGCTTCATGACTATCTGAACCAGAAAAAGGTTTTTTTTTGCAATGTATGTCGGTCCGTCTGTCTGTCTGCCTTTAACTGAGATTAGAGGCGAAACAATCATTTTACTTAAAATTAGCTTTAACAATTTGTGTTTAAAATTCGTATCCAGGCCCTGTTCAACATTACAAACAAAATGGCGTATCTCGTTTTACAGGAAAACGACTTAGAATGTATTTAACATGAGTCAATATCTCTAATTTTGATCATATCTCAACTCTCTTGATATACGAAATATAATTTATAAATTTTAGTCTGATTAAAAATTAAAATCTTTTATTTGAAATATATTTTTATAAAACCAATAATTTGGTAGCTATAAGAAAATATAT
Organism: Timema cristinae; assembly: GCA_039000515.1. NCBI lineage: Eukaryota > Metazoa > Arthropoda > Insecta > Phasmatodea > Timematidae > Timema > Timema cristinae. Next base: position 22,521,506 of record JBCFYV010011135.1, read on the forward strand.
TATATTTTATGTGTAAGTCTTTTGAAAATGTGAGATTGAATGTAATGCTCTTTGGTAGGAAGAGATATTACGCTTTACTCAATGTTTATGTAACCGTGTATATGATTTCATCTATGGTTTTTGGTCAAATGTTTCTGCAACAATGTCTTATTTCGTTTCACATATCTTAGTAACTTTGATTAAATATTTTATTTTTAGATAAAGGAGCGAGGAAATCTCTGTGGGGCGTATACAATTTTATCAATATTTTGTACACTTTCTGTGTCCTTAATCATGTAATATCATGTTACTCAAAGGAAGAGTATAACCAGCCTGTTTTTCACAGGAAGCCCGCTATTGGAAAACTGGTAGCTCGTGTTGCTACAATGTTGGGAAATTAAAAAAAAAAAAAGCTTTTAGTTCGTTCAGTTAGTAATTTAAATATAAATTTTAAGTATTCTATAAGTAAGTATTATTGTAAGCTTTTTATAATGTACCGTGGCTACAAACTATAACCATCAAACCTCCACCACCAAGTGTACATCCTGCACTTACCCCATTTAACGGCAAAACCGGTGCTACGTACGGAGCAAGAAATTATGCCAGCCGACAACTGTGATCACCACTAGAGATTAACAATATCTGGAGCCTGTCGGGAACGCGCACTCGTTTCCACAGGACTAAACCCATGTAGTGGTCTGTGCGCAAGCGCGGCCTTGTGAAGGTTATTGGAGCTGTAGTGTTAAGTGTGCCCTCCTCCCCCCTCCCATCTTCGTCTTCTACTACCTCACAGCGTTGTGCGCAGGCGCCGATGAGGTAATCTAAGCTCTCATTGGCTGTGAATGACCTCACCTTACGTCATGCAATCCATCCACATTTCCCCCGCTGTTTCAAGCAGAATATAAGCAAAAGTGGTAAGGGCTCCGTAAGTTTATTTGTACAACTATCCGCCTTCGGCTCGGACACGCCTACACGAAAGACCGAATTTATTTGATGCGTAAAGTACCGTCCCCACATTGTGTGGTCTGCCATGTTCCAGAATCATTAGAACATATATTTATGGTATGTCCTGTACATCATTTGGCTCGGGTAAATTACATCCATAATCATATTACAAACTTTTCTTTAGTTAAGGTATTACGCTCAGACAACATTACTTTGTACAGGATGCTTTACAATTTCCTGCTAAAAATAAATATGTCAGTGTAGTGACGATCAACATGTCTTCCCGGTTATTTCGTAGTTGAAATTCGTTGTGAAATAGGGCTAGGTTAATTGGGTCAGAATAGGAGTGATCCAATAAAAAATCAAGAAAGTGTAATCGGAATGAAGTCAAATACAAGTGTTCCTGGCTTATTGAAGACAATATCTTCAGTGCCATTGAAGAAATAAAAAAAATATGCAAGTGCTCATTGATACTCTGTATTCTTTGATGCCAGTAGTTCTAAGGAACATATTAGGATGTAAGTAGCCGTAATGTTGGGGATTCATTTTTTGTTGTAACTTTTACCTAAGTGGAAGGGTTTGCGTTCAGATATTATATTATATATATATATATATATTTATATATATATATATAGCCGCCTGTTTATGCATTGTAAGAAGTTGTCTGATTTATATTAGGTTTTTGTGGGCGTTTCAATATTATTTCTAAGTTGCGGAAATTGTCTTATAATATCTATTTATTACGGCTAATTTCGTTGAGCTGAGATTAAAGTATTAGTTGACCTTTTTTCTTTGCGATCACGTTGAAATTTATTATTAAAGTTTTGGTCAGAGGGCAATTACGCACTGGTGTATAACTTATGATATTCGTAGGTATGAATCTGTTAGTGTTAGTATTAGTATTAGAGGGAAGAACAGCTAGATTACTGTAACTCTTTTTTGTATGCACTTTATTGACAAGCCAGTCTTTTGATTTCGATGTAACTCTTATATGTTTCTTATAGAATCCCTATTATCTAATTGTATATTACGGACATTATTATAGCAACATTTTTATGTTGTAACTTGATATTGCTGCTCGTCCTAAAATTAATAATTTATAAACTGATTATAATTTTGATCAATTGGAGAGAATTTACGTTATGTTTAAATGTCTAATATGTTGCGTAGAGGTCGCAACCTTATTTCATCTTATGAAGTTATAAATTTATATTTTTACCTGTTATAAATAAACTTGCGGAAAGGCCCTAATTGTTACTACTCATGATTTTATTTATCTACAACTCTTAATTCCCTGATAAAAAATAAACAATGGTAGGTGCTGACACATGGGTTTGGTTGGATTGAGGGGTGGTAATTAAAGGTCCCTGGTGATTTATTATCATATTTCATCTTGTATGACGCTCTTGCTGTGGAGATATATTGGTCAGATAGGGAAAGTACGCTACCGCCTCAGGGGAGGGTTGAAAAAATTTCTAGTAATTTAAAGATAAATTATATAGTAGTCCATAAGTAAGTATTATTTTAAGCTTTTGATAAATTTCTAGAGGAAATTTTTTAATTTATAAATCAAATAAGACATATTTATAGAATACCAAATTTTAGTGACTTTCAAATTCGTGTTGGTGTTCGAAAGTGGTGTTCCTAAACATATCAAGGTTTATTTGTCCAACAAAAATTATTCGATATAAAATAATTTCAACAAAGTTCGACAAACCAAATAAAATATTTTCATAATTTTATTTTTTGTTTTGTGTTTTTATTTGAAATGACTATAGCCTTGCTATATATTTAAGTTTCTATGAAGTGCTATTAAAGGTGGATAAATGTTAGATGCGTAACTTTTAGAAAATATCGATCGTTCCCTTGACTACCAATATGTTTATTTTTCCAATTTACACATCATTGTATTATATTAGTTTATCAGTGGTTTATCCTTTAGGTGGGAGTTTACAAGACGCGAAAAAAGGGTAGTGTTTTTACAATTTTTATAACACTTTTTTTTTTAATCAAAAATGAATAGAAACTGCTTCGGTAGAAGTATAAATTTTAATTTTTTTTAACAGATGATATCAACATTTGTTGAATATCTCTCACGAGCGCAGCGATATTAGAGGAGAAACTTTTTAGATGAAGAGAAAAATTTGTCATTAAATTACAGGACATCCTTGACAGATATTTAACAACTGTTGATATCACCGTCTGGAGAAATTTAAACTCTATAATTTTACTGGAGCAAAATTTGATTTAATTTTAACAACACATGTTTTGATATAAAAACTGCGAAAACACTCGCCCTTTCCACGCCTCAGGCTTATCCAACTTTTACGGACTTAGGATTTGGATTCTGTGGGGAAAGCAATATGTTACTGTGGAGTCGATCTCTTCTCAAGGAATACTGATCGTAATGATTATATTTTATACATCCTTTTGATTAATTTATAAATATAAAATGATCTGATCTAACGTGATAGTATTAAAAATTCACTTATTTAACAATATCTTTTGCAGTAGATGTAAACTCGGTGGAACGTTCTTATTTATATATCGGCCACCCAGGCAAAATCTTCTCAGAAAATAAGAGAAGAGCATAAAGACGGCTGTATCACGTATCTCAAGGAATGTTCTAGAAGCTAAGACTTCGCAGACAGACCTGTTGGTTGTCGCTGAGCTGTCCGGGCCTTTGTCCGTCATAAGAATACATATTTTCATTTAAATCACCTAATCTTAGCCGGACCCCTAAATATTCCACGCTGGGAACAATCTAGGGATTAATCATGATCTAAACATTTTTTAGTCATCACAGCCCCCCTTTAAAGAGAATCAGTAGCATGTGTGATATCTTATCACGGTTTACAATTGTTCAGACTCATAACAACAGTGAATTATACTAATCAATCACATGTATGACTTATTATTAAACTCAACAATGGTAGAACTCCAAATAAAATGGAGAGACCGGATTTAAATACGGTATTACAATAGTCACCCGAACGTAAATACATTATATTTAATTATTAATCACTTGTAGGCAATAGAGGTTCATGTATAGGCACTGCGGAACTGCAGCACCCTCTATTTCCTCCCACTTGATATTATCGATAACATTTAATATAATGAGTCCTTTTTTCTTTAATTCTTTATTTATTTTTGTAGTACAATATATATTCCTTAAGCTTAATGTCAGCACTTCAGTAGCCATCCCCCAGTTTATAAAAATATACAAAAATCTTTGTATGGAACTGTACGCTTCACAGTTCCAGCGACGTGGTGTTTGGCTGTTGTGCACATGCGCACATAGGAGGGGGTGGGAGGAAGGCAGAACTATCAGGTAGAGAGAGCACTGTTGCTCTTGCAGTGCCGACTCTAGCATGATGGTGGAAGGAATTTTTTTTTACTCAGTGTGTGTTGTGCTTAAATACCGTGTATCATATTTTTGAATGTGATAAAGTGTATAAGAGTGTAGAATTATATTATTATTCTGCCTCCAGTTATTCCATATGATTATTTTTTTCGGTTCTTTTATTTAACAGAAAGACTAAATGTGCTTGCAGTAATTTCAATGGAGAAAAATTTCTTCAATTGTCATTCAGAGATCAAGGAGAAAATTATTGAACTTTTTACGCAAATTAAAACACGAATGGATTTAATTTTTAAATGAATAGATCAAGTTTTAACAGTAAAATATAAGTTAAAGTAAGTAAAAATGTTTGTTCTTTTTGTTAAAATTTTATCAAGTTCCTGAATAAATTTTCTGTTTATACATGTTTTTTTCCTTTTACACAATTTTAAAACAAAGGCTAACATTTTTCTGGAGCAGCACCCCCACTAATTTTAGCTACGAGCCACCACTGATAGTAGGGAAAGAGAATATTACAGGATATTAAAGATCTGGATTATGTACACGGGTCATAACAATTACCGTTTGTGGACGTTTCACATGTCAAATGACTTGTCAGTTGTGCCCTTGTTACGTGGATAAGTGTGTTTCCTCCGGGATAAACGAAAGGGTATAAGGATATGAGAGAACGTCCCAAATACCCTCCAAAGTTTTAATGAGACAAGCCGGGTAGACCAATGTTAGTTACCCTATCATGTGCTTGATTGTCAGTGAGGCGTACCTCCCCCTCCCCCCCCCAAACCTCGCACCTTTACCACCCCAATCTTCCAACGAACCTTATTTAGGCTGGGTTTATATTCATGCATAACGCATGGCTAGTCACCATTTTTTATTGTATTTATTTTATTTGAGCTATTTAACGTGAAATTTCTGAACCGATTGATTATATCAACACACGACTTATAAACTAACTTAAATCTAGTACAGACACAACATCCAGACCCCGGCCGTTAATTAATCACTGTGAAAGGAATAAGTCGAATTTCAACAGTGATAATTATTTTGGTCATTCCAGATATCGAGCCCGGGTCCTTTAGTTAAATAGGCATACACGCTAACGACTGAGCTGACGTGTTGGACCCAAACCCAAACCTAAATGGGTAGTAAGACGTGGTGATAAATATTTAAAAACAACAGAAGGGTTCACTCGATAAAAACCCACCGTTAATCAAACAGTGTATTTTGAAACTTGAAACTAACCTAAGTGGTTCCTGTATTATTAAATCACATTTGATTTTTATTTGGTTCTAATTATATTAGTGTGTCGAATATTATGATTTATACAAATTTATCATTAACATAACTAAGATTCTAATACTTTACCTTTATTTTCAATATACAATCTTAGTCATTTATTCTTAAACAAAGAAGTATCAAAGAAGTATTCTTAAACAAACAAGTATCTCTACCAAAAAATTATCTTTGGTGCGAATATATTCAACTGGAGCTGTGCATTCCGCTTGACCATGGGGCTGGTTAGTGTTGCCTGCACCATCTGGTATAAATCCCATATATTATAATAGTTCAGGAAGTGTGGCTATTCTCCATTGCCTTCAGCACTGAATTTCTATTAGTGAGCGCGGAAGAACCTACCAATCTTGACGGGAAATGTATTATCACATATCTTCCAGGGTTCTTTCAAAAGCCGTAATCGACATGAGACCAGAAGCTTTACTTTCCCTCCAAAGGAAGGTGCGCAGAAAAATACATCAACCCCAAAAACAAAAAAACAAATCAAATCTTTCCTTTTTATAATATTAGTATAGAGATAGATAATGTGTTTCAACTTATTGTGGACTACTATCTATGCACTATTTGCTATTAGCTATGCGTTATGTATTATTATTATTAGCACCGCGTTTTACTACCCGTTCGGGTTATACGCACTTACGCTAATGTGTAATGGTAGGTTGATAGTGAGATGAAATGAAGGACCTACAGTTTAACGTGGAATCCGAACCACGGTGGAAGCCTGGCATTCCACACATTCACAAGTTGTCTTGTCAGAGGTGAAGGAAGGGTTTGGTAATCAGATAAATCTGTGCCGGGACCGAGGTTTGAACCCCGGAACCCCAGCACAGAAGTCTGACACCTTACCCCTAGACCACCAGGTCACCATCGTTATGTATTAATATGAACCCAGCCTTAGATGGGCGGAACAACTCTTTTGAACCAACAGAACATGAATCTAAAAAACAAATCTTCAATATTCATCTTAACTAATTAACATTGCAGGTTGGAACCAGAGTTGTGGGATGAATTTTTGATTTGGTGGGTGGATTGGGTCTGGGGTATGGGAGAGTAAGATTTCAATCAGTGAATATGAAACTAAAAAAAACATTGGTAAAGAGCGAAGGCTAGTTTCCTAGGAGTACCGGGTCCGATTCGCGACCGGTAACTGGGGTATTTTTCTATTAAAAGGGAACTATTCCAATTGTCATAAGAGGCTGGTAAATTAGGCTCAAGTTATGTTGAAGAATCGCACTGGATCAAACTTACATATTTACTATCATTCCATCATCTCATTACGGGTAAGACGTGTACAGTAGCCCCATGGCTTCTTTGGTGCTGACTGACAGCTGACAGATAAAGACTTTGAAAAGTTACCAGACCAAATTATGTATCCCTACGCCGAACCATATGATCTGCAAAAATATGTGTTTAGCAGCTGTCACTTCTGACGGTCAAAATTTAGGTATATACCTGAATCTTGACTGTCAGAAGTCAGCTGTGAGCTGTCAGTCAGCACCAAAGAAGCCATGGGGCTACTGTAGACAACCTCTATAGGTGTACCTTGGACAACATTCTATGCCACCAGAGCGGCGAATAGTCTACATACACACATGTATATATTGTTTATTTATTTAGTACCACGTCTTACTACCCAATCGGGTTATCTCATTAAGTAATAATTACACTAATGAATTATGAATTGAAAAGATTGAATTTAGAGGAAGTGAGCCCAAATTTGCGTGGAGGGAGAGTGAAAACCCATTTAAGGAAAACCACCCCCCAGTTCACCCGACCTAGATACGAACCTTGATTTCCTCATCCTCGGCAGTCTAGAACAAAACGAAACTAGAGCGTTGGCTAACTACGCCACTGAGGCGGGTTGTCTTAATACAGGCGACCAAACTGGATACCATTTATCTTCCTAGCGCTTAAAACAAAGAGTAAGAATTTGTACTTTCTAAATATAGTGAAATTCTGCATAGAATATTTAGAATTTTTACGCTTTTAACACTATATATTTATCCAACAACTAAGCTAAGTCGATAACACCTTTGCCTACTACTCTAGGGGTCCCGGGTTTGATTCCCAAAATGGCGGAATATTTATCTTTGTTGAAATGTGGGTTTCCTCTAACGTGGTGATTGAATTACTGGTCTGGGAGCTGGATGTGGTGTGTATTTCATAGATTTAAGGTGGTTTATAAAATTGTACTGATATAGTCTGTCAGTCTGTCCAGAAAATAAACGTCAAATATCGCAAATAAAAAATAAAGTTACATTTACAAGGACGTAAAACTCGTTAAATTTCTACGTTTGTTTTCGAAACTTGGCGCTTGCGCAGAGCTCTCCATGCAGACACTCCCTAGGTCAATAACCTTTACCTTCCAACACTCTGCTGACCTATATCAACTAGTGACGAAACGTGTTTATAATCAATTAAAAAAAAAATGCTGCATCCAAACTAATTAACTTTATTAATTGGGACTAATTCAATTGACAGACCGCGCAATGTGTTTCATGTTCGTCTCCTGTTATTAAAGAGAACAATATTAGATATGTGAGGCCGGCCATTTTTTAGTTACAAATCTTTTGGATTGATATTTCTACACGATTTCATGGCTGTATATATTGGAGAAAGCCATTTATAATTAGTGATAGTTTCAATTTCAATTTCCTATATTATAAGTGCTGGCCAACAGTTGTAAGGCCTATTTCAAGCCAGCACTGACAATTATATTATTATTATTTATTATATCTTTTATTATTAGCACCGCGTCTTACTAACCGTTCGGCTTATACACACTTACACTAATGTGTAAAGGTAGGGTGATTGTGAGATGAAATAGAGGGCCTACAGTTTAACGTGGGATCTGAACCACGGTGGAGGCCTGGCATTCCCCACATTCACAAGTTGTGATTAATACACGTCTTGTCAGAGGTGAAGGAAGTGTTTGGTAATTAGATAAATCTGTGCCGGGACCGAGGATTGAACCCCGGACTACTGACAATTAGAGCTAAATAATTAAATATACTTATGAATAGCTACGTAGAAAAATTAGTATAAGTAATAATAATAAATGGCAATAATAAAAAACTAAAGAGTACTAAAGAATAAATATTTGAAAATCAGAAACAATAAGAAAAAATTTAATCAGAATAGTGAACATTTAAATATTGTATGCAGAACCTCTTCAGGATAAATTATTGTTATGGGATTTCCTTAAATAACTCTCCGAGTTTAGCTTTTTTTTATGATAGAAGTCGAATTCGACAAATCTAGAATTGGCGCTATGGATACAACGACCTATAGGGCTTACCTTATAAGAACTATAGAGAAAAAATAATTTGGGTTACTAGAAGCTCGAGAAGGCATATGAATGCCTATATGATCAAGGGCAAATTTGCAAGAAATTTTGCTATTGAATATATTAAAAGCAAAATGGGCATCACAATAAAATCCACGCGAGAGAAGAGAGTTTTAAACCCTATGAGTCTCGAATTAAGTCATAATCATAATAATATTAATAACGATAATACACATACTTTAACAGTATTATAGTAAAATAATAGTAGTATAATTATATATAGTATAATCGTTTTTTCTGTTTGCCAAAGAACATGACAATCAAATATATATTACCCAGACTTCCATTTAACAAATTATATTTGCTTATAGCTTGGAAAATAGTTCTACAACATTTTATAGACAAATTCTGAGAAAAGCTTATAATTGTAGATATGCGCTTGTGTAAAGTAACTTTTAAGTCATTTTATAGGAAAAATTATATATATATTAATTAATAAACTCATTTAAATACAAATATTTAATACTAAATATATTAAACTTATCTATACTTATAAAATAACATGTCCTACTGACTGACTGACTGATTCATCATCGCCGAGCGCAAACTATCAAGGCTACAAGCATGAAATTCGGACTGTATATTCATTTTGTTATGTAGGCACCCACTAAGAAAGAATTTTAGAAAATTCCACCCCAAAGGGGTCAAAATAGGGGATTTGATAATATGTATGAAAGTCCGTCATTTTTGAAACAGTTACATAAACAAAATTTTGTATTTCGGTTATTGACGTAAAACAAATAAATATGTGTTTCAGGAATTTTGGAAATTTTATTAATAAGGGATGAAAAAGGGGGTGAAGTTTGTATCGGACTTGCATTATTTTTGATCTGAGGTCAAGTTATGGTCTCAACGTAACGTAATATTTTAGATTAATCTGTAAATACATATGTATATTTTCGTATTTGTATATAATCAACTTCCACGGAGCAAAGCCGCGGGCAACAACTATCTAGTATAATATATAATATAGTACAAATTGATAAATTATTTATATTAATATAGATACATTTATGGTTCCATAATTATAATCATTATCTATATTATAATAACTGTATTATTAGGCATAATCCTTTAATTTTTTAAATCATTATAATGATTATATAATTTTTACTATAAAATAATTTCTCCTTATACTACAAAGACAAATGAGAAAATACATTTAATGAACATCAGTAGAAAATATAAATCAATATTTCAAATTTTGAAAGTGTGTTGGTATTTTTTGAAAAAGTATCTTTGCCTTCCTAAAAAAAATAATCCTTTTATTCATTTTCTTACTGTAAATTAAATTAATGAACCAATTTTTTTTACATATTAATATCTAAATAAATACTAATAATATACATTTTCTTAATAAAAATCAAGTGGCTAATTGGATATTTATATATATATATTGCGCGTCCAGGCTACATAATTCGTAGCCCAGGGGAGGCCAGAATATGTTAATGGAACATCCTTTCCGAGGATTCCACTGGGATGAGATGTTGGTAGTGAGTATGAGGATATGAAACAAATGGAAACACCAAATCCTAACTTAAGTCTAACTAACCAATCCCTAGTGACCGTTGGGGTTATTCCCCTTTCGTGAAATATACCTTAATACAGCCGTGAATCGAACCCGGGTCTCTTAAGCTCGTAGCCAGGTGCGCTGACCAATGAACACGTGGCCGGTTGGAAAAAATGAGATGATCTAGTTTCAAAAAAATAATTAAACAGTTCCTATTTACAAATTTTAATAAAAATGGTTTGAGCATATTTCGAGAAAAAAAAAGTTTTTCTCGTTTCATTCAAAAGTAGGCTACTCATATATTTAGGGAGGGTTGAAGGGGACGCAAAAAAAAAAGGACACTGTTTTGTCAATTTTTATTGCGAAACATTTGTTTTGACCAAAATAAATCAAACAATTGTTTAGTAAAACTTAAGTGTTTAATTTTCTTCACGTGGTGATATCAATAGTTGTTTAATATCTGTCAAGGGTGTCTTGAAATTTAATTTTAAATTTAATTTTTTAGCACTGCATCTTACTAACCGTTCAGGTTGTAAACTTATGGACTAATTTCGCTAATGATTTTAGTGATTATGAAGGTTATATTATGAGGAGGTGTACCTACATTTTCGTGAGGGAGGTTGAAAAACTTTTGGTAAAAAAACACTCATTACACCCAACCGAGATCCGAACCTTGATCTCTCCGTTATCGGCAGTTTAGTCTAACACGAGAGTAGCACGTTAGACCACGTGGTCACAGAAGTGGGTTTTAAGAAATGTTGGTGTCATCTGTGTTCATTGGAGGTTTATTTGATTTATTTTGAAGTGAAAAAAAGTTATAAAAAACAGCAAAAAAAAAACCACTGACCTTTCATCGTGACCCCTACCTTTTCACCTTATAACTAGACAAGGTGGTTTCACCCTTGGACTAGATTGGAGCATCCAGCATCTTTGTTGGATACTACGAGTGCTAATTAAAGACAAGCAATTAGAGAGAACTTTCGTGTTTATTTGTACTACATGCATTTAATTAGTATCGACGAGCAGCCTTCTTAGAAGTTGCCCTCTTTCACAAACATTTCTAAGCTCATACATCAAATTCTATTGTGTACAAAAACTATGTTTTATTATTATTACCATGTCTTACTACCCATTCGGGATATATTCACTTACGCTAACGTGTAATGGTAGGGTGATTGCGAGATGAAATGGAGGACATACAGTTTAACGTGGGATCCGAACCACGGTGGAGGCCTGACATTCCACACATTCACAAGTTGTAATTAATACACGTCTTGTCAGAGGTGAAGGAAGGGTTTGGTAATCAGATACATCTGTGCCGGGAGCGAGGATTGAACCCCGGACCCCCAACACAGAAGTCCGACACCTTACCCCTGGACCATCAGGTCACCAATAATGTTATTGTCCAAGGTGTTACTCTCAAAATTAACTAGACAAAGGATCACAACATTTTTTGCTATGCGGGCCATATAATATATTTTACACATTTTTGCGGGCCAAATAACGTTCACAAGTTCTTCAAGTAGCAATATTTTTGTCCCGAATGCCTTGACATGCGTGAATAGAACATAAATCCAATTTGTTTCAACATGAAAATTTAGATTCAAGTCATATGTCCAGTCACGTCTATAAAAAAATCCCACTTTCCAAGGCCAGTCAGTGTTTGTTAAAAGTGATTGACGTTGATTCTTCTCTGTGAGAAATGAATCAATTTATATCTAATACATTATATTTATAGTAATTATATTTCTTTTTTAAAAAAAATTAGGTAACCTCTTTTGTAACTTTCCTTTGATATCCCTCTGCCGGGAGACTTGGAACTACCTAAAAGTCGTCAGTCAAGCCGTTCCGTTTTAGGTATTAGGGTTCGGCCAGACTGCCAAGCGTGCGAGCGAGCGCGTAATTAGCGGACCCTAGTTAGATTATTATTAGCACCGCGTCTTACTACCCGTTCGGGTTATACGCACTTACGCTAATGTGTAATGGTAGGGTTATTGTGAGATGAAATGAAGGACCTACAGTTTAACGTGGAATCCGAACCACGGTGGCGACCTGGCATTCCCCACATTCACAAGATGTCTTGTCAGAGGTGAAGGAAGGGTTTGGAAATAAGATAAATCTGTGCCGGGACCGAGGATTGAACCCCGGCTGCCAGCACAGAAGTCTGACACCTTACCCCTAGACCACTAGGTCACCGCCCCCCCCCCCCCCCCCCCTAGTTAGAGAAGATGTATCTGTCAAACACACTTAGTACATCTCTGCTCCTCGAAAATTCTTACAGAAAATATTGTGTATTTATAAAAAAGAAAAAAGTAGAAGTGCATCCAATTAATAAATTGAGAAATGCGTATGGTACTGTACTGAAGTGTTTTAAAATCAGATTTGCCGAACCAGTGGCGGAATGGTGCGTTGCACTCGATAGCTTTTGACTAGGAGGCAAAGGTTCGAATCTTGGCTCAGTGAACTGAAGGTGATTTTTAAAACCTATTTATTGTTGTGGTTTTTTCATACTCTCTCCAAACTAATGGTGATTCTTATTTGTAAAGGCCTACTTTGATTATAATATTGAATTATTTTAACATATCGGGTTTACATATATACATTATACTATTTATGGTCTTACCAATTAAATGAGGCCATTATTATTATTATTATTATTATTATTATTATTATTATTATTAGCACCGCATCTTACTTCCCGTTCGGGTTATATGCACTTACGCTAATGTGTAATGGTAGGGTGATTGTGAGATGAAATGAAGGACCTACAGTATAACGTGGAATCCGAACCACGGTGGAGGCCTGGCTTTCCCCACATTCACAAGATGTGATTAATACACGTCTTGTCAGAGGTGAAGGAAGGGTTTGTAAATCAGATAAATCTGTGCCGGGACCGAGGATTGAACCCCGGCCGCCAGCACAGAAGTCTGACACCTTACCCCTAGACCGCCAGGTCACCGGGCCATTAATAGCAAGTGTGTTAAACCTATCACTGATAGAAAAAAGTCAAATATCATGTCAAAATGAGAAGTTTCCCTAGCACTCAATGAACCAACATACAATAATATTGCCTAGCGCCTGTAAACTAGACTGTACCGGGTCGAGCGCGCGCGCTTGAAAAATAGAACCAGTTCTATCTTTCAAGCGCGCGCGCTCAGTCGCTCGCGCGCTCGCTCGCTCGCTCGCTCCAGTGTGGCCACCCCCATTACAACCAATGTGTTCTATTTTATATTTTAGTCGCTCGCGCGCTCAGTCTGGCCGTACCCTAAGGAATGGAGCCTGCGACTGAAAATGAGGGCTTTCCATTCCGACAGTATTCAGGCTTGATGTCATGAGGGGGAAGCATTCTGGCTTGGTGTCATGAGGGGGGGGAGCATTATGGCTTGATGTCATGAGGGGGAAGCATTCTGGCTTGGTGTCATGAGGGGGGGGAGCATTATGGCTTGATGTCATGGGGGGGAAGCATTCTGGCTTGGTGTCATGAGGGGGGGGGAAGCATTCTGGCTTGATGTCACGGGGAGGGGGGAAGCATTCTGGCTTGGTGTCATGAATAGGGGGGAAGCATTCTGGATTGGTGTCATGGGGGGGGGGAAGTATTCTGGCTTGATGTCATGGGGAAGGGGGGAAGCATTCTGGCTTGGTGTCATGAGGGGGGGAAGCATTATGGCTTGATGTCATGGGGGGAAGCATTCTGGCTTGATGTCATGGGGAGGGGGAAAGCATTCTGGCTTGATGTCATGGAGGGAAGCACACGTGCGGACAGAAACTGGACATGTCAAATATACTGTGTGGTTAATAAATAACGAAGAGAAACAATTAATTTGTGTTTTTATAAAATCTTGGAACAGGCCGGATATAATCTTGTGGCAGGCCGGATGTGTGGCCCGTGGGCTGTAGTTTGTAGATCCCTGAACTTTACTACCGATGATAAGAAGATTGAGGTTAGTGTACCAGTAGGGTGTACTGTGTGATTTTTCCTAAATGGTTTTACACTATCTTTTTTTATGCAAATGCGTGCACACTTCTTTTAAATTTAGCCTTCCTCATCCCTAGCTCACTAGCATAATTAGTACATAGCCTGTGCAGCTGGTAAGATGTGATGATAAAAAACCAATAAAAACTGTGTTATTTTAATAGTGTATAAAGATCTTTTTTTAACTCGACCATTTGGCATTTCAACTGTCTCTTTGTCCGTATGTTTCTTTCAAGATAAGTTTCAAACGCATTCACCAATTTAAGCGAGATTTGGCCATGACAATTTTTTTTACCTAGTTTGAACTACGTAATTTTATATATATATGTATGTAGGTTTTGAAATGTTTGAGAGACAGACGTCTTAAACCATGAGGCCAACGTTTATATTCTATGAAGATAATGTATTATTGAGTAAAATATTAATTGTTTTTCTTTATAGCTTGATTTTTTCATTTATTTATTTGAGGTGTTTAGCGGGCACTTAATGAACCTATAATTATAATAACACATGACTTATAAAATAACTTAAATCTAGAACAGACAAACCATACAGTCCTCGGCCATTAATTATTATTATTATAATTATTATTAGCACCGCGTCTTACTACCCGTTCGGGTTATACGCACTTACGCTAATGAGTAATGGTAGGGTGATTGTGAGATGAAATGAAGGACCTACAGTTTAACGTGGAATCCGAACCACGGTGGAGGCCTGGCATTCCCCACATTCACAAGATGTCTTGTCAGAGGTGAAGGAAGGGTTTGGTAATCAGATAAATCTGTGCCGGGACCGAGGATTGAACCCCGGGGCCATTAATTAATCACTGTGAAAGGGAAAATACTTTTTCAACAATGATACATTTTCTGCCACATCGTGAATCGAACCCGGGACCGTTAACTATATTTAACTTGATCAACTATAGGAAAATTACCAACTTTAAACGGAAAGAATAATCTTGAGACTACGACATTGATTGAAACATGGAAGAAGCCGGTCTACTGTTCACATAATTGCTAGTACGACTGTAGTAACGATAATAACATGGAGGGAGCGAGGTTTATTATCAACAGAACTCCTAGTTTACCTTTGTTAAACTAAAAAGGTTCAAGAATTCGCTCAAAGCAGTCTAAAGAAAGGTAGTCAGTTGTTTTTAATTCAAGTAACACAAAGAATAAATAGCATATATGTAAACTATATAGGAATTAAAAGTCTATTTAGAAAAGAAGAATAAATTACTTAATTTCAACGGAAATTCACTACATACACATGATAATAATATAAACACAATCTGTACAACGAATTATGTTTCTCACTTTACCTTTTTATGCAAAAATGAATGGTCATTAAACATCATTCAATTTAGCTACTGAAGAAAGTGTGGAGGGAATTAATTTAAAACTATTTTCTACCTTGGACACAATGCTACATACAGCAGTGAAGGAATGGCTTTATTCTGCTCGAGGGATAAGTAACATATATAGCTGATCAACAGAACCATAGTGGTAGCAGACATCCTTTTTTTTTTATCACGCATCTTATTGGGCGTTTCATGCATTCACGAACCCGAGTTTCAAACAGGTCTCGTATAGAAGTTTATTTTGTGGGAACGCTTGATATTATGTGTTCAGTTTATATAAATATGTATATATTTTTATCACCACATCATACTACACGTTAAAATTATAAGCTTATATACTAATTACACTAATGATTTTAGGGATCAGGCACGTTATGTTAATTTATAGGAAGAGTGCCCGCTTTTGTGTGGAGAGAGTTGAAAAACATTTTTGGAAAAAAACCGTCCTGATTACGCCTGACAGATTCGAACCTCGATCTAACCGTCATGCGAGCTTAGCGCATTGGACCATACATCCACTGAAGTGGGTCAAAAGTTACTTTAAAAACTTTAATAATCTCACACGTAATGTCATGTGATCTACAGTTTTCCTTTTGATAGATAATATAAATACGTATCAAGTAAATAATAATAATAATAATAAAAACAATAACAATAACAATAATTCAATTTCCTTTATTATAGTGCTGGCCAACAGTCGTAAGACCTATAACAAGCCAGCATTGAAAAGTACACAAGTACTTTACAAATACATATAATTACACGAGAAAATAAGATAAACAATTATAGCTAAATAATTTCTATATTGTTACGAATAGTTACGAAAAAAAGAAATTAATAATGATAATTAAATATATTAATAATAACAAATAACTAAAGAGTGGTTAAAAGCAGTAACAATATGCAAAAAATAAATCACAATATTGTAAAATTTAGATATTATAGGCAGAACTTCTAAGTGATAAATTATTTATATGGGCTTTCCTTAAATAACTCTTTGAGTGTAGCTTTTATTTTATGATAAAAGTTGAGTTCGACAAATCTAGAATTGGCGCTATGGATACAACGACCTATAAGGCTTACATTATAAGAGCTATTGAGAAAAAGTTAATTTTAGGATTAGGAGAAGCCCGAGAAGAGATATGAACGCCTACATTGAACATATAAAAACAAAAGACCATCACAATAAATTATATCCGAGAAGAGAGTTTGGAGCCCTAATAGGTTTCGAATTCTGTCATAATCATAATAAATCCGGTTATTAAAGAATTTATCAAAGCACGCAGCGACAAACTTTCTTTGAACGTTTTCTAACCTAAGAGAGTCAGTTAAGGTAATGGAATTCCAAGCAACAGTAGCATATTCTAACTTAGATCTAACCAGGGCGTAGTACAGACATAAAAAACAGTCAACTTTCTTAAATTATGACGTAATAAATTTAATAAGCCCCAGTAATTTCAATAACTGGGAAATGACATGGTCAATATGGTAGTGGAAAAAAAGTTTGTTATCCATAACACCAAGATCATTAATATAAAGTGTACGAACTATGTTATCACTGCCAAATTTATAAGTAAAAAAGAAAGGATTAGTTTTCCTAGTAAAAGTTATAGATTTGGTCTTAGATTTATTAATAGACATTCGATTTTCAAAAGACCATTGTAGAATATTATTTACATCTTTTTATAACTCTATACAATCTGCAATAGATTTGATATTTTAAAATAACTTTACATCATCAGCAAAGAGTAAATAACTAGACGAGTTCAAATATTTACCAATGTCATCAATAAACACATTAAAGAGAAGAGGACCTAAATTAGAAACCTGTGGTATGCCACAGGGTGCTAAAAATCTATTTGAGGTGGGTGAATCAATTTTAATAGTGAATGATATTTAATGCTAATAACTGCTGAACCAATTTACATATGATTGAGAAAGGCCAAAATTATCAAGTTTAGAGAGAATAATACTATTCTGACATAAGTCAAATGCCTTACTTTGGCCAAAATAAATAGCATCAACCTGAACTTGGGCAGAGACTTGAGGGGCAACATGTCCAAGAAATTCTACTAAATTAGTGACAGTAAATTTGTTTTTTATAAAGCCATGTTGATTATCTGGAAATTTATTTTTAAGGGGGTGGAACGTATGCTCATGTATGATTTTCCCAAATACTTTGGAGAAAGTGTTTAAGAGAGAAATTGGTCTATAATTACAAGCATTTGTTTTTGCCCTTTTTTCTATAAATAGGTATGACAACAGACTGTTTCCTTATAAAATGAACAGTTTCATTTGACAGGCTAATGTTAAAGATATAGGCTAGCAAAGGCTGAAAATGCTGGCACAGCCTTTAACAATAAAGTTTGGAATTCCATCTGTCCCGGCACATCTAATATAATAATAATAATAATAATAATAATAATATAATAAAATACTGTCTTTTAATAAAACATTGAGTCATAATACCCGTTCGGTTCACGCACACATGTACTAATGTATTAAAGACGAGGAAGATTGAATTTAGAGGAATTTTCCCCCGCATTTTCATGGATAGAGAATGGAAAACCATTTAGCGTAACCCACCCTTAGTCCTCAGTGCACCCAACTGGGATTCAAACCAGGATCTCCCCGTCATTAACAGTCCTGTCTATCGCGAGAGCGATGTTTCGGGCTATTCTACCACCTAATCGGTTCTTATCAATGTGGATCGTAAAATAAAGTTTTAATTTTCTAAACTGTTTTCCCTTCTATGCTCTCATTCAACCATTGACAAAATATTACCTTGATGCACTCATGTTTTTTTTTTAATATTTACTTTTTTTCTATCGGTTAAGAACTTATTTGACGCATTAGTGGGTTATCAATATCCAATTAGCGGTTTCCGATATTGCTACGATTTATTTCAGACTTAATTAATTTGCACCTGACAGCCCAGATGAAATCGATAAAGGCGGTTGTAGTTCCACACATGCGCCCACAAATATCCTCTTTTTCACGAACGTTCATTACTGAACGTTAGTTACTGAACGTTCGTCACTGAACGCTCATGTGCAATTAATAATACCAAATGGTGACCTGGTGGTCTAGGGATAAGGTGTCAGACTTCTGTGCTGGCGACCGGGGTTCAATCCTCGGTCCCGGCACAGATTTATCTGATTACCAAACCCTTCCTTCACCTCTGACAAGACATATTGTGAATGTGGGGAATGCCAGGTCTCAACCGTGGTTCGGATTCCACGTTAAACTGTAGGTCCTCCATTTCATCTCACAATCACCCTACCATTACACACTAGCGTATAACCCGAACGGGTAGTAAGACACGGTGCTAATAATAATAATAATAATAATAATAATAATAATAATAATAATAATAATAATAATACCAAATGCTCTGTGCACACAAAATGGGAACACCGGGTATGTTTTGATGCGTTTAAAGTTTTTTTTTATAACCACGGCATTTTAGTACCCGTTCGGATTGTACGCTTATGTACTAATTACAATAATGAGGTTGAGATACATGGTTATAATTAAAGGAAATGTACCCGCATTTGCGTGAAGGAAGAGTGTAAAACCATTTTGAAAAAAAAATTCCTCAGTACTCCCGACGGAGATTCGAACTTTTATTTCCCCGTCATCGGCAGTCAAGTCTACTGCGAGAGTAGCGTGTCGGACCACGCGGCCAACGAAGCGGATTTAAGGGTTGTTGACAAGAGTCCATTCCCTCGGGGCGTTACGCCTCATCCCGGATGCTTTCCCAACGGGAGAGTATAGGAAAGAGGGATCTGTCAGCGTCAGATCTACTTTCCCCCAAACCTTTACAGAGTGACTCCATATTGTCGGCCCCTGGGAAACGTCTTCCCTTGCTCTTATGGACGGTAGCTCCATCCAAATTGTCAGGGGGATTGAGTGGCTGAATACTTGTTGCGTAATTTGTATGGCGGGGGTTGGAGGTAGGGGGTGGGGAGGTGATTTCCCTCACCACCCGATTCATTGGCCGCACGGCCTAACGCGCTACCCTTGTTTAAACCAGTGGTTCCCAATTACCTACCAGTCAAGGAACCCTACAAAAGGCTCTTTGAGATCGGCGAACCCCCCGTTTTTTCTAATCATTAGAATACAATATATTCTATAAATAGAAAAGAGAACCCCTCCTCCTGCCCCAATATTAATAATTCATGCTAGAAAACCTACAAAACTGATAATTTGGCACAGTAAATCCCAGTCAAATGTGTTTTTACTTAATTTTTTACACTAACTATAGTTTTTTATTATTATTATCATCATCATCATCATCAACACGTCTTACTACCCGTTCGGGTTATACGCACTTACCCTAATGTGTAATGGTAGGGTGATTGTGAGATGAAATGGAGGACCTACAGTTTAACGTGGGATCCGAACCACGTTGGAGGTCTGGTATTCCATAAATTCACAAGTTGACTAACTATAGTTGTAATAATAATGAATATAATAGTAATGTTTAACATAAAAAAGGTTAGTTTAGGCCTACATGAAAATTTATTAATTATGAAAAAGTTCATATTTATTCATTTAGGTCTAGTATTAATAAGATAAGTTAAACATCATCTTTTTTTACCACCACTTCTTGAAGATCAGTTTGACTCAAAAATACGAATGCATGTTAAGTCTATTTCTATACTTGTTTTTTCATGTAGCATAGTGATTAATTATTAGTTCCAGGTCTCCGCCGTGGTTCGGATTCCACGTTAAACTGTAGGACCTTCATTTCATCTCACAATCACCCTTCCATTACACATTAGCGTAAGTGCGTATAACCCGAATGGGTAGTAAGACGTGGCGCTAATAATCAATTATTAGTTTAACTCTTTATTTTGTTAAATTTTTGTGGTGGTCGGGGCCTCATAGGAACAGCTCGTGGACCCCCCGGGGGTACACCGACCACCTTTTGGGAACCACTGTGTTAGACTAAATTGCCGAAGAAAGCTAAGCATAATATAGCAAGTTTTAAGTAACCCTTTTAGCTAGTGGTCTGTAATGATTTGAAATAATTGAATCACTATATATAGATTTTAGCTATGCACTTGTTAAAATTGCGCAATATAATGTTTATTGTTGATTTATTTTAACGAATTATGGAAGTCTGAATCAAGAAACACTCAGGCGATTATTCGTTCTCTTTGATGCGTGGTAGTTTAGAGGATTCAAGCGGAACAATGTTAGTTATTCGCTATGTATGACATATATTCTTACATGAACACGAATATACTACTCACACTTGCGTGGTTCATAGCGAGAATCAAATAACCTTTGACGAATAATACATGTGTGGAACTGCATTAAGGTGTGATAGAACGTGACGCGAGAAAATCACAGTGATTTATTCCAGTTTTTATGGCAAAACTTTTATTTTTTGCTAAAATAAATAAAATATTTCTCCAGTAGAAACAAAGAGTTTAATATTATTCACACGGTGATATCAACAGTTGTTGAATATCTTGTAATAATTGAGTATAGTGACATTGGATGTGAAACTTTTTAATGAAGATAAAAAGTTGTCATTAAATTTCAGGACATCCTTGACGGATATTTAACAACTGTTGATATCACCATGGGAATAAAATTATACTCTTGAGTTTGTACTGGAGAAATATTTTATTTGTTTTAGCAACAAAAAACACCCGCCTCGGTGGCGTAGTTGGCTAACGCGCTAGTCGTGTTGAGCTCGAACACCGAGGACGGGGAGATCGAGGTTCGAATCTAGGTTGGGTGAACTGGAGGGGGGTTTTCCTATATGGTTTTCCACTCTCCCTCCACGCAAATGCGGGTTCACTTCCTCTAATTCAACCTTCCCAATTACCAATCCATTAGCGTAATTACCCGAACGGGTAGTAAGACGTGGCGCTAAATATTATTTTGGCAAAAAATGTTTTTCTACGAAAACAGTAAAAACACTGTCCTTATCTCGAGTCCCCAACACACCACCTTAAAAACGTTTGAAAGTGCATGTTAAAAGTTAAAATGAACAATGTTATCTATAATTAAAAAAGAAAGAAACTTTTTTTTTCTTGCTTCTTACACTGGTAGACAAACGGACAAAATGTCGTTTTCATTAAGTGAGATTTAACAATGATGGTAAGGTGACCTGGAGGTCTAAGGATAAGGTGTCATTTCTGTGCTGGGGGTCCGGGGTTCAATCCTCTGTCCCGGCACAGATTTATCTGATTACCAAACCCCTTCCTTCACCTCTGACAAGACATCTTGTGAATGTGGGGAATGCCAGGCCGCCACCGTGGTTCGGATTCCACGTTAAACTGTAGGTCCTCCGTTTAATCTCACAATCACCCTACCATTACACATTAGCGTAAGTGCATACAACCCGAATGGGTAGTAAGACGTGGTGATAATAATCATAATAATAATAATAATAATAACAACAACAATTACGGTTATTTCAGTGCTTGAATCCCGGCCGGATGTAAACGCTGGGGTATTTCCTTTAAATTATAACTTACTCATCTTTATTTTATAAGCTTAGTTAAAATGTGGAATAACCCGCTTCGGCGGGCCACATTGTCTGAGGCGCTACTATCGCAATATAATAGACTGCCAAAAACGTTGAGATCGGGTTTCAATCCCAGTTGAGTCCACTGAGGATGATTTCATAAATGTTTATCCTCTCTCTCTCCACGCAAATACGGGTACAATTTCTTTAAATTTAACCTTATTCATCTTTAACCCATTAAGAATAGGTATAACCCAAACGGGTAGTAAGACGAAGTGCTTAAAAGTATAATAATAGTAATAATAATGTGAATATCCCGGACGGGTAGCTAGACGCGGTATAGAAGATAGACAAAATCTGAATTATAATAGAAACACCAGTGAATGTAGTCCAAACAATATTCCTGCCCCTGACAGCTTCAATCGAATTCACATCTGCGCATGCGCGCGACACATCGTCCCGCCACTTTATAAAGCTGTCTATATTCATAAAGCTAACAGGATACCAGGAGTCGAACAGCACAGACCAGTCTAATTTAGAAATTTCTCAAACTTGTTGGGTTAAGGAAGTGAAAGATGAAGGAGATGGAAGGAGGGTTCATACAGGAGGAAGTCAGATAAGAGATGGGGTAAAACTTCACACAGATATAATAATAATAATATAGGGGCCAATTTGAAACTTGCTCTGTGGAACTTAATTCAAACTTCGGACGTGATAATCGTAATGTTGATACCGAGTTTAATGCTGGAGTGACGCCTCAGAGAGGTGTTTTATTAGACTGTTGGTGATGGGGGGGAGCACCGAAAGGAAGTTATGCTGAATGAGGGGCCAGCGGGGCCCTGGATAGGGATGAGAACTATGCAGGGAAAATATAATCTTTAGGCAATTACATTTTAGGAAGATAACTACAAGACAAATAATGATACGGTGCACCGCAAATACTTTCTTTATATTTTATCTTAAAATACACATTTATTAAAAACTCGCAGGATTTGTGAAACGAAATAATAATAATTGTAGAAACACTAGACCAAAGATCATAAATGAAATAATATACACTGTTACTTACTCTATGGTATTATTATTATTATCACCGCGTCTTACTACCCGTTCGGGTTATACGCACTTACGCTAATGTGTAATGGTAGGGTGATTGTGAGATGAAATGGAGTACCTACAGTTTAGTGTGATCCGAACCACGGTGGAGGTCTGGCATTCTACACATTCACAAGTTGTGATTAATACACGTCTTGTCAGAGGTAGAAGGAAGGGTTTGGCAATAAGATAAATCTGTGCCTGGACCGAGGATTGAGTCCCGGACCCCCAGCATAGAAGTCTGACACCTTACCCCTGGCCTAAACCACCAGGTCACCCTCTATAGCATTAAGGACTAGGAACACTGTTACAGAAAAATTGAGCATAGAGAAACATTTTTGTTAACCAAAGAGCATAAAAATTAAATTCATTTTCAAAGATCTGAATTAAAAAGTATATATATATTTGCTTATAGCTCAGAAACTATTGGTTTTATAAAAATATATTTCAGATAAAATATGTCTATCTTTAATAATACTACATATTTACAATAGTAAGTTTCGTATCTCAAATGGTCGCGGAAAACCAGGAAAACCAGGAAAATTTCCCTCGTGTGAGGTGCCCTCAAAGTTATTTTCTGATGAAAATGAGAATTGCTATCTTGTTCATCTATACTTATAAAATAACATGTCCTGACTGACTGACTGATTCATCATCGCCGAGCGCAAACTATCAAGGCTACAAGCATGAAATTCAGATTGTATATTCATTTTGTTATGTAGGCACCCACTAAGAAAGGATTTTAGAAAATTCCACCCCAAAGGGTCAAAATAGGGGATGATAATATGTATGAAAGTCCGTCATTTTGAAAGTTACATAAACAAAATTTTGTATTTCGGTTATTGACGTAAAACAAATAAATATGTGTTTCAGGAATTTTGGAAATTTTATTTAATAAGGGATGAAAAAGGGGGTGAAAATTTGTTCGGACTTGCATTATTTTTGATCTGAGGTCAAGTTATGGTCATCAACGTAACGTAATATTTTAAATTAATCTGTAAATACATATGTATATTTTCGTATTTGTATATAATCAACTTCCACGCGAGAAAAGCCGCGGGCAACAGCTATCTAGTATATTATATATAAATAATGAAAATATTTAGAGCTAATTTTAAAGAAATGTTTTTTTTTTCTTTTTGCCTTTCAGTAAACCACCCTTATATTAATGGTTAGATATCTAATTCAAAAAATCCTTCGGGGAGACCTTGTAAAAACCAGATTCAGAGTTTAAGCCCAATTGGTAAAATAGTTTAAGGTCTACTCCGAGGTACAGTAGCCCCATGGCTTCTTTGTTGCTGACTGACAGCTGACGGCAGACGGCTTTGTAAAGCTATTAGACCAAATTATGTATCCCTACGCCGAACCATATGATCTGCAAAAACATGTGTTTAGCAGCTGTCACTTATGACAGTCAAAATTTAGGTAAATACCTAAATGTTGACTGTCAGAAGTCGGCTGTGAGCTGTCAGTCAGCACCAAAGAAGCCATGGGGCTACTGTAGACAGACAAATGGACGGCATTGAGAAAACCATTGTTGGTTTTAGGGGGTCATGAAACATTGATATTTTATCAACATTTTGAGTTTGATTTTTTTTTGACGATCAAAATACTTTCTCCCCGAGGTGGTCGAGAGAATGTAAAAAATAATGTATTAAATTAAATACTTAACATAGTAAATCATGCAGTTACATTTAATTAGTAAGTAATAGGTTGATTATTTCTACAGATCATTAATTTTTGATAAATAATTGTTCGGATTTGATCAACTAAGTTTGGTACATACTTCCTTTTCTATGTGACTTGTGTTTACCGAGTAAAGAAATAAAGCATAGTATGGGTATTTCATATTTAATCCTTTGCATTAAATTTTTTTTGTATTATATGTGATCAATTTTCTTTATTCATTATTAATACCAAACTTTCTGGAATCCTGCTGACTACACAATAGGCCACCAGTGTTTTGAGGACTATACTATAAGAAACACCGCCTTAGACCATTCTGCCACCAAAACTGACCCCTGTTAGCTGTACACGAGAATTCGTGGCTTTATATCCAATTATCTACGAAAGATAGCTGATAAATATTCATTAAATTTGAATATATTTCCGAAATATAATCAGTATAATCAAGTACGGCATTTTAAATCAGTTGTTAGCGGGTCTGCCTATTGAGTTAAGGGTCCGAGACTCGATTCCTGGCACGGTTGATTCATTTATCATCATTGAAATGTGGGCTTCTCTTTTTACCACAGGTTTAACGGCCTGGGGATGTGTGTTGTGTCTGTTCTGGATTTACTTTACTTTTTAAATTGTCAGCTGATGTAATCAGTCCGTTTAGAAGGTGCATGTTAAATATCTTAACTAATACCATTCTATACTAGTAATATTATAAAGAGGAAAGATTAGATTTTTTGGTGTTTTTTTGTTTGTAATGGATAAACTCAAAAACTACTAGACCGATTTTAAAATTCTTTCACCAATATAAAGCTACACTATCAGCGAGTAGCATAGGTATATTTTAATTTGAAAATTTAATTTATTCCTCATAAAAATGCGTATAGTATATTATATAGTCATTGGAAAAAAAAGTTGTTGAAGGTAAAGTGGGGTTGGTGAAGGGGGCGAGGGGGTAGGGGTGAGGAAAGAGGAATGAGATGAACATAGGAGGGAGGAAAATAAAAGGGGGGGGTGATACAGTGATGGTAGGACTGTATTTAAAAAAAATAAGTAAAAAATAGTTTTGTTTTTATATTGACATGATGGATGATTTGAAGCTTTGTTTTACAGTATTCTTTACAATATTTTTTTTACGGGTAAGGGGGCTAGTAAAAAATATGTTCAATTTACCAAAACGTCCTTCCTACTGTAAGCTTGCTGTTCAGCGATAAAATGGCTTTGGTTAGGTTTTTTTTTCCTTTCAAATCTCCCATTCGATAGCTATAACCTTGGAAACCTTATCACTGGACGTCCACAAATAACAGCTTTGGCTTCCCTATCGTCTTTAGCTTGAAATTAATTGCACTCTATTTTATTGTTGGATCACTACTACGCTTTCACTAGTCACGTTCCGTACGCTAGACACTGTATCAACTGGAGCCAAAGACCTTGTACATAAACTACTGTTGCACGGTGGGAATATACTTAAATTGAACAGTTGAATGGAAACTGTGCATGCAGATCATAAGCAGAAGTATTTTAACAAAGTTCTTTGTGAATAAACTACTAGAATATTCAACATGGTTGTGAACATTGAGTTACAAAAAGGAACCGCCCCCACGTTAACTTTCACGCAGAACTCTCTATTTGATTCATACTACCCACTACAAATTGTATCGAGACTAATTATCTTACTACAATAGTACTCTTCTCGCTTGTAGTTCTCATAGTTTCGTTCTATATCATTAACAATTCTGAACAATATAAAACACGATATAAACCAAAAATAAACTCTATATAAAATAAAACTGTTCATGTACTTACCGATTGTATCTTCTGAATAAAGAAACCACAAAGACGGGCCAACACACGTGGCATCTTAAATAGGGGAGTGGACCGAGCGAGCTATGATGTTCCAACAGCTGACGTCCACAACAACTTTATCAACGATAAACTAACGCGGGCCGGCCAGGAATTGCCTTGACTAGAGGAAGACTGCTTACCTGCCATCTGATGGGAGGGACGTGAATTACATCCACAACATCAGAAGATTGAAGAAATATTGTTTGGAAGTCAAATGGAGCTCTGACAACAAGTGGTCTTTGTGATGATCGAAAGCTTCTAGAAGGCCGAATTGACGAGTGTTCTATTCTACCACCTTGCGTCCCTAACAACAAAACCCTATAGAGAGTGATGTTTGTGTATACTAAAAGGACTATTTATTTCAACGCTTCAAAGAGGCGTGCTGTCCTGGTTTTGGACAATGTCAGGATAAACATTCTTACCATATATACTACGGACATATTCTATGGGGGTTTATATTTGGGACTTCTAAATTTTAACTTTTAGTGTTAGCAAGATTAGGCGTCGTAATTTTTCTATTCTCAAATGTTTCTTTACTTTAACATATATTTTAAAATGAAAGCGTTATTTATTTTCTGTCGCCACTTGGGCGCTAGTATCTGTCACGATACTTAGACTTTTTAGATAACCACAATTATTAATAATTTTGTGTTGGAAGTGTTAAATGTAAATTGTTTTGAAATTGTGGTTACCAGTTATTGTATTTGCATTTCTATGGTATTGTTTCTTTTGTAGATTGCATTTTGAAGTATTGATTAAAGTAACTTAACTTTCTCTGATCGATAAATATTAATATATTATGTGACGAATTGACATTAATATATTTTCCAAATCTTTTGCTATGCTTTGCTTCAAGTATTGTATTATCTTTATTATTAACAAGTAGAGTTCTTGTTGACATTTCCAATTTTTGTGTCGAGATTCGATAGTCCCGCGGGAGTTTGATAAAGTGTGTTAGCCAAACTCTCATGTTATTTAAAATATCTGAGAGATATTTAATATCCATATCAACGTTTTGAAGTCTGTATTCACTGGAGTGAATCAAACACTTTGTTAACATTTTAAAGATGCCCATAAGGATCTTAATTTGTCATTATATAATTTCCTGATAGATATTATTTGCGATAATTGTTCTAACTATAATCAACATTATGGGTCGTACATCTCTTCAAGACGGACCCATTTGATTGTAGGATAGGTTACATGTTTTGTAACATCCCCTCAAGTTAACTGCACTAAATAATATATGAAGTTATTAATTAATTTTGATTTTCAACATATTTCAGTTTAATTTTTGAGACCATGTAAAGTATTCTGCTTCGTTGTTATTTCTTTGAATAAACCATTCATATTGTTAGTTTTTAAATCTTGCAAATGTTTCACCTTTTTGTATGTTCCTTAGATTACCCTCACTCTTTTATATTATTTGTGGTCGTTAAGTAAAAGGAAGTAGAGTGGGCGTAACAGTTGGTGTAAATATACTCAAGAAACACAAGAGCAAAATGAATGCGATTGGAATAAGATATCCAAGAAATATTTGTGGAAAAACTCTTATGGAAAGAGTCAGTAATGAATGGGTGTTGAAGGAGTGTGGTTTGAAAGGGAATCAAATAGGTTGATGTGAAGTAAGTGTCTTACGTTGGTTTGGGCATGTTGAGAGGATGAGTGTGGATCGAGTGACGAAGCAAATATATGAAGGTAGAGTGTGGGGATCAAAAGGAACAGGTAGGCCATGTGAGACGTAGCAAAATGTTGTAGATGAATGTGTGAGAAAGAGAAACAACAATAGTTTTAAGAATAAAAGAGCATGTATGACTCGGTGTATGGATGTTATCGAAGTGAAGGGAGTATGCAAGGATAGGGAAGGGTGGAGAAAGTTATTGGGGATGAATTAAGTATGTTTTTTTTTTAGCAATATGCACAGTTTCCTGCCTACTGAGTAAGGGTACGGTATGATTATGTATGTATGCATATATATATATATATATATATATATATATATATAACTCAAATTAAAGATGCGCCGCGCATAGATATATCTAACAACTCTATCAGTATAAAGAATCACTAGCCAATGATGAAACGATCATACCAGTATTACTCGCTCAAAGCGAATAGGAAGTTAGCACCACCTGGAAGAATTTTATTATATCATTGATTACGTCACACAGTACACAGAAGATATATTTTAATACGAAGATAACCCGCATTAAAAAAAAATTAAAATAAGGAATTTAAATGTACATTAAAACGCATTTTAAAGGTTAATTTACTACATGAAATTCCAAAATTTTACCTGATTTTAACAACTTAATGTCCATAAAAGTTCGTGTATGAAAAGCGTTGGCTTGTTTACTGAGTGACGTCACAAGCTCAGCCAATCAGATGTCTTTGTCCATCCGGAACTACGTTTTATTCTTTTCACAATGCTCTATTGTGTGCTGAGTGACGTCACAAGCTCAGCCAATAAGATACCTTTCCCCATCTGGCGCTAACTTCTATTCTCTTCACATTGGCATTACCTGGTTTGGTTACTGATCTAAAGGTCCCGGGTTTAATTCCCGGGAAACGGTTCCTATGGCCACCATGGTCTGGTTACTAACTAACTAACCAGATCGTGGTGGCCATAGAAAAAGTTCCCCGGGAATTAAACCCGGGACTTCTAGATCAGTAGCCAAACCAGTTAAATTTTGAATTCCACCAGCTCCACACCTTCATAATCACTATCACGACGTCATATTATTGTGGGTATGACCTCCAAGGTACACCCTGTGTAACGTTATGTTCCCAGAGAGAATCTATTATTTTTATTATTAGCACCGCGTCTTACTACCCGTTCATGTTGTACGCACTTACGCTAATATGTAATGGTAGGGTGATTGTGAGATGAAATGGAGGACCTACAGTTTAACGTGGAATCCGGACCACGGTAGAGGCCTGACATTCCACACATTCACAAGTTGTGATTAATACACGTCTTGTCAGAGGTGAAGGAAGGGTTTGGTAATTAGATAATCTTGTGCCGGGACCGAGGATTGAACCCCAGACCTCCTGCTCAGAGGTCTGACACCTTACCCCTAGACCGCCAGGTCACCTTACTTATGGAGTTTATTAAATATTACATTACCTGTGAACCTGCTGTGGGTCTTTCAGCGCAAACTTTTTACCACAAGTTTTCTTAAGCACTGCGTCTTACTTACTATCCGTATGGGCTATATACGCTTATGTACTTATTACGCTAATGGTTTTAAGGATTAGGAAGTTTATATTTATAGGAAGCGTACCCGCATTTTCATAAAAGGAGGGTGGAACTCAGTATTGGGAAAAAAAATCTCAGTACACCGTCATCTGCAGGCTAGTCCACTGGAAGAGTAACGCCTTAGACCATATGACCACCGAAGTGGGTGTTTCCGTAATTATAACAAATTATATCAAACAAAAGTTCTAAGAACTAGGCACTTTTTTTTTTTGTTTCGATAAAACCGACATGTTTTGGCATCTCTTGTTTGTATTTATAGCTTAAAAATTAAGCCAATACTGTTTGGTCACAGTGTCTGAGGCGTCAGGCTCGTAAGATATTAGATTTATTGGGATGTGGAGGTTGAAGTTCGATTCTTGTTCTGTTTCACTCAAGATGGTTTAAAACAGATGATTAGCTAATATTATTTTCCCAGCTTCTTTGCATGCAAATGGGGGTGCTTATCCTCCAAAGCAACCCTCCAACTCCTTATTCGTCAGAGTAAGTTATTATTAACATTGAAAGTTAATTTTTTTACAATATAATTTAAGTATTACACTGGAAATGGCTGATGAAGGTATGGTTTGATCGCCATAAAAATATATTTCTGCAAGATTGTCTCTATATTTATTTAGCAGCTGTCCAAAATAACAATTTAAAAATAAATGGCTTGGGGTATGACCAAATAAATATATCTATTAACAAGTTGAAACCACCTTCAGTGTCCGAACAGTCTAAATGCGTCCATCTCGTGTTAAACTGGTCTTCTGAAGATCAGGGTTCGAATCCTAGTCAGGTCTACTGAGGGTAGTCTTCCCTAAATGTTTTCCACTCTCCTTTTAAGCAAACATGGATCAATTAGCTCTTAAATGTTTCCTTCCTCATCCTTACCCCATTAGAGTAATAAATAATAATAATAATAATATAATGTATGTGTATAGTAAGACATGATGATAAAAACAATTTGAATCGTTAAACAAAATTTTTATGGCTATCAGATTATAAAGCATATGTTCTCTCTCTCTCTCTCTCTAATATATATATATATATAATTACCGACTCACTGACCGACTCATAAACGCAAAGCCCAAACCCTTGAACCTAGAAAGCTGCAATTTTGCAAAGAGGTTCCATTTATGATGTATACAAGGAATAAGGCCGGATTTAAAAAAAAAAATCCCATGGGATAGGGAATAAAGTGGATTTATATTTAATGTTTAGTTTCAAAGATATGAGCGAAGACGTGGGCAAATATTAGTAAGATGTATACAGGATGGGTCAGAAACAATTAGACGAACTATTCTGAGGAAAATGATGGATAACGTGCTGAGGTTTGTTCGACGTCCGGGGGAGCTCACATGAGTGACATTATCTTCAAAAACGGAAAAAGTGTAGTATGTAACTTACTTTTATTTAGCTTGTTAATACTTACTTTTCAACTAAAGTGTTAATTTTCATGTTACTAATAGTCTCACAGTTTCAGCTCCATCCTGTATAGTGGTCATACGGGAAGACAGTGGGAACTAGACCATTAAAGTAACTTTAAAAAAATGTATCGAAAGGATTGGTTTTCCAAAATGATTTTCCAGGTTCCTCGTAGGAAAATTCAGGGACATTTCCTACTCTAAGGTTTTATCCTTCATATCTCAAACCTATTAACGTAATTTAAATACGTATAGACCTGGCGGGAAGCAAGACGTGTGTGGTTTGGGGGGTGGGAGGGGTAGAGAAGTATTTTGTATCTTGTGTTAACTTCAAATTTATCAAACGCGACTACTGCAGATCACATGATTTGACGTATGAATAAGTAAACATAGATCTGTTCACTTTTCTAGCTCTTCTATGAAAACGGACTGGATGAGGTGAATTTATGTTCATTGTTTGTAGTTTTAAATTGTTTTTTTAGTAAAGGAGAATCTAGAACCATGTTAAAGTTATTGATTTGCAAACATATTGGGAATATTCCGTTAGATTGGATCTGAAATAAATAGGGTGTAATGAGATGGACTGGATAGAACTAGCTCAAGGTAGGGATAGGGTGTTATGAGGTAGATTGGTTAGAACTATCTCAAGATAGGGATAGAGTGTAGTGAGGTGGACTGGCTAGAACTATTTCATGATAGGAATAAGTGGCGTACTATTTTAAGTATGGCAATTCACCTTAGAATTTCTAACTTCATATAGTAAAGGATAGAAATAAAACTGTGTGGAGATTAACATATTAATAAGTTTTATTAAAAATTAAAAACATTATAAATAAGAACATTTGTTTTCACAATACAAACGTATATAGTAATATTCAAACATTCATAATACATAGAAATTATGCAATGAACGTGTGTTTTATTATTTCTGATAAACTGTAAATACGCTTGAAATTTGTGAATTGTGTTTTAAATACACAACAATAAGATTCTAATTTTCATGCACCATTTGTGATTCTCGAAAATACATTTTATAAATAAAATATTGACAAACATTTAGAAAAAAAATCCAACATAAAACACTTGTGACCAATTATATTTTTTTTAAAAAACAAACATCATAATTGTATCAATTTATTTTGTTTTTAAATAAGTCAACAATATCAAATTTATCCAATATAGTTTATAAATTCAATTTTAATAATGAAATTCAAATATATTAGGATCTTTTTTCAATTTTATTACTACTTTATAAAAAATATTATCTTACACAGCTATCAAATCTACAAAGATGAACATCAGAAATAAATGTTTTAAAAATAGTTCTAAAATAAACGAAGAAAATGATTTTAATAAGATCATTTTGTGACTAATATAACACTTTTTTCCAACTGTAAATATATATATTGTTTGCCCATTTTTTGGCCTAATAAACATCCTTATTTATATAAAACATTCAAAAATAAATTTGACAACATTTTTAAAGTTTAATATAACATCAAAAAACTTTTAAAACATTTTAAAGGAAAATTTCTGGTGTTATGTTTCTAAACAGACATTATAATTATTTATTAATATAATTTTCTAAATATACATTTTTTTATTTCACAGTCTTTACCTTACATTAATAAAAATCACTCTAATTACTTGTAAGACTTTGTTTTAATTCAAATCATGGCTCAATGTTTGAAAATCACATAAGCTTAAATAACATTAATATATATGTTCGTTTTTGGGTATTCATTAATCACATTAATCAATTTTTTTTACACAAAACTATTACTATTGTTACAAATTGATTTGGCTAATATGATGTGACGAAAATGCGAACATTAAATAAGTATTAGAATTGTTTAATATAAACATCGTAAAAACGACATAAAACCTATTACAGTATTTAACAAGGTCAGGAGTAATATTTTTTTTTGTTAATGGGGGGATTAATCCAAGTGAAGCTACTCTACGATGTCATTAACGTATAGCACATTTTGTCATAGCGACTAATACATATTTCTAGTAGTTTAATTTAATACAAAGAAAAATTTACAATTCTGAAATATTTACTTTCCACTGGTTTCGAGTTTCTCATATAGAGTAAGAATTGTAATAGTTAAAATATTTGAGCTAATAATATGACGGACCTTTACGACCAATTTGCCCCTTAAATCCAAAAAAATATGTTTTTACAAGTCTTTGTTTATATCTGGGGCTGCAATCAAAATGATTAATTGATAGATTTCTTTCAAACTTGATATACAGTGTTTCCGGATTTAACTGCCAAACATTGGAAAGTGGTAGGAGATAACAATTAATTCAAAAAGTACTTTGAAAATGAGCTCGTCTTCACTTTATTTTCGAGAAAATAGCAAAAAAAAAACTAAACAAAATCAAATACAGGTGATAAATATAATATTAAATTTATTATTTAAAACATTTTTTCCTTCAAAACGGTGACCTTCAGCCCGGAGACCGCATTTATTAATTACGATACTAGTGTTTGACGTACATTGCGCATTTATCAATTACGATACTAGTTTTTGACGTACATTGCGCATTTATCAATTACGATACTAGTGTTTGACGTACATTGCGCATTTATCAATTACGATACTAGTTTTTGACGTACATTGCGCATTTATCAATTACGATAATAGTGTTTGACGTACATTGCGCATTTATTAATTACGATACTAGTGTTTGACGTACATTGCGCATTTATCAATTACGATACTAGTGTTTGACGTACCATTGCGCATTTATCAATTACGATACTATTTTTTGACGTACATTGCCATTTATCAATTACGATAATAGTGTTTGACGTACATTGCGAATTTATTAATTACGATACTAGTTTTTGACGTACATTGCGCATTATCAATTACGATACTAGTGTTTGACGTACATTGCGCATTTATCAATTACGATACTAGTGTTTGTCGTTACATTGCGCATTATCAATTACGATACTAGTGTTTGACGTACATTGCGCATTTATTAATTACGATACTAGTGTTTGACGTACATTGCGCATTTATCAATTACGATACTAGTGTTTGACGTACATTGCGCATTTATCAATTACGATACTAGTTTTTGACGTACATTGCGCAGTTATCAATTACGATAATAGTGTTTGACGTACATTGCGAATTTATTAATTACGATACTAGTTTTTGACGTAGATTGCGCATTTATCAATTACGATACTAGTTTTTGACGTACATTGCGCATTTATCGATTACGATAATAGTGTTTGACGTACATTGCGCATTTGTCGGTATTTGAACGTTAATATCTTCGATACTGGTCAACAAAATAGCTATCGTTAAATTGTCAACCTAAATTAAATAAATTGGTGCACAACTTTCAGAGCAATTTTCTAACATAATAATTTAATATTGATCTAATGTTTTTAACCAAATAACGTGATATATCGATTATTTCTCACATTTTATTGTATTCTTCAAATCATAATCCTCCTAAGATAATCAAAATATAGGAATAAATGAGGGGTAATAATAATAATTTAATGTTTCTCAACATTAATTCCAATGTGTATTTAGTAAATATGTTTTTGGTGTTACTTAATTTTTTATGCAGCAAAACGGGTTATTTAGTTGTTTTTTTCTGTTTGCTCGAAAAGATAACAAACCCAAGCTTATATGCAAAGGAAATTTTGAGAAAGTTTTTGGATTCCATACAATTTCACAAGTTTGATTGTTTGTTCCGAGATCGTCCTGTATACATGTTTAATGTTCGTTCCTAAAGGCGCTATTGTGGTTTCAAATATGGCCCGAAAATTAAGGATAGTTTTCTAATGTTTAAAAAAAATTATTTAACTATTTGGTTTAAAATGAGTATTTGAGTAATATTTTACATGATAATACAACACTTAACATTTTTAGTAGAAAATGTTTTTATGAGTAGTTTACTGAAGATTGATTTAAAAAAAAAAGAATTATTTAACCAAAATTACTAACAATTTTATTCAATACTAAGAAGAAAGATTCAAAATATAATGTTTTCATATAGACATATTTTTAAGGGTGTTTTAATGATATATTTTAATATATATATATATATATATGAAATTTTGTTATAACCTATAATAAAGTTAATTATAAAGAATTTAATTGTGTCATATCATTAATTTTATTATTAGTGCTACGTTAGACTATTATATTATTAACGTCTTATTTAAAGGGGTAAGGAAGGGGAGAGATCGTTTAGAATAAAGGCAACCCCATTTGCGTCGGGAAAGTAAGGGGAAATCACAAGATAAATCACATTCTAAACCTAGCCTCGACCTTTCATCAACGTCAAACCATTGCCATGCATCTATCTCCTAACACCGCGAGGCCACAGGCTGGGATCTACCATTGTTTGCACCGAATAACGTGTCTTTATATGGAAAGTCAGAATATATCATATACAGAATTTAACAGAACTTAATTTCAGCGCTGAACAGGGGACACAAAAACAATAAACAAAGTTAATGTAATCATGTGTCCCATTTGACCTTGTTACCAAGTTATAGTCATGTTTGTACTCCAGTGATGTGTGGCTTCTTCCACATGGTCTAACGTGCTACTCTCGCAGTAGACTAGACTGCAAATGAAAGGGAGACCAAGGTTAGAATCTCGGTCGGGTGTACTTAGTTTTTTCAAAATGTTTTTCTCACTACCTCCATGCAAATGCTGATACACTTCCTCTTAATATAACCTTACAATCCCTTAAACCATTAGCGTAATTAGTACATAAGCATATAATCTGAACGGGTAATAAGATGCAGTGATAAATAATAAATATAGGAAGTTTTCAAAATGACTACCTCTGGCCTGAAATAAAGCAATGTAATGCGACATTCTACGACAGGTCGACTCCAGTCTTGCATTCGGGTCATTTTGAACATTTTAATAATGTTAAGCAGCCCCACATCACTGGAGTATAAACATGACTATAACTAGAAAAAAAAAAGTCAAATGGGACACATGTTTGTATAAACTTGTTTTATTGTTTTTTGTTTCTTCTGTTCACCATTAAAATGGGACCCAAATGTTACGGTACACCCTATATGTTTAATAAAAAATTCTCACAAACCATCGATGCAAATTTACTCGAATCAGTAGCCACGCAAATTAAACGTCAAACTATTTTTGCCTTTTTTTTTTTTTGCCTGTGGAAGAGAGGTCGGATTTTAAATTCGGCTAGGTGTTCTGGTGGATGGTTTACCTAAACGGGTTTCCATTTCTGCTATATGTAAATGCTGGTACATTTATTCTAAATATGAGCATATGTATCCCTACCAAACTAGCGTAGTTAACATATATGCGTTAGACACCTTAGCTCATTCGGTAGCGTATCTGCCTAATGAACTAAGGATCCCATGTTCGATATCCGGTATTAACAAAAAAAATATTATAGGTAAAATATAGCTTTCTACTTTCCCTGTGATGAATTAATGAGTGGGTACTGATGTTGTGTCTGTTCTAAATTTGAGTTAGTTTATAAATCGTGTACTAATATAATTAGATAGGTTTAGAAATTATAAGTTAAATACCTAAAATAATATACATGCATACAGCCCAAATGAATATAAATACGGGGGGAAAATATAATTTATTTATGGTGTAAATTCTTCCTTTATAAATAGCTCACTCCACGCTTAAAATTGGGTGAAAATAAGATGGAAATGTTAATGGAATGTCTTTCAACTAATAGCTCCGCGCAACATCCGGTGAAACGGGGATACTTCATGTACACCTGACGAATCAAATTATATCGTCAAAAGGTTCTCTTTGATACTTTCTTTTGAACGTTCGTCTAGCGTCGGATTGAATTCTATGGCCGTAGACTACTCAGTTCTAATCTAGTTTCATAACATTAAAATTAAACAAAATCAATAAAACAACAATTGGATAAAGTTGGGCGTGAGTTTGAGTGTCTTGATTTGAAAGACCGGGGATTGAGCCCTATGATACTAGTTTTATTTTATTTTAAATGAAAAACATATGTAGAATAACGCGGACCAAATGTAAATTCCTTAGAACACGATACAATTAACCTCAAAGTTCATAATTCTAGAAATAGAAAAAAGTTTTCTCCGTGTATGTGGTTGAAGCGTTGCCTTATTATAAGGTGAAACATAAGTCATTGGTAGAACTGAAAATAAAAGATAAACATTTAAATTGTGGTGCTATTGAATAATGTTGAAAATATCTCGATTACAGAGAGTGGCCAATGCAGTTTTAGGAAAGTAAGAAAGGAAGATATGGAAATCCTTATGGAAACGAAGGGTTTCATGATTGGCCACATACCCATACTTAAAGAGTTTTACGAATTTAGTAATAAAAAGATGTATAGAAAAAAGTATGCAATAGAAACACAAGCATTTAATACTTGAGCCATATATAGGAAGATTTTGACAGGAACAATATTAAATATTTAAACCGGTTGATTCAGGATAGGCAGAAGTGGAGGAATGTATAAAACCAATCCATCGGAAGTTTTCTTAACAAAAGATGATGATGAAAATACTGTAATGATACAGTTTTATTGAATTGATTTATAGTGCATTTAAATTTAGGTTGTGTCAATTTTATTTAGTCTGACTGAACTGTTATTGTTTAATTTCCGTACACGTGCAGACAGTCGACAGTGAAGAACATTCAGTTTGCTTGTTTACAGCCCTCACAATAATTAAAGAAATAAATCTCGCACTGTAGGTGCGAGAAAGATAGTAATATGCTTAATTTGTAAATTATTTGTTTTTTATATTCTTTTTCTAGAAGCAGTTTTACTTGTGTCCGTAAGAGCTCAGCAGCTCCCGGGCACAATCTGAGTTTGAAGCCTGATAATTAGTTTTTTTTTTGTTTTTACTGCACAGAGTTATCACATGTCAATTAGGGCTAAGACGTGCGTGTGCCAATGTGGCAATTTTATTAGGATGCACATATAAAGTGAATACAAATTTCAAGCATTTATTTTTGTCGACTATTAAACAAAATCATTTCTGTAATTTCCAAATAAAAATAATATCAAGTAATATGTAAAAAAGTGTTTAAATTATAAAATATATAAACCGCATCGCGACAATACTGGTCTCAAGACAAGCACAAGTGTAGAACTGCAGGAAACCCAACCGGAAGATTAATGACAAATGATGAAGATGAAAAACTTGTTTCAGGACAAGCAGAAGCATAAAACCAATTTAAAGATTGATGACAAATGATGAGAGGAAGATACTTGACTCAGACCAAACAAAAATGGATAATAGCAGAAAATGAGCCAGAAGATTGATGACAAATAATAAAGATGAAAAACTTGTCTCAGGACAAGCAGAAGCAGAAAACTAATTGGAAGATTGATGACAAATTATGGTGAGCAAATCTATTTATTATTGTCTATCTACCCACTACATTGGTCACACGTGTTATGGCACAGCTCTAAAAATATAATGCATCATTGGTGGTGGCGAGTTAAGGGTTCAAATCCAGGATGGATGTACCTAGGGGAGGTTTTCTTATATGGTTTTCCACTCCCCCATTAATAAAATGCTGGTACGTTTGCTTATTATACCTTATTCATCCCTACCCCATTAGTAGAGTTAAGTGGAGCTATCACGGACGGGTGATATGATGTAAGCCACAATATTATCGCTATAAAAATGATTATTAATGTCCTTAGATTTCACTCTTCACATTATTTTACTTATATTATATAAAAACCGTCATCCTTTATTCAAAAGACAGCTTGTACGATATTATCTTTTTCAATTAATTATAAATATATAGATTTTTCTAGGGTATTTAAGGTGCAATTTATAAATAAATCGATTGAATAACACACCTACAAAAATATAATAACACTTTGAACAGAGACAACACCCAGTCCCCTGACCTTTAATTCAAGGCCATAGAAGAAGCCCCAATTTCACCAATGAATAATTTTTAGGACATCCCGGGAATCAAACTCAGGGTTGTAAATTAATTCAGCAAGAAAGCTTACAGATTCAGCTAAGTGTTTGATGATAATCATTTAAAATATTGATAAAAAAAGAAGGTGGAAACAAAAGTTTACGATTTTGATTAAAATCGGTCGATTCAAAGTTGAGACATCGCATGGTAGAAGGGGTAAGAGGTGAAAGGGGGGAGGTTGCACAGTGGCTCATAAATACTAAACTAGACAAGGATGGATAAAAAAAAAAAAGCCACAAAATAAAAATGAGAGAAGAAATGTTCGGAAAGTCGTTTAGAAAAAAAAAGTATCCTTCTAAAGACACTACATATCATTTCCTACTCGATGGGGTGGAACTCCCCTCTCCCTCATTAATTCTCTTCACCGATCCTACACTTCCTGCCATCCTCAAAGACTCGTCGGAAGTGGAGACCTCTTTCTTTCTCATTCTCATCCTTGTGTGTACATCCTTCCCCCCCTCCCCCCCCCCCCCAACATTATATTTTTCCATCTTTTTTCCTCCAGTAACTTCTTCACCAGCTTTTTCTCTCAAAAGTCAGTAAAAAAGACGGACTGGATATTTTTCACTTACAACAGACGAGAATACCTGCTTCGGTGGTTGCATCGTCTAACGGAGTGGTATTAGTGGTATTAAACTTTTTTTTTGTTTGCGTACCTAACCTAAAATGTATATATTTCATCTTCAACTTTGTACCCCCAAATAATCCACAGATAAAATTAAATCAAATAAGCTACATTTAAGATCATGAATGATTAATTAATATATATTAGTTTATTTTAAAAATCTTAACGTTTTCCCTAAGATGCGAAACCCCGGTCAATGTCCTGTTTTTTTTTTATCTCTTTCTTGAATGGTTTTCCACTCTACGTCCATGCAAATGCGGGTATACCTCCTCTAAATACAACCTTTAATAGCGTCATTAGTACATTATGGTACAACCTGAACAGGTAATAAGACGCGATGCAAAAAAAATATATATATATTGTGTGAAAATTTAATTGTAAATTATTATTTTTCTTTTCGTCATCGCGTGTCACTTCCCGTTCGTGCTACAAACAAGTTTTTTCTTTAGCTAATGTATTAGGAATGATGATAGAATATTTAGACAATGTGTACCGCATTTTCGTGGGAAATCGTTTATGAACTAAAAAAAAACAATAGTGTAAATGACAGTTATTCAAACCTCGATCTACCTTTCATCGCCATTACATTCTATTACGATCATTACGCCTTTTAGACCGTTCGGTTACCGAAGCGGTTTTTAATAATAATAAATAATAAATAATAAATATTTTAGCACCGCGTCTTACAACCCGTTCGGGTTATACGCTTTAAGTACTAATTACGCTAATGGATTAGGAATTGGGAAGGTTGAATTATAGGAAGTGAACCCGCATTTGCGTGGAGGGAGAGTGGAAAGCCATTTAGGAAAAACCACCCCCAGTTCACCCGACCGAGATTCGAACCTCGATCTCCCCGTCCTCAGCAGTCGAGCTCAACACGACAAGGCGTTAGCCAACTACGCCACCGAGGCGGGTGAAGCGGTTTTTGAAATTATTAACGAGACTATAAATAATAAATAAATAATATTGCACCTTTGGGCTACATCAACCGTAGCCCATTAGTGGAAATATTATCCAGATATTCCGTTGTCCAGGGGGCACCCAATTTACTAATCGTACATCTTTTTCTTGGAGGCTCTTTCCATGTCCCGATAAGATGAGGTGATGGTGATGGGTGATAGTGAGTATGAGGGTGTGGAACCAGTGGTAACACTTAAACCTAACTTAAGCCAAAATAACCAAACTCTGGTGACATTTGGGGTATTCCCCTTTCGGGGAAAATACCCAAGGTACCAGCCGGGAATCGAACCCATCACCCCTAGGCTCGTAGCCAGGTGCACTGACCACCACGAGGCGGTTAACGATACTATTCAGTTTGCATAATAGAAGGGTTGATTAGGTTAATTAATAAATCAGTCCTTTAAATTATTATAAATCAACTTGATTTTAAGGGTTTTAATAATTTATAACTTTAATTAGAAATGATGGCGTTGATTATTAACTTTTATTTATTGGGTTAAGTAATAGTAAACATACCCATAGCTTAGATGGCCACGTGGTATAACGCGCTACTCTTGTGTTGGACTAGACTGCAAAAGACAGGGAGATTGGAGGTCAACCCGGTCGGGTGCACTAAGGCTGGTTTTCCTAAATGGTTTTCCACCCTTCTTCCACGTTAATGAGAGCGAACTTACTCTCAATTAATTATTTATAATCCCTAAGCCTCTGTGTAATTATTACATACCCGAACGGGTAGTAAACGCAGTGCTAGAAAATAAAAATAAAATATTCGTTCATATATTTGATTTAGGTCGATTAGAAAAATTAGGGTACCTAGGTATTTATAGAGAATTAGTAGAGTTATCAAAGTTTAATGAAACATATCAAAATATTGAATTCCCCAAGCATAAAGATAAAAAAAAATCGAGTTAATTTCGGTATTTTTGTAGTTTTTATAACGATAAAAGTTTTTTTTGCAAGATAGATAAAATATTGATCCAGTAGTCAAATGTTGTTGAGTTTTTTACAAATAATAACTCCAATAACTTTTGAATACTTCCCACAACCATATGGACATACACTTTTTAATGTAATATAAAAAAATACTTGTTCAAATTATTTGATGGCCATGACCAATATTCAAGAACTGTTTTGAGTTTACAATGGGTAAGAAATTAAACAGAACGTATCAATATTTGATTTACTTCCATCAATAAAATGTTTTTACTTTCTTTCGACACCTTGGAGATTTTTATTATTCTTACTATAATTATAAATGTATTATTATAAACAAGATGAAAAATTCTTATTTTCCCATGTAAATGATTTTGAGGGCACTTTACATGGAGGAAATGTTCAAATTTCGATCATTTCTACGCAACTATTTGAGTACGAAGAAATAACTTATAGTTGTCAAGTTGTAGTATTTTTAAAGATACAAATATTTTACATAAAATATTTTTATAAAACTAACAATTTCTCAGCTATAGGCCAATATAAATATATATATATACTTTTTATATTCAGGTCTTAGAAAAT
Source organism: Timema cristinae (assembly GCA_039000515.1). NCBI lineage: Eukaryota > Metazoa > Arthropoda > Insecta > Phasmatodea > Timematidae > Timema > Timema cristinae. The sequence continues at coordinate 22,564,121 of JBCFYV010011135.1, forward strand.
GAATGGTTTCCTATTCTCTTTGGTGGACAAAGATATTTCTCTTTTCTCAATTTTTTGTAAGTGTTCCTAGTTCCTGATGCCATAGAGTAGGTAACAGCGTATATTATTTAATTTGTGATCTTTGGTGTAATGTTTCTTCATCAATATATACCTATTATTTCGTTTCACAAGCTTACGAGTTTTTAGTAAATGTATATTTTAAGATAATTACGGGAGAAACCTTGGTCGTTATAAATAAAAAAAAATAAAAAAAACATGCAATACGTTTGTCCATCTCACTAGCTTCCCTTCCTACTACCCAAAGAACTCACTATCTGAACAATATTTTATTTATAAGTGGCGAGGTCACTAGACAGACGAAATTCTGGCAACAGTTGGAGATGTGTGTGTGTATATATACAAAAGTATGAGCGCTATAGGAATGGATGTCTTAAAACTTTTTCTTTGGCGGTTCTAACACCGATAAAATATTACTAAAGTGTACTCTTTATCAAAAGTTATAGATACAGATAATGTGATTTGAAGTATGAATGCATGAAAATAGTTTCAGTAGCTTTGTAACAGTCATATAGGCCTACCGTTTTTTTCAACACTGTCTCTAATATAACTTAGCAAATTTAACAAAGAAACGAGTCATGAAATTAAATTTTAAACCTTGGTTAAAGATTGGTCTACTTACTCTGTAAACTGCGCAACTTAATCGCGTGATAAATTGTCGATTAATAAAAAAAATATAAGACTAGACTGCCAATGAAGGGGGATATCAAGGTTCGATTCTAGGTCGGGTGAACTGAGGATGGTTTTACATTCTCCCTCCACGCAAATACCCAAATCACTTCCCGTAAATGTAACCTTCATAAAACCTAAAACAAAAAGCTTAGTTAGTAAATAAGCCTATAACACTAATGGATAGTAAAACGCGGTGCAAAGATATATTTACCTTAAGGGTGCTACTTGCGAAGGGAGTATTTTATGCGTTTGGAAATTCCGAATTTTTGAAGAAGTGGTTTTATATTTTTAAATATAGTTTTCACCAAAATGTAGGCGAAAGCTATCAACAGTGTCCTATCTAGCTATGAAGTTTAAATTTTAAGTTTTCTTTAAGAAAATTAAACTCCGCCTTACGCTAATATTTGTATTTATGAGATTAAAGTAAAACGATAGAGACCTAAAACTGGCCTTCCTCTATCAAATAAAGTCATGTTTCGATAGGGTCACAACAGAACAATTTGAACCAAATGCAGGATTTTTTTTTTTTAAGGTTTTAAGTTACCAGACACTTTTTAAAAAAACTTTAAATTCAAAGTTTAAACTGGTTTTAACTGGTCAAAACGCTTAAATTTGTTGAAAACCATTTTAAGAAATATCAAACCACTTCATAAATAATCCAGAATTTTGAAAAAACTGCAACGCTTTAATTGCTCTCCCATGTAACACCCTCAATCTATTTTTCTTTGGTTCAGTAAATGGTTGCCTTTATACAATATTTTTTTCTAGGATTTTCCATTAAAGTTGTTAATTATAACTACTAATACAATAATTTAATAAATTGCAATCGTTTCCCTTACAATGCCTTCAATTTGATTCGCGCTTACGATCTTCATTTATTTGTCCAATTGCAATTGGTTTTTGTGGCCGTCCGTAGAATTATTTTTTTAGCACCGCGTCTTACTATCTGTTGGGTGACCTGGCGGTCTAAGGGGTAAGGAGTCATACTTCTGTGTGGGGGTCCGGAGTTCAATCCTCGGTCCCGGCACAGATTTATCTGATTACCAAACCCTTCCTTAACCTCTGACAAGACGTGTATTAATCACAACTTTGAATGTGGGGAATGCCAGGCCTCCACCGTGGTTCGGATCCCACGTTAAACGTTCATCTCATAATAACCCTACATTATACATTAGCGTAAGTGCGTAAACACGGATGGGTAGTAAGACGCGGTGCTAATAATAATAATAATAATTATTATAATAATAAATAATAATCTTACTATCTGTTCAGGTAATACGCAAAATACTAATTACACTAATGAACTAGGAGAAAGGTGGTTGAATTTAGAGGATGTGTACCCAAATTTGCATGGAGGCGGAATGAAAAATTATTTAGGGAAAACCACCTTCGGTACAACTGACCTAGCTTCGAACCCCGATATCCCTATTAACGACAGTATTGTCTGACACCTTAGACCAGAGATGTGGATATTTACTTACAGGAGGGTCAAATGTAGAAGAAGAAGAATAAGAAGAAAGGCAAACCAAGGATTTGTATTTATTAATTTGTCTTAAAAATCCATAAAAAAAATGGTTACACACAAAATGGACTGACATGAATTAGTTTTAAAAAAAAAAGTGAGAATACAGAAAAATCATAAATAGCTTCTAATTAGTGGCTTAGTATGTTTTTAAGTTCATTTAGAAGATTTATATGATAGGGTGTGAAGTGAGTGAAACTGTGAGGAAGTGATTCACAAGAGAGAAGACAGGTAAATTGGTCTTTTAAGATCACTTTTCCTCAGTTTCAGGCTTGAAAATACTTTTTCACAACTTTTTTTTTTATCTTTTAGCGCCATTTGGGGGTCAGGGTGGCAACATAACGAAACACTTAAATTATTTATCCCATGGGCGTAGTTTGCCCATCCCCCACCTTAGACCATACGGCCATCAAAGCAGGTAACATTTGTTCTTCAGAAAGTTAACGTTGTTTAAACATCTACGGAATGCTACGGATATAGGAACTTTTTGGACGGAGTTATCCGATACTGCGGATTTTATTTCTAACGGACCCGCCTGGTGGCTTAGTTGGCTAACGCGCTAGTCGTGTTGTGCTCGACCGCCGAGGATGGGGAGATCGAGGTTCGAATCTCGGTCGGGTGAACTGGGGTGGTTTTTCCTAAATTGTTTTCCACTCTCCCTCCACGCAAATGAGGGTTCACTTCCTCAAATTCAACTTCCCAATTCCTAATCCATTAGCGTAATTAGTACTTAAAGCGTATAAGCCGAACGGGTAGTAAGATGCGGTGCTAAATATTATTATTATTATTTAAGGCAATTGACCCTTTTAATTTGGCGTGAAAATACATAGCCATGGAAACCAAAGACTATCTTCAAGATTATTTTTTTAATGATTTTGCAATTGTCTTTTTGGAAACGGTTTGTTCAAGAATAGAAGTATGTTGATTAAGCTATACTTTTTATATGCACACATACTCTTTTAATTTTAACAGTGATCAAATATCGATAAAATTGACATTTTTCAATAAATACCGGCAGGATTCATAACAAAAAATGAGAAAATGTAACTTAATAAACATTTATACATTGTCTTAGAAGGGGTGTTGAAAATATTAACATACCAATCTCACTCTTTCTCTAGAAAACTTACATTTACAAACGTATGATTTTTCCCACGGGACCTGTCCGCTAGCTAGCGCCATCTACGGTTTCTGTGATCCATCTGTTCTTGTTAGCGCGGAATCCCATCTACAGCCCTCCCTCAAAAGACCATCACCAAACTCTCTAGTCCTACTCCAACCCTAGCGGCGAGAAAAATAGGCCCTAACATGACGTCATAGTACGTCGAACCTTGTGTGTACGTCACAACGTAGGGCCGATAGTAGATTCGTCACAACGTTACTACTGATAGGTGTTCAGTTTTAGGTGTCTCACTGGTTGTAAATAATTGTTGGAAAAGTCCCCTTAATATATTTGAATACAATTGAGAGGTGTTTCTTCCTTCTTCAAGCTCGTAAATTCAAAAACAAATCAGCCATCAGACTTTAGTCAGTCAAATTAAATAGCTAATTTAATAAACTTTCATATGAATATATATTTTAATATATCGCCTTCAAAATAGTAAATATTAACAATATTAATTAATATAATTTAGAAAGATTCATAAATTTCTAACGATTAAAATTTTTCATATAATATATTATTATTTAGCACCACGTCTTACTACCCGTTCGGGTTATACGCTTTAAGTACTAATTACGCTAATGGATTAGGAATTAGGAAGGTTGAATTAGAGGAAGTGAACTCGCATTTGCGTGGAGGGAGAGTGGAAAACCATTTAGGAAAAACCACCCCCAGTTCACCCAACAAATTCGAACCTCGATCTCCCCGTCCTCAGTAATAGATCTCATCACGAATAGCGCGTCAGCCAACTACGCCACCGAGGCGGGTCATATAATATAATTTGATAGTTATAGACTGGTGATATTTCAAGGTAATACCCGACCTAAGACCACTATCGCCTTCAAATTTAGACTTTTCTTTATTTCTCTGTTGTTTTGTTTCACAACCAATGAACATCGTGTTAACATTTAGACACGAGTTGGGTCCGATATCGGTCAAAACATCTAACTCTTTAAAAGATAACATAGAAGATTTCACTTTTCACCGAATATCCATAATTAAAATAGATTAAAAAAAAAAAATCCAAGTTCACCCAGTTATTTTACCAATTAGGGTGACAGCATATTTACTGAAAAGACTCTTATTTTTGGAACACGATGTTTTGAAGGGGAAAAAAAGTTCCAATAACAAAGTGATCCATTTTTCTTACAAACAGGCACGTAGCCAAGAAAGGGGTATGAGTAGGGGGGTAGGGAGGGGTATTAGATACTGAACCTTACCCTCTTACTTTTCCTTCTTCAGCGTTTTAACTAATAATATATTTAATTAAAATTGAAATCAACATTCGAGAGAGAGAAAAAAAAAATGAAGCAAGGAGTGTTATTTATATGAGATGAGACTTTGAAAAGGAAAAAGTGAGGTTTATTAGTTTCAAGTTTACAAAAGTTTGATTCAATATTGGTAAAGAAATAATTAAAATCGGAATGAATTACCCATATTAAAGAAAACTGTAAATATTGACAAAGTTAAAATATGAAACAAATTAAAAAAAACTATTGAGATAGAAAATGATGCAAAAGGTTTTTACAAATGTGAAAAAATAATTCCACATTTTATTAAAATTATAATATATTATTGAAATATAAAATTATAATTTTATATTACTTGAAATATGTAATATCCTTATTTAGGTTAACAGTTTTATGACAAGTCCGACGCCTTATTTCAGGTGGTATCGTGTCTGACTACTGAGTTAAGGGTCCCAGGATCGATTCCCGGTATGGTTGAAAATTTATCATTGATTAAAATGTGGTTCACCTTTTCACAGTGATAAATTAACGCCAGGGACTGGATGTTTTTACCCGTCCTAGTCTTAAGTTTGATTATAAGACATATGAAGCTACGACAGGCCTAGCAAGCCGACAGTGGAAAATATATGGCTTGATTAAAAAAACTGTCATAGGCTGTAAAAGTAATGGATGTAAAGTAAGTTTTTATAACAATTTTATTATTTCATATGAGTTTGGCCCTAATGGCATAGTGAAATAATTTTCATGTTATATAATTCAACTCTTTTGCTTAGCTTTAATGGTTTAACACATTTATTTTATAACTATATTTGCAATTTTTTTTTTTGTATTATAGAAACCTTCCACATCAATTTCAATAGAAATTTTTAAACTCTTTTCACCTTATTTTAACTATGTAAATATTTACATTTTTCTTTAATCTGTTTAATCATTTCCAATTTTAATACTTTCTAAACCAATAACGAGTCAAACTTTTCTGAACTTGAAATAAATAAACTCCACTTTTATCTTTCAAATTTTTGTAACACTAAAATTAAAATTCACGATTAAGGCATTAACAACATTGCCTAACTCTTACGTCACGGAAAGCCAAGCTAAGATTTATCGTGTCAACGTATTTAGCTTTTATTCGGCGAGTTCTAAAGACAAAATTAATATTGAAACCAAAATCATAAATTCTTAAATAATTCTAGACATAGACTTAAATTTTCACAAAAGCTATTTTTATTAGTAATTTTCTTGTCAACAGTTTTTTAAATATGGTTTTAAGCTCACGTTATTTGGTTTATTCATTGGAATGGCCTATTGCAATATTCCTATCAGAAAGTTGATTAAAATATCTAAAATTAAACAAGAAAATTTTATTTTGAAAGGAAAATAAATGTTATTCAGGCGCAAAGTAGTTGAGTAGAGTGTACACGCGTCAAAGGAAGAGGGGAGTGCTACCAGAAGATAAACAAGAGGTCTTACAGGGTGAACTGATAATTTTATTACCTCTATTTTTATTTTATAACTTTCATAAAGTATGATGGCTATTAAACTGCCCCAATTTAAGATGCAAACCACTTCACAAAATACATTCGAATCACCCAAAATAGGTAACGCCATAATTTAAAAAATAAGGATATGCCATTATTGAGAGGTAAATTTTTCATAATTTTAACTATGAATTATTGAAATCCGTGGCACACGTTTATTGAGTCATAGTCTTTACGAGGCGTCGCGAGGCCGGCTACAACTGACTATTTTCGTGGATTGAGGTTTCATTTCCTCTAGCATTACCGGGTTAGTTTAAGAACAACAAGACAACATTTTTAAGGTATAGGTGGGTGCCTTGCCCCCTCTTCTTCTTACCACTTATTTCCCCTTTCCCCCGAAATTGAATCTTAGGCTCCTTACACATAGCATGTTTTTTTTTTTGCGTGGTAATGACATGTCAAGATTTCAAGTCCCAAAATGACATCAGCTAACTCCAGACAATCAGTAAATGGACCGAAGAAGGAGTTACCTTATATGGATTATATTTACGAAGAAAAACAAACGATAATTTATAATTTGGTGGGTCCATCCTTTGAATGTAGGGTGGGGAAAGAGTGGGAGCATTTATGACATTGTTCACTGAATTACGAGAGAACGATGCAAAACTCTTATTTTATTTTCGGCTGTTCAAATAGTAGTGTACTATTATAATGTTTAAGTGGTAACTTGGTTCGGTGTAACATGGAAAATTAAGAAACAATTTCACCGAACTTGCAGTTTGGTGCTCGACACAGGACTGAAAACTGCAGTGGCGGCTCGTGTATAGGCACTGCGGAGCTGCATAACCCCCTATTTCCACTTGATATTATCGATATCATTTAATATGAGTATTTTTTCCTTTAATTCTTATTATTTTTGTAGTGCAATATATATTACTTAAGCTTAATGTCAGTACTTCAGTAACCATCCTCCAGTTTATGAAAAATATACAAAAATCTTTGTATGGAACGGTGCTCTTCACAGTGCCAGCGACGTGGTGTTTGACTGTTGTGCGCATGCGCACATAGGAGAGGGTAGGGAGGAAGGTGGGACTGCCAGGTAGAGAGAGCACTGTTGCTCTCGCAATGCCGGATCTGGCATGAGTTGTGCTTAAAAACCTTGTACGATATTCTTGAATGTGATAAAAGTGTAGAATTAGATTATTCTTCTTCTTCCAGCTATTATATTTTATTCATTTTTTCGATTATTTTATTTAACTGAAAACTTTAACCATTGCCTTGCATCCCCAATAAATAAGTTCTGTGATTGTAAGTGAACTTCTACAGCTTAAGTTTTCACAGCTATCTCTCCATGAGAAAGTTACAGTTAAGAAAAGAGGTCGTTCACACCTGATATTCTAATATCTCAGCCAGAAAAAAAGCAACAACAAGAAAAATATTCGTTGTTTAATTCTGAATGGTACCAACGGAAAAGTTGGCTTTTGCGTCTGTGAAGTAAAAAAAAAAAATGCATTGTTTTGCTTCCGTGTTAGCAGCATCCACACTAATTTTTAGCTACGAGCCGCCACTGCTGAAGAGACGTGATGATGATGCAGGATGAACGTACGCGGAAGTCCATGCCGTGGGAATGGCGCCATGTAATGGTATGCGCTACTGCGACCAGAAACGATCACGGCACCAGACAAGTCCAATGTGGCACCGTGATTGCAACGGCAACCGTATACAGGGAAATAGCCGTGATCGTGACGTATGTAAAGCTCCATTCCACCTAATGGTCGACTGAAATCACGGGACCGTGCCATTCCCGATCCGGGGGAGGGGGGAGGGTGCTGTGTGCAAGGAGCCTAAGCTTAGCACAGAAAAAAATTTCTGCCTCCAGTTTTGGATAACTTTTGTTAATATTATATCTGAAAAAAAAAGAAGCCTTAACAGTTTTTATGTGCACTATATCAATAATTTTTTATATTCCACTTAAATAAATTTTACTCGAATATATCATATCTCAACAAATTGTACCGGATAGTGACCTAAAAAGGTCTTTCGTACTACAAACGTAATGAGTATGCCATTTCAAAATCTAAAATGCAACAAATGACACACAGTATTATATTAGTAATTACATTTCACTAGATCTTAAACCAATTAAATGCGTAAATACATACAAATATAATTTGTTATTATATTTAAAATAAATATGACAGCATTTTAAAGATTCAAATGTGAACATTTTCGATACAACACAGCAAGTGACGTGTCTTAATTGATCATGAACCAGTTTTATACTTATTTCCCCTTATTTTATGCCTAATAATTGTGTAAGATATCTTTATTTATCATTCAGCCTCGATGTTTAGAGTGTTTATGCTCTACAAAGCTTATTATATAACCTTTAATTTCTCTTCAATAGCAATCATAGCTTTCATGTTTTCTATACTTAGTGGGTAAGTAACCAGTGCTTTATTTTCCATTCACTCAATTCAATAAATAGATCCAAAACTAATCATTTGTACCCAGACAATGGTTGCAAGTTTAGTTAAACATACATTCTAAAAATATTCCTGCTATTCATATATTTACTAAGATAATCTATTTGACACTAAGCAATATAACTGGTTTTATACGCTATGTTTCAAGTGTTAAAATTCCCTAACTCTCATAAACCAAACATAAGGTATTTAAAAAAAAATTACATGCAAAGCTATAAATTAAAATTGTGTAATTTTTAGAGGTGGTTTCCCTTCTTGAATCCTATGATATTTTAAAGATTCAAGATTCGTAAAAATCGCAAAAATATATCTCGAATACAATGAGTGAAGGCCTCAGTTTAAAACAATTATTTTTAAAGTGATTGATATAATTATAAAATTTCTATTTTTTTATTATGTAACAAATATGACACACAAAAATTTGTTTGTCAGTGGTACCAAGCCCATAACATTTTTGTTTCAAAATTCAAATTTTTCATCATAATTGATTAAGACTTGAATTTGGACTCGAATTTCGAAAGAAAATTTTAGATTCAGATTCTAGAAATTCGATCAATCTAATAATTTTCATTGATTTCTATTTAATGTTTGAAACCAGACTATTAAAAAAAAATCTAATTTTAAAATTGATTTTAAACAAGAATCTGATATTAGTTGTATCAAAGCTTTCTTAACTCAAGACAATACAATTGAAATCATCAATCTTATTGAACAAAGGCCTATAAACCTGTACTTTCTTTTGTTGGTATTTTACAAATCATCTCAAACTTTTAGGGAAAATTTCAGCGAGTTTTAAAAATATTCGCGATTTTCCCTAATTTCTCTAGTTTTCTAGGTACGTTATCAACGGCTGAGCTAATGACTCGTACAAAAAGACCTTCTTTAAAAAAAATCCAACACTGCCATCTTTTATTTAAGGTGTTCCACTTGAATTCTCCGCTCGCACGGGCAATATTTACAAACATAAATCCAGTGCAGAAATCAGTACAAGTCCACTAATATCATGTGAACGAGTCACTATCATAGTAACCAATTGTAAAGCAAGTATCTGTCATGAAAATTGGTATTTAATTTGGTAGTAGCACCAGGTCATATATTTCAACATTATTTATATACCAATTCATGCGTAGAAGGGATTAAATTTGTCGTATATTGAAAAATGTATCAGGGATTGACATTGTATTTCAAACAAGTTTGGAAGAAATGGTTTTAAATAAATATATTTTTATAGATGTACGAAAAATTATAAAACATTTGCCTTGTTTAAGAAACCAACTATTTTTACATACATACTGTTAGAATTTAATTTTTGTTTTTCGCATTGACTTACCCCAAAAGTAAGACGAAAACGGTGACAATTTTAATAAAGATCGTATATTTCGTAGTAATTACCTCACTGGTTATTTAGTGAAAGTTACCCTTATTGTTTCAGTACAAGTTTATCTACTGAATTAAGTATAGAGACATGACCCGTCTGTTTGGGACATTAAACTCATTTATTCCTTTAGCTACACTGAATATCACCTCCGAGGTAAATGCAGGTATTATGGAGGAAAGCTTTATATTCGCTCTCTCTTTGTTAACTATTGCCAAATTTACTCGCTTTCAGTTAAGTCTGAAGGTGGTGTGCTGGGGTGATAAGGAGATACTGGCAACATTGACTAACCAGCGTTGCAAGATTTATCTTATATTTAAGATTGACCGCTCCAGAACAATAGAATGACTTCGCTGTTTCCCAATAGTAGCCACGCAGTTCCCTCAGAGATGATACCTATTCAATGTACACCTGCAGAGTACTAGAATATCACTCATCAAAATGGGAGAACCCTCCATTTTATTCTAAACCCCAGATGTCGTTAAAATCCCCCTTTCCCCTTTCAAAATAAATGCGTCATTTTCCAATCGTCGCGCCTCGCGACTCGTTCAAGCCACGGTGCAAGAGTTCCTCTTGAGCATGTGCTTGCTCTTGGCGGACCCGGACCCTGTGACGTAGTTGGGCAGAGACTGTCTGCGCCTGCGCACGCGGGGCTGAGGTTGTACCTCACCTTGGCCTGCACCAGGAGCTCCTTGAACACGTCCACGATGCGCCGGTTGTTTTTGGCCGAACACTCGACGTAGCCGCATTCCCAGTCGAACAGCGCCGTCGTCTCGGGACCTCCTTCGGGACGGCGCGCCCCACCCCTTCCTCAGAAAGGTCCTCTTTGTTGCCCACCACCACGATGGGGACCCTGCAGCCTCGGGCTTCTAGGATCTGCAACAGGAAAGAGTCTTATAAGTTCATACATCTTCCTTTGTCATTTTACTTTCTCATGCAGACACAATATTGCAATTGAGACCATTTTGGGTATTTAAAATTACCTATGATGAACAATTTTCTGTCTATTCACACGTTCCTGGGAAGCAAGCGCAGAACAGAAACGTGGTCACGTTACGAGCTCTAAACCAATCGCAAGATTTCAGACTCATCAGTGCGAGCCATTGTGCACAAGTTTAACTCATCTCTACTGAGTCTGATCTGCCTGAGATCTTCAGCACGGTAGGGCCAATCGAATCTTAGAACCAACCATCTCAAATCAGTGCGCATGCGCTGTAGAGCTAGAAGCCAAGCATCTAAAATATCTGTTTATATACAAGAGAGTGAAAATACGTCACTCAAACAGATTCTGCGCTTTGTTTTCGGTGAGTGGATGTGAATCATTCTTTGTGTGTCCTCAAAGATAGTTTTTACAATTCGGTCCGTTTGTCTACCTGTACCTAGAGTCAAAAGGGTTTGATGAATTTCCCACTCACTCTCCAAGTAATATAGCTATAGGATACACTTCCTTATCACCCCACACTAGGCTAAGTACATACGGATATCCTAAACGGGGATTAAAACGCAGTAAACACTTTAAGTTTTAAATAAATTTAACATATTTTAATATTACTTAAGATATTTTGGTGCTTAGTATAAATGTTGTCAACCTCAGTGGTATTGGGGTTAAAAGTTCGTGGGTTCAAAGCCAGTTGAGGTCAACAGATTTTTCGTGAGCGATAAAATCCGTAGCACAACTTCTTTCGGAGGGAAAGTAAATCCGTTTGTCCCATGTCGATTTTAGAATGTACAATAACCCTGGAAGATGTGTAAATACCTTTTACCGGCAAAATTGGTAATCTCTCTCGCTATCGCTCCTAGAATTTCAGTGAGGAAAACAACGGGAGACCACTGCAATTCTGCACTTCCCTAGTACACATGCTTTCTCCCGATAGTACGGGTAGCACTAACCAACCTAAGGAATGATCCCGCTACGGATGTATATAAATCACATAAAACCAAACTTCCGGTTGAAAACTCATCATTATCATCATCATCAGTATAAATATTAGAACGATTCCTCAAAGGCTCAGTGCTAAAACATTGGCGCGATAATCCTAAATGGCTCGGTGTGTTAGGTTTTAGGTTAGGTTAGGTTAAGAGTCCAGTATCTAGGTGCATTTTAAAAATCAATTCAACTCAATTTAAGTATAATACAAACAAATGGTTATACCTGCACCAAAAGTCAATTTCCATTAAATATCATCATTGGAGTAAGAACTTTAAAGTCCTCGGCCGACCTTGATAATGTAATTTGTTTTATTTATTTTTAGCACGGTCGTATCACTACCAGTTTAGGTTATACGCTATGTATTAATCACGTTAATGGATAAGGACGAGGAAGGTTGAATTCAGAGGAAATGTACCAGTATGTGTGTGTGGAGGTAGAGTGTAAAACCAATTAGGAAACAAACACCCTCAGTTCACCAGACTGGGATCGAACCCCGATCTCCTTATCACAGACAGTCTAGTATATGGTGAGAGTAACGCGTTAGACCAGAGGCTTACAACTTGAAAATTACCTAACAATTACCTTACAAATGAATCCACGAATTTAGTAGCAGGCCACATGATAATCGGGTTAGTTTTTGTCAAGTCATACAATCACGAAAACGGGATTTTAAATGTATTATTATTATTATTAGCACCGCGTTTACTACCCATTCGGGTTATACGCACTTATACTAATGTGTAATGGTAGGGTGATTGTGAGATGAAATGAAGGACCTACAGTTTAACGTGGAATCCGAACCACGGTGGACGCCTGGCATTCCCCACATTCACAAGTTGTGTTAATCACGTCTTGTCAGAGGTGAAGGAAGGGTTTGGTAATCAGATAAATCTTGCCGGGACCGAGGATCGAACCCCGGCCGCCAGCATAGAAGTCTGACACCTTACCCCTAGACCTACAAGGTCACCTTTTAAATGTAAATTAATTAAGGTGTGACAGAAGGGAGCACAAGTATTTTTACAATTTTTATAGCATTACATTTTTTTTTTGCCAAAATAGTTAAAATATTTATCCAGTAGCAACATAAAGTTTAGTTTTCTTCACATGTTAGTATCAACAGATGTTTAATACCTGTCAAGGGTATCCTGAAATTTTGTCAACATTTTTTCTCTTTATTTAAAAAGTTTTGACAAAATTACAGGACACCATTGATATATATTCAAGATCTGTTGATATTATAATGTCTAGAAAACTAAAATCTATGTTGCTACTGGAGAAATATTTGATTTATTTTTGCCAAAAAATTTATATTTTATAAAAACTGTAAAAATACTTGCGCTCCCCTCTGCCTTACCTTAAGAAGTGGTAATTTAAACATCTTTAATTACAGACTTAAAGAATTTTCCAACTAAAATATACTATCTTTTAACATGTCGATATAATACAACAGATATAAGCAAGAAATAAAAAAATGAAAATAATGGATTCCACCCAAGCAAGTCAAAACTTTTCGTTTCTCAGATAAATATATATCAAATTTTACTACAGTATACTACTTTCCCAAGAAACTTAGTAGACCATCGTGGGTCACATTTGAAAACCCCTGCCTTAGACCACGGGGTCACCGAAGTGGTTAATGTTTACTCTTAGGAACACTCTGTATATCAAAATGTCCAAGTTTCCAATCTGTATCACGTGACACAGCGAAACACTTGACAGAAGCTTCGCAAGAAGATTATTGATTGATTGATTGATTGATTGACTGATACTTTGCGACGCTTGGACACCGCCAATCTCTCGTTAAGTAAGTTAGACTAAGTATGCCATACTTAAGTTTAGGGTTTTTCCAACCATTGAAAATTGAGTACATATACGTGACTGAAGCAGGGAGGTTAGTTAAAAAAAAACTGTCTTTTAACCGACCGCCATCCTCAATGTTGACTTTCTAAACCCATATATTTTATCAAACCTTCAAGTTTTTATTTTTACACAAAGTTTTACAACCAGTCCGACATATACAAATCTAATTACATTAACTAAGTAGTGGTGAAGAAGGCTAAATTTAGAGTATATGCATCCACATTAGCTTTGATGGAGGGTGATAAACCCATTTAGGAGAAATTCTACCCTCAGAACACCCGGGCCGGAATTTTAACCCCAGACTTCCTTTCCCCAATGAATCAGGACAGACGAAGTACCCATAAATGTGTGTGTTTCTATGCCACCCTCTCAAAAATTACCCCGGAGAATAATACAGTCACATACATTTTAATGTGTGTTAAAGTTGGTGACCTGACGATCTAGGGGTAAGGTGTTATATTGCTGTGCTGGGGGGTCCGGGGTTCAATCCTCGGTCCGGCACAGATTTATCTGATTACCAAACCCTTCCTCCACCTCTGACAAGACATATTGTGAATGTGTGGAATGCCAGGCTGCCACCGTGGTTCGGATTCCACGTTAAACTGTAGGTCCTTCATTTCATTTCACAATCACCCTACCATTGCACATTAGGTAAGTGCGTATAACCCGAACGGGTAGTAAGACGCAGTACTACTACTATATAAACTAATACATAAACTAATAATAAATATAATACAATACAATACTAATCTATATATACAATACAATACTAATATACATACTATACAATAATAAAATAAACATCACCCCTCGGTGGCCGCGTTGTCTAACGTGCTACTCTTGCAGTAGATTAGACTGTCGATGACTGGGAGATCAAGGTTCGAATCTTGGTCGGATGTACCGAGGGTGGATTTTACAAAATGGTTTTTCACTCTTCCCTCCACGTAAATGATGGTACACTTAAGCTATGTATATAAACTTTATAATTAATTAGCGTAATTGGTACGTAAGCGTATAGCCCAAACGGTTAGTAAGAGATGGTGTTAAATAATGTATCAAATATTTACCAGAGTTAATCCGTTACAATTCCAAATCCATGGTGCAAGATATTTGGGTGTGTCGACGTCCTAGGTTAAGTTGTTTAGTCATATTGTTTTACTCTAGAGTAAACATTTGAAAAAAATACCAAATTAATCCACAATGCTAAATAGAACTCTTTAAATTTAAATCTTAAAAATTATTTTTGATATTAAATTTAATAAAGTGGATCCAAATTTTACACCTAAAACTTACATGTGTGTCACCATTTACGAAGAAAGACGCATAAAAATATTTTTAATATACGATAAAATAAAAGTGTTGGCTATTAATGTTTCAGACTATTTAAAACAAAATGTCCTCACACAACGGTATTTCTTATGGGAATATTATTTATGTAGCTTCAACCACTAAGATATTCTGTTTGTGACTTGATTTGTTTGCGGATTCCTTCATCTATGTTTCTGACCATTTACTTTGATCTCAAAACCACAACATTTCGCGTGAAACGTTTTTTAAAACAAATTATAAACTTGATATTTAAAGTTTTTAACCCTATATGTTGATACCTTGAAACCTCATTTTAATGTGAGCTAAAATCGTGAAATAACGAACCACTTAGTAAAAAACCGTGAGATTTCTGAACGAACGTCACACGTCTTGGTATTAATACGTGTTTTGATTGCTTTGCGTCTACACCAAATATCATTCATAAGTGAACTGCAGGTATAATGAAGAAAAGCTTTATTTTCGCTCTCAGTTCTGTTGCGAAATCCCCTCTCTCTCAGTCATGTATGAAGGTGATGAACTGTGGGTAAGAAGGAGCTACTGGCAACCTCGACTAACCAGCGTTGCCAAACTTCTCTTATATTTGAGAGGAGATTGACTACACGAAAACGAGAGAATGACAAGGCTGTTTCTAAAGAGTAACCATACAGTTACTTCAGCGATAAAATCCACTGTTGTTTAATTGCTTTATAACTTTTTTTTTTAGAAATCAAATTTTATTTTATTTGATGTCAATCATCAATCAATGAAATAAAACATTGCTTCAGTGGAAACTTAAGTTTTTAATTTTCTTCGCAAGGTGATAACAGTTGTTGAATATCTGTGATGAGTATAGCGGCATTAGATAAGAAATTTTTTTAAATAAAGAGAAAAGTTGTTATTAAATTCTAATACACCCTCAACAAATATTCAACAACTGTTGATATCACCAGGTGAAGAAAATTAAACTATCTTCGTACTCTGAAAAATATTATATTTATTTTGTGTAACAATTTTTTTTCCATAAAAACTGAAATAACCTTTCCATCTCGCTTTCCCTACATCCACACTTTATGGCAGTCTGTAATGGACTTTTGGAATAGTCAGATATATTTGAGTGTTCAATTAATATCGCGAACTATCAGATACCACAGCCATCTACGACTCTGGGAGCTGTTATGCTACAAGCTATAGAATACCAGATTGTAACTATTTTAAAGCGTACCTCAATGAATATCAACACAAAGGTTACAAATCATTGTAATGACGAGAAAGTCCTTATGAAGGAAACGACACATTTCAAATAATGGAAATTTAGTATTAATCAGCTTGTGGAGAACGACACTTTTTGCTATATGGATTTATATGAGCTACAATAAACATTAAACTCTTGGCCCTGCCGAGTGCAAGTCTTAAAACCAATTTAGTGGGATGTGGGTGGGAGGGTGAAAGGCGTGGTGTGGCTTCACAAACGACCAAAGTATCCTTCCACACCAACAAGAAAAGCTGGATTACGGAAACCGCGGGTGGCGCTAGCTACCAGACAGTCTTGCAGAAAAATCATACGCTTGGAAACACCAGTTTTCTCGAGAACGAGTGAAATTTTTATGTTAACATTTTCAAAACCCTCTCTAGGATAATGTATCGATGTTTATTAACTGTTACATTTCTTATTTTTTGTTATAAAGTTGGATTTTTCTTTTGAAAAATGTCAATTTTATCGATATTGTATCACTGTTAAAATCATAGAGGAGGCGTGTATATAAAAGTATAAGTTAACATACATCTATTCTTGAACAAACCGTTTCCGAAAAGAAAATAGCAAAAAACAATAAAAATTCTCTAAGCTAATTGTTTGTTCCCATGGCTCTGCATTTCCACGCCAAATGAAAATGACTAATCGCCCTAACTATCTTAATTAACAGTAAGCTATAGATATTAGCACTTTCCAAAATGAAGTGCACAAACACGTAATCAACAAATTCGTAGCTATTTCAAAATATAATATCATCACATGTGGTTTTTAAGCTTTCAGAAATATGACCGAGTGTCCAGGGAAAGGGAAGTGACCGCTATGGTTGGTAAATCAGAGGTTGGGGGTTAGGAGGGGTATTAATTAATTCAGAAACATATATAATACTAAGAAGCATAAACCAGCAAGTCCAGTTTTGAGTGTTTAATTACTTAGCTAAGCACCGCGGTTAAATTAGGTAGCTGGTTAGGGGACGCGAGGAAAGACCAGTATGTTTGCTTTATGTTTTTTTTATAGCAAAACAATTTTTTTAGCCTAAATAAATAAAACATTGCTCCAGTAGAAACATAGATTTTAGTTTTCTTCACGTGGGGATATCAACAGATGTTGAATATCTGTCATTAGAAACTTTTTAAATAATGAGAAAAAGTTGTCATTAAATTCCAGGCACCCTTGACAGCTATTCAACAACTGTTGATATCCACACGTGAAGAGAAATTAAGATAACTTAAACTTAAGTTTGTACTGAAATATATTTTGACGAAAAAAAAATGTTTTGTTATAAAAACTGCAAAAACACTTTCTTTATCTTGTGTTCCCTACTCGATAACCTTAAGTTGTTTAGATGAGACTGTGACAGTCCCATTTTCATAGAAATGCCCTTAAACCTAGCTCATACGATGACACTGTTATGGCTTTAGAAGTAATGACTTTGGACTGAAACCAATGTATGTATAGTGCTAAAAGTGAATACACCAACAAGCCTGAAAATGTTGGAAATTAAGCAGGCTACTACGATAATGGTTTAATAACTGTTCGCTATTAAGGTAATATACATACATAATATGATTTTTATTATTTTTTTGGTTGGGCATCGACAATTAGATAGGGCTAACAATACAACAGAAGTGGATAATAAAATGTATAGCGCAAAGAGATAATCTGAATGTTTCAAATAAACTGCTTAAGGGGATTGGCCCTTATCATTTGGCGTGGAAATGCAGAGGCATGGGAACAAACGTTATCTTCAAGACATTTTTATTGTTTTGCAATCTTCTTTTTGGAAACGATTTGTTCTGGAATAGAAGCATGTCGATTAAGTTATAGTTTCTATATATACACACTTCTCTATAATTTTAACAGTGATACAATATCGATAAAATTGAATTTTTCAATAGAAAACTGCCGGCTTTATCACAAAAACAATAAAATGTAACAATTAATAAACATCGATACGTTATCTTAAAAGGGTGTTGAAAATATTAACATAAAAATTTCACTCGTTCTCGAGAAAACTGATATTTCCAAACGTATGATTTTTCCGCAAGACCTGTCCGGTAGCAGAGCCGGCTACGGTTTCCACGACCCATCTGATTCTTGTTGGCACGGAAGGATACTTTGGTCGGTTGTGAAGCCACGCCCCGCCTTTCACCCTCTTGCCCACCATCCCACAAAATATTATTATTATTATTATTATTATTATTAGCACCGCGTCTTACTACCCGTTCGGGTTATACGCACTTACGATAATGTGTAATGATAGGGTGATTGTGAGATGAAATGAAGGACCTACAGTTTAACGTGGAATCCGAACCACGGTGGCGGCCTGGCATTCCACACATTCACAAGATGTCTTGTCAGAGGTGTAGGAAAGGTTTGGAAATCAGATAAATCTGTGCCGGGACCGAGGATTGAACCCCGGCCGCCAGCACAGAAGTCTGACACCTTACCCCTAGACCACCAGGTCAACTATCCCCCAAAATAGGTTTTTAGACTTGCACTCGACAGGGCCATGGCCTGAAGAAGCTAGTATTAAGATATTTTCACTCGTTCTGAAATCTTCATTGAATTAATCAAGATATTTTTGTTGAACTGCTAAACCAGGTAGATGAATGATCAATTAACATTTTAGTTGAAATTTTAAGAAACAACAGGTGCCTTGCACAGTTTTTTTTTGCTAACTGGTATACGCCTTTGTACTAATTACATTAATAGGTTAGGGATTATAAAGATTTAATTGAAATGATGTGCAACCATATTGGCTGGAAGTAGGGTGGAAAACCATTTATGAAAAACCACCCTCAGTGCATACCGACCGGGATTTAACCTCGATCTCCCCATCATCGGCAGTTTAGCCCAACACGAGTAACACAAGGACAATGGCATGTCAGCTTTTAGTTTACAAATAATTGGGTATTTCCTCGTGTGTTATATTTTTCAATATGGATATAGGATTGAATTTTGTCACGTAATTACAATCATAAAACTGTCAGTATCTGAATTATAATCGAAGATAACGTGTATGTCTCATATTATTTGGGAAAACCTAGCTACAACGAGAATTCTTAGTATGATAACATTTTACATTATATTAAGCTTACGTCGAATTAATTAGACGGGCATGTAAAAGGTTTCTTGCCGCTTATCTATACTTATAAAATAACATGTCCTGATTGACTGACTGATTCATCATCGCCGAGCGCAAACTATCAAGGCTACAAGCATGAAATTCGGACTGTATATTCATTTTGTTATGTAGGCACCCGCTAAGAAAGAATTTTAGAAAATTCCACCCCAAAGGGGTCAAAATAGGGGATGATAAATGTATGATAATATGTATGAAAGTCCGTCATTTTGAAAATTACATAAATAAAATTTTGTGTTTCGGTTATTGACGTAAAACAAATAAATACGTGTTTCAGGAATTTTGGAAATTTTATTTAATAAGGGATGAAAAAGGGGGTGAAAGTTTGAATCGGACTTGCATTATTTTTGATCTGAGGTCAAGTTATGGTCATCAACGTAACGTAATATTTTTAATTAATCTGTAAATACATATGTATATTTTCGTATTTGTATATAATCAACTTCCACGCGAGCAAAGCCGCGGGCAACAGCTATCTAGTATCTTATATTCACACAAGCGTAATAAATACTAATTAAACCCGCTTCGTTGGCCGCATGGTCTAACGCGTTCCTCTCTCAGTAGACTAAACTCTCGATGACGTGGAGATCGAGGTTCGAATCTTGGTTTTCCACTTATGCTCTACGCAAATCCGAGTGTGCTTATTCTAAAGTCTTAAAATTAGGGGCAAGCGATTTTTGAAAACAAAAATAGTAAATATATATATATATATTTCAAATTGTTCTTACGATTTGGTTAAAATTTTATATATAAAGAGAGTTATACATGGCGAAAACTTCTATGTAATGGTTTTCCAAAGACATTTATCAACATTTTTTAAACGAGTATTAAACGCGCACTTTATGAACCGACTTATTATATCAGCACACGAAAGTTTCTAGTAGCGAGAGCGAAAGGACCTACCAATTTCACCGGGAAAGGTATTTCCACCTTCCTCCCAAGGTTCTTTTACAAGACACAATGGCTTTACTTCCCATCCGAGAGAAGTTGTGCTACGGATTTATTATAATTCCAGAAAAATCCATCGACCTCGGTTAGTTATGAACCCACGATCATCAAGTCCTGAGATGAGCAGCACTATACTCCAAGAACACAGAGGTCAACAAAGAAAAATTGAATTTAAGTTATTTTATTTAAAACTGATTTTGTAAAAAAATTATACACACCAAAATTATACCAATTTTGGTTCAAAACATACTATATCATATGACTATCAAAATAATGTGTTTATATCTGAGGAAAAATTAAATTTTAGTTTACTAATGAAATATAAAAAAAAATACAATAAATAATATAAACAAAATAATTACGATTTTGTCATAACGTTTATTTTTTGAATGATACTTGTTTATTTTTTTTTTGTCCCCACTCTCAAATCGATAGAAACATTAATAACCGCCACCAAAATCGAGAAAGACTTTCTAAAAAAGAATGACCTAGTTACTTCAACTAAAAGTTATGGTGGAATCGAAAAAAATAAATAATAATGAATGTCTAACTGAGGTGACATAAATTGACAACGAGCCAACAAAGCACTTAATTTAGGGAGCAAAATTGTGCTGTTTTAATAATTACCAACTTTAGATTTATGATGGCCATCAGCCATTGATTGTTAAAAACATGTTGAACTGTCTTATAAAAAAAAATGATAGCACATTCATCTTAATTTTGCGATAAAATAGTTCCAGCTATACAGGGTGGCTCGGGAACTATTAGATAATTCACGCTGAAGAAATTGCTGAGGTTTTCCTGACATCCGGTGAAACTCGCTCAAGTGACCAAAGTGAATAAGTGTAGTATGTAAATATCTTTTATTTAAATAGTGAATATTAATTTTCAATTAAAGTGTTAATTTTCAAGCTACTAAACATATAATTGTTTAGGATACACCATATATATTCTGGCCTCTAATGGTTTATGGCGTTAGTCCGACAATCGACTGAACTGCCGATTGCGTGGAGATTGAAGTTCGACTCTCAGGACAGTTGTACATAGGATGGTTTTTCCACTCTCCTTCCACTCAATAGTACATGCGTGTAGTCTATAACCACGACCACACACACAAAAAAAGTTATGTTTTACTATAGCGTCAAGCACACACATTTTCCATACGTGCTCCATGTCTTACTAACATTTCGAATTATAATAAATTATTAAAGAAAATGATTTTTAGAATGCACAAACAATTTTTTTCCATAAACATCGATTTTAACTATATCATTAGTGTAATTTATAGGTATCGATGTTATCAATCAAAATTGACATTCCCAAATCATATCATTAGACGTAAAAACACTCCAGGCCAAAGTGACACTCCAGGCCAAAGTGACATCCAGGCCAAAGTGACACTCCAGGCCAAAGTGACACTCCAGGCCAAAGTGACACTCCAGCCAAAGTGACACTCCAGGCCAAAGTGACACTCCAGGCCAAAGTGACACTCCAGGCCAAAGTGACACTCCAGGCCAAAGTGGACACTCCGTCAACTCACCTGGTCTCGCAGTCTCCGAACCTCTTCCCAAGTCTCGACGTCGTCCACAGCGTACACCAGGATGAAGGCGTCCGCCGTGGAGATGGAGAGCGCCCTCATGGCCGGGAACTGGAAGGCCCCGGATGTGTCAAGGATGTCCAGGGTGAGAGAGGCGCCATCTTGGAGCTCATACTCCCCCTGTGCAGCTCCTCAATGGTCTCCCGGTACCTGGACACGGACATAATCCATCATAATCATCGTCATTATCTTAGTAATCAGATCTACCACAAGCCTCAGCCATGGTAGAGAGCGCCGAGGAGCTGTGTGGTTCAATTTACACACACACACACACACACACCAACTTAAAGTGCACACATGGCCTTCATATTCACAATTAATTTTTTTTTAAACCTGCACCGGTGGCCAAGCGGTCTATCGTGTCAAGCTCCCGGTAGAGTGAAATGACGGTGGTAGGAAGATCAGGGTTCGAATATCGGGCAGGTGTGTTTAGGCAGGTTTATCATAAATTATGTTCTCACGCCCCTCCATGAAAACGAGGGTATATTTCCTCTAATTTTTACCTTCATCGTAACTACCCCACTGGCGTAGATATAAACCAATCTGGTACACAGACCAGGGGGGAGAGTGGGAGAGGCTAGAAAAAAAGGAAAGAGAGAAGAAATAATATAGGGGAAAAAAGGGATAATGAGTTAGGGGGATGGAAAGTGAATAAAGGTAATGGAAACGTAAAAAGCTGGAGAGAAGGATAATTAAGAGAATCGGGGCGAAGAAAGGGAATGTGACAAATATTGACGTTATAAAAAAAAAGATAAGGAGTTAATTAAGGAAATGAGATTGATTGATTGATTACTAGCACCGTGTATCACTACCCGTTCGGGCTATACGCGCTTACGCTAATGTGTGATGGTAGGGTGATTGCGAGATGAAATGGAGGACATACAGTTTAACGTGAGATCCGAACCACGGAGGAGGTCTGGCATTCCACACATTCACAAGTTGTGATTAATACACGTCTTGTCAGAGGTGAAGGAAGGGGTTTGGCTATCAGATAAATCTATTCCGGGACTGAGAAGTGAACCCCGGACCCTCAACACAGAAGTCCGACACCTTACTCCTAGAACACCGGGTCACTCTAAGGGAATGAGGCTAGAGGTTATGAAGGGAACGGGGGTGAAAGGAAAGGGACCAATGATGGCAAGAGGAAAGAAAAGGAAGGGGATAGAAAGAGTAAGAGTTAATAAAAGTAAAGGGGAAGAAAGAGAATGGTTACCAATGGAATGTGGAAGAAGAAAGAATAGGGTGAATAATGGCATAAGGAAAGAAAGAGAATGGAACAAATGATGCCAAAGGGGATGAAAACGAAGGAAAAAAGAAATATGAGTGTAAAGAGAAGAAAGAAAGAGAATGGATAGAAAAAGAAGGAGAAAATGGAAGTGGAGAAATAAAGAAAAGGGTGAATAAAGGGACGGAAGGGAGCAAGAAAGATAAGGAGAAAAGAAAGGGAATGGGGAATTAAAGTGAATAGTGAATAAAAGGACGGAAGGAAGCAAGAAATATATGGGGGAAGGAGAGGGAATGAGGAATTAAAGGGAAGGTGGAACAAAGGGCCGCAACAAAGTAAGATAAATAGGGGGAAAGAAAGGGAATGGGGAATTAAAGGGAATAGTGAATAAAAGGACGGAAGGAAGCAAGAAAGATAAGGAGGAAGAAAAGGGAATGAGGAATTAAAGGGAAGGTGAAATAAAGGGACGGAACGAAGCAAGCTAGATAGGGGGGAAAGAAAGAGAAGGGTGAATAGAGGTAAGGGGTGCTTAAAACGGTTCCTCCTCACCTCGGGTTGAACTTGTCGTACAGGAACTGGGAGATGATGGACGACTTGCCCACCCTGGCCGCACCCATCACGACGACCCGGTGCTGCTCCTTCTGAGAGACGCCGCTGTGCCCGCCCCCGGATGAGGCATCCGTCCCAAGAGAGGGGAGGCGGACACGCCCCCTGCCCCCGGCATCGTCTGCTGGCGCCGGAGCACGAAGGTGGCCGTGACTTTGTTGGGGGTGGGAGGGGGGTCAACCCTACGAGGTGCGTGGATTGGGCTGGTGAGTTACTCAAGGACAGTTGGCCCTGGAACGAAATAAAGAGTTAATATATGGTTAGGTTAGTTTTTGTTGAGTCAGTTTGATTACAGAGTGATATTTTAACAGAAAGATTTTTTTTTAAATTCAATTTTTCAGTTAATTTTTTTGACGTATCTAACATGTTAGTCCTTGAGTGGTACACTATACTATTCCAAAATTCAGATAGTCATGTGACACACTGGTCGGAAAAGTCTCGCCAGCGCTAATCTGGGATATCGAGAAGTGGGAAAGGTAGCCCTGAAAGACAGACACCGCATGGAATTATATTATTGTATGTACAGTAGCCCATGGCTTCTTTGGTGCTGACTGACAGTTCACAGCTGACTTCTTGACGATCAACATTTAGGTTATATACCTACATTTTGACCGTCAGAAGTGACAGCTGCTAAACACATGTTTTCCAGATCATAAGGTTCGCGTAGGGATAATAATTTGGTTCTGGTAACTTTTCAAAGCTTTAGCTGTCAGCTGCGAAACTGTCAGTCAGCACCAAAGAAGCCATGGGCTGCTGTAGATAGCTTCAACTAATGGAAATAAAACCCGTCTATCTGTGGCAAGTGGTCTTAGGTTTTAGTCTATTCTTGTCTAGTATGTCGATGAAAGAGAAGTCAGGTGTTTTTTTAAAAATGTTTTCCAAATATTCGAGCATACTTTCACTAAATTAGCCCATCCTCGACTATACTATAAGTATCTTAAATAGTAGGATAGTTGGAACGGTATCAAGGCACGGTATAATTAATAAAAAAGAAACTAGTGTGTTATTTAAAACAATTTTAAGTATTAATTCTGAATAAAATAACGTCATAAAACTCTAATAAAGTGGATTATCTTGAGGGTTAGTAAAATGGAGCTAAATTTTACTGAACCAGAAAGCACAAAATTGAGTTAAAAAAAGTTTTAAAATTGGTTATCTTTAAATAATTATCGTTCATCACGCATATAAATAGAAACAGAATATATATTCCAATTCCTGCTATGGTTAAAAAAAAGTGTATCTGATTCAGCGTTAATTAACACTCAAATTATAATTTAATTTATAAAAAAGGCATTTAACAAAATATAGTCAACAATTAGTTTCATTGTGGATTCTATTTTTAAATTATTGATTGAAATACAAACCAGCCATTGCAAAAATCTAGGGTTAAGCCACCCGGAAAGATTTAATTGCAGCTTCGACAAAATCTTTGTTTTAAGGTGGGAAGTTAGGGAACGCAAGCGAAGGGAAGTGTTTTTGACAGTTTTATTAGCAAAACTTTTTTTTTGTCCAAATAAAAAAATAAATCAGATGAAACATTTTCGTCACATGTTGATATCAACTATTGTTGAATATCAGTCATGAGCATAGCGGCATTAGATGTGCAACTTTTTTAATGGAGGGGAAAAAAGTTATAACTAAATTCCAGGACAAACTTGACAGATATTCAATAACTGTTGATATCAACATGTGAAGAAAATGATACTTTCTTTCTAATAGATAATTATTTGATTTATTTTGGCAAAAAAAAAAAAAGTTTTGCTAGGAAAACTGAAAAAATATTGCTCTTAACTCACGTGACCTTCCATTTCACCTTAATAGATAGCAGTGCCGTGTTAAGGGGGTCTGAAGAGCAGGTCAGGGCTTCTCTGGTTCAAGGGCCTCGAAATTTAAATCATCCTGAACTGTCTCATGCAGACTTAATAATCTCCTATCAACTACCCAAAGTCAGTAGCCGTTTAAAAATATGTGGTAGCGGGTTAGTCATTTCAGCCAAAGACTTTGGATGTGGCGTCAGTTGAGCTGAATATTGATTGGTGGGTTTGGCTCAGGCGATATATTGTTGAATTGACGTCGGTGAAGGAAATTTTAAGAAATTGGTGGGCTACCTATTCTCCAACAGTTGTTTGTTTAGTTTGGTAGGATGGAATTTAAAGTGCGATTGTGATGTTATTTTCAACTCACGTCTTATTTTCCAATCAAAAATTAACGAATAAAACGATGAATCATAATTATTTTGCAATATATAACATGGAGATTTAAATTTCAATCATGGAAATAAGATATCCTAGTGAAAGTTAAAATAATAAAAGTGAAAACAAGTGGATAAAGCTGCTGAAAATTTCAATATTGTTTGTGAAAAGACCAACTACACTCAATATCATTTCTGAGGGAACTGCAAGTAATATGGAAAAAAGCTTTATCTTCGCTCTCTCTCAGTTAACTGTTGCCAAACCTCCTCGCTCTCGGTCATGTCTGAAGGTGGTGTGTTGGGGTAAGAAGGAGTTACTGGCAACCTGGTCTAACCAGCGTTGCCAAACTTATCTAATATTTTAGGGGAAATTGACCCACGAAAAAGAGATAATGACAACAATGTTTCCCAAGAGTAACCATACAATTTCCTCAGAAATGCTATCAAGTGTGGTGCTGCAAATTCTAAAGAAACGGTCACTGTGAATTCACCCATTCGCCGAAAAACATGCTCAGAACCAGTGGCGGCTCGTAGCTAAAATTAGTGGGGATGCTCCTCCAGAAAATTTTTAGCCTTTTATTTTCCTTTTACACAATTTCAAAACAATGTAAAAAAAGAAAATGTATTCAGGAACTTGATAAAATATTAACAAAAAAAAACTTTTTTACTTACTTTAACTTAAATTGTTACAGTTCAAGCTTGATCTATTCATTTAAAAATAAAATCCATTCTTCATGTTTTAATTTGCGCAAAAAGTTTAACAATTTTCTCCTTGGTCCCTGGATGACCATTGAGGACATTTTTCTCCATTATTATTATTATTAGCACCGCGTCTTACTACCCGTTCGGGTTATACGCACTTACGCTAATGTGTAATGGTAGGGTGATTGTGAGATGAAATGAAGGACCTACAGTTTAACGTGGAATCCGAACCACGGTGACGACCTGGCATTCCACACATTCACAAGATGTCTTGTCAGAGGTGAAGGAAGGGTTTGGAAATCAGATAAATCTGTGCCGGGACCGAAGATCGAACCCCGGCCGCCAGCATAGAAGTCTGACACCGTACCCCTAGACCACCAGGTCACCCTTTTCTCCATTGAAAGTACTGCAAGTGCATTTAGTCTTTCTGTTAAATAAAAGAACTGAAAAAAAAAAAGAATCAAATAGAATAGCTGGAAGCAGAATAATAATCTAATTCTACACTCTTCTACACTTTATCACATTCGAGAATATAGCATACGGTTTTTAAGCACAACACACGCTGAATAAAAAAAAAACTTCCTTCCACCATAACGCCAGAGCCGGCACTGCGAGAGCAACAGTGCTATCTCTACCTGGCAGTTCCACCTTTCTCCCCACCTCCTCCTATGTGCGCATGTGCACAACAGTCAAACACCACGTCGCTGGCACTGTGAAGCGCACAGTTCCATACAAAGATTTTTGTATCTTTTCATAAACTTAGGGATGGCTACTGAAGTACTGACATTAAGCTTAAGGAGTATATATTCTACTACAAAAATAAAGAAAGAATTAAATAAAAAAGGACTCATTGTATTAAATGTTATCGATAATATCAAGTAGAAATAGGGGGTGCTGCAGTGCCTACACACGAGTCGCCACTGCTCAGAACAGAAACGTGGTCACGCGACGAGCTCTAAGCCAATCACAAGGTTTCCGCCTCATCGGCGCGAGCTGTTCCACTAAATTTCAACTCATCTCGACTTCGTCCACTTTGCCCGAGATGTTCGGCACGTAAGAACCAATCAAATCTCAAAACCAACCATCTCAAATCAGTGCGCATGCGCTGTAGAGCTAGAAGCGAGCAGACAGCTTCGTTGGTTGTTGTGAGGAGATTTGAAATAACCCGTTAATGTAAAGCTTGTGTATCGAACAATCGGATTGTGCCACGACACAGCTTTATTATTTGGAAACATCCATCGGGAGAATGCAATAAAATATATGTTTATCCACAAGATAATAAATTATGTTGATAATCAGCTGTTAAGGTTATCGTTGCAATGCATCATGGGTCAACATACACCGTGTAAGCTGCTGCGCCACTTAAAGAGGATTCTATTCTTCATTCTCGGCGATCGTGTGAATCAAGTTTCATTGGTAAATTATAATCAACACATTTTTCTACAGGTAATAGATCTATTTTGAAAGTTTTGTCTAAGCCTACAGATTCTAATAATGGAGTTATTGTTTATTGGTACCCATGAAACACATTAAGTGACGTATTTTTTCAAATAAAAGTTTGGGTTTCTTACATGGTATAAGTAATATGGCCCTAATTTTTTCAATAGCCCAGGACCTAAAAAAAAACAACTTAATCTGTTATTGAAAGATAAACCTCCAAAAATATTCTAGGTTTGTTTGCAGCAAGAGTTTGCGTTTTAATTTTTATGATTTTTTTTTAAATATTATTTTAGAAACTAATTTTTACATGAAACAGAAGGACGCAAATACCGGCACAGAAATAACTTGGCTTGATTCCAAGGTCATTCGGTATCTAGAGCTTTAAATTTGCGAGAGAGTTGATCTCAAAAATAAACTTTTATGCCAACTTGTTCTCATGCTTTATTTTTTTTTATAACACTGCTTCTTACTACCCGTTCAGGCTATATGCATATGTACTAATTACGTTAATACTTTAATTATGAGAACAGTTGAATTATGAGGAAATGCACCCGATTAGGCAATGAAAAAGAGTAAAACAATTCAGTAAAAATCACGTTCAGCACACCCTACCGAGATTCGAATCCCGATAATCCCATTATCTGAAATCCGGTATATAGTGACAATGGCGCCTTAGACCATGCAACCATCGAAGTAGGTAATTAGTATCAGTGGACTAAACAGTTTTCTGGTCTTAGCAACACTTATCAAAATTGATAGTTGTTCTCAAAATTGTATAAGCAATTTAAAACAAATAACATTTTCTCTCGGTTTAAAAAATTCCCTCAGGTGCAACTTTCACACTGTAAATGATCCAAAATAAAATAAAAAATATTATTTTTAAATTAGATGTTTTGTGAAATCACCCACTCTATTAAAAAAAAAGCCTGTATATCATGTTAAGTTTGTAGAAACGATAAAGACATGTTATAATTCTTAAGATTTCTCTTTAGCTTTCAAGTGGGAATATCGCTCATAATTTCTACTTTGCTTTGAAGTGGATACTTTGCCTTGGTGATCAAGCAAGATAGAAAACAAATGAATAGATCTACTATGTTGATTAGTACAGTATATTCATGAAGGATAACAGTTCACACGAATTAAAACATCAGAATCACAATATATGTTATTCACACGGTTTAAAACATCAGTATCAAAATATATGATAGTATTAAAAAAAGTCGCCCTAGGTACTCAATCGATTGCTAATATATATACACATTAAAATCACTTGATATGAACTATTAAATAAAAAACATTTTGACAGTCACTATATTGAAAGGGATAATCAGATTGAAAAACAGTTTACTTACGTTACTAGGTTCAAATAATGTGACTGCTAAATATAGTTAAAATAGAATCAAATAACCGAAGCTATTATTTATGCTTTTATTACCCCATCTAGATATCATATTATGAAAATTGAAAAATGACACTTGGACACGGGATTCGATCCCGGGACATTTGGCTTAGTAATAATAATAATAATAACAATATTTAGACCCGCGTCTTACTACCCGTTCGGGTTATACGCTTTAAGTACTAATTACGCTAATGGATTAGGAATTGGGGAGGTTGAATTAGAGGAAGTGAACCCGCATTTGCGTGGAGGGAGAGTGGAAAACCATTTAGGAAAAACCACCCCCAGTTCACCCGACCGAGATTCGAACCTCGATCTCCCCGTCCTCAGCAGTCGAGCTCAACACGACAAGTGCGTTAGCCAACTACGCCACCGAGGCGGGTATTTGGCTTAGTACGCCAACGCTTTAACCACTGAGCTATCCAGAATAATCCCATGCCCAGAGTCATTCTTTACTCATATTTTAAGGCAGAGTCTATGATGGACGTGCGGAAATCGTCAGCTACAAAGGTGTGATTTTTATTAAGATCACGAGCTATCAGATAACGCAGCCATCTTCGACTCGGTAGTTGGTTTATTGCTGCCATTGTACAATCATTGTAAGGGATTTGATTCTTAAATATTCAATCCCTTACAATTATAATAATTGTACAAATGGAAGAAATATGCCAACTACCGAGTCGAAGGTGGCTGTGTTATCTATAGTTCGTGATATTAATAAAATCACACCTTTGTAGCTGACGATTTCCACACGTCCATCATAGACTCTGCCTTAAAATATGAGTGAAAAATGACCCTGGGCACGGGATGAATACTGGATATCTCAAAAGGTAAGAGCATTGGCGTACTAAACTAAAGGTCCCTGGTTCGATTCCCGTGTCCAGGTGTTATTTTTCAACTTTCAGAATATGATATCGTTAAAATAGTTCAACGCATTTGACATTAATCGCGTAACATAGATCTTAACACCGAATAAATGTCAAATGGTTAAGTTAAAACTGTACAAAAAATCTCTACTAAAATATTTTGTTGTAATTTTGACGTGTGCTCATTTTATGAACGTTATTGATCTGAAAACTTTTTGTTGTTGTTGGTTACCTGATGTAATATTTTAAGTATAGAAGATGACAGTTTCCAAAACTTTAGTTTGTGAACATTTTACTCTGAGATCTCAAATAATCCAAATAATCACGAGACAAGGACTAAAGTTCAACACAGAAACTTTCATGCACTAAATCGAAAATGTTGAATAAAGGAACGATGGGACTGATATCAAACTTTTGTGTTCTATTCCTTTTTAAGGATTTACTCTTTATTGACAACCCATGTAAACTTTGTTTGGATTTACTCATTGTTTGAATAAAGGAGGAACTCCAATATCAGACCCTGTTTCCAAATAATGGGGGAATATTTTGGTACACACTCTAATACGAAATGAATGGTTTGGGAATGTTGTTTTCACATCAATGATAAGTAAAGGATTATTTTAAAGCTTGTTCTTTGTTTGTCCTTGAAGTTATTCCAACACAAACAAATTCAATTGTTTAAATGCTTCTTCTCTACCATGTAGCATTCTGTCTCACGTATTTTATTCTCCGTAATCTTATCAGATTGGACGTTTAAAGATAACAAAAAACTATACTAAAACAATCCTCAATTATCTGAATTTTCAATTAAAGATGATAACTTGATTGAAAAAGGAGGGATCTAGATTTTTACTCTATCTAGACATCCCGGAGAGAAAGTATTGTGATCGTGAAAAAAAATTGAACTCAAGATTTTGATAAATATCGAAGTTTCATGACCACCTGAAATAAAAAGAGTGGTTTTCGCAATTCCCCATCTGTCTGTACCTCTGGCGAGAGCCGACATTATTTTACGGCTATAACTTGGTATCTGGATGTTCATAAGGTCTCTCCCAAGGATTTTTGGAATTAAATAGCTAAGGATAGTTTACCGAGGGGCAAAAAGAGAAAAATCAATTTTTTAGAAATTTGTTCTAACAATATTGATTAACTTTTATATCTAGGCACTTTCTATCTAGAACTTTTATATCTAAAACCCTAAAAAGATTTCAGGAAATAATTATTTAAAAATTAATAATAATTTGAACATAGCAGAGGTCCACTTTGGTGGCCGCATGGTATAACGCGCCACTCTCATCACAGAGTGGACTGCTGATGACGGGGAGATCGGGGTTCGAATCTCAGTCGAGTGTACTGAAGGTGGTTTTTTTTCCAAAATGGTTTTCCACTCTTCCTCCACGCAAATACAGGTAAACTTCCTATAGGTGACCTGGTGGTATAGGGGTTAAGTTGTCAGTCTTATTTGTTGGAAGTCCGGGGTTCAATCCTCGGTCACGGCACAAATTTATCTGATTGCCAAACCCTTCCTTCACCTCTGACAAGACTTGTATTAATCCCAACTTGTGAATGTGGGGAATGCCAGGGCTCCACCGTGGTTCGGATCCCACGTTAAACTGTAGGTCCTCCGTTTCATCTCACATTCACCTTACCATTACGCATTAGTGTAAGTGCGTATAACCCGAACGGGTAGTAAGACGCGGTGCTAGTAATAATAATAAACTTACTATAAATATAGCCTTACTAATCCCTAAAACCATTCCATGAAGGCCTAATTGTAAATAAGCGTATAATAATCTGAAAAAACGGTACGAAGAGGTGATACAAAAATACTTTGACTAATATCTCTTTTAACCATAATATAAAGTACTATAAAGGTATCATTATTGTCTAACAGATGTCAGCACAAACTCAATGAGATAGAGTTGGACTTTTCCTCTTTCCCCTCCCCTTATAGCCTTCAATGCATACGTATTTTAGCTATACGGAAAAATGTCAAAAAGATAAAATTAACTCTAGGTATGCGATGAAAAAAATTATAGGATATAAACCACATTCAACATTAAATACTAAAATGAAATATTCAGTTCAATGTAAAGTTCTTTTTTTTTACGGCCAACAAACTATTAAAAAGTAGTTCAGCCTTCATCCGCTTGACAAATGGAATATATATATATATATTCAATTCGACAAGTGATGTTAAACTTCTTCATGAAGTAAACTTTCCAAAACATATTCGCAAAGTGGATTAATTTGGTATTAGTCTCATCGATGGGTAGGCAGACTAGACACGAGACTCATCTAGTCAATTTTTTTTTCTGTAATGATGAAGTAGAGGTTAGAACTATGGACGGGTGGGTGGACTGATGGTGTTTTTTTTCCCCTAAATGGTTTACCAATTTTCCTCCGCCAAATCGTGTATAGTTTTCTTTTAATGATTCCTACCTTATTCGTGTTTTATTTAACACCAAATCTTATTACCCGCTCAGGTTACATGAATATGTAATATATTAATTACGGTAATGTTTTATAGATGATAAGGTTGATTATAAATTAAGTGTAATCGTATTTGCATGGAAAGAAGGTGGAAAATCATTTAGGAAAAAACCATAAATATACTCACACAGATTCAAACCATGATCTCTCCATCATCGGTAGTCCAATATATGGCAAGAGTGACGTCTTAAAACCATTCTCATTCTACATTACTAATCTTATTGCAAATTAAGATGGCGCTGAAAGGGTAGTAAGTCACTGCGCATTTTTGTTGTTGTAAGTATTAAATTACCAGAAAATACTAAAACCTATACAAATAAAATGTAACATATTGATCTTTGAAATAAAACTGCTGCTCAGAGAATTTTATTCTCTTCCAAACCATTAGCAAACGGTAATCCGGTGCTAATCTTGTAATATGTAAAGGCGTATAAAGGTTTACTTTTTATTAAGACAGCGTGTACTAAGAGACAAAGTCGTTTGATCTCCCCAGATGATATGACGATTACGTTATTATTAGAACTACTCTTTTCCTTCAATGAAAGTTTTTATAGAGGTAATGGGGAGAATAATATCCTCCCCCCCTTTTTTTTCTAAGTTCAACCATAATTCTTCACTTTACTACTTTTTCTTATGATGGCGTTGTCATGAAAACGTTGTAAGAGATAATTAAACTTAAGATGAAAATAGATTGGATTGACCCTCCAGATGACTGGCTTCAACTAATAGTAAATTTATAATTTCAAATATATATTTAAGAGGTATCGACTTTGATAGTGTCGGAGTAAAGTTTTTGCCTTGATATACAAATTCTGAAAATGGAAAAATGACACCTGGACACGAGTATCGAACCCGGGACCTTTGGCTTAGTACAGCAGTGCTCTAACCACTGAGCTATCCAGGAATCGTCCCGTAATCCTTCCTGGATAGCTCAGTGGTGAGAGCATTGACGTACTAAGTCAAAGGTTCCGGGATCGATTCCCGTGTCCAGGTGTCATTTTTCAATTTTCAGAATATATCTAGATGGAGTAATCCTTACTAAAAGCATAAACAATAGCTTTGGCTATTTGATTCTTTAATATCCAAAGTTCACGGGCTCAAACCCGGCCGGGGTAGGTGGATTTATACATCACGATGAAACCCCGTAGCACGATTTCTTATGGATGGTGTGTAAAGCCGTCTGTACCGTGTCAATTGTGGTGTGTAAAATATTTTTAAAGGTAATAGGAGCTAACTTTCGGCAATATTTGTAGGTACTTTCTAGCTACTGTATGATGTTACTGTTCCGAGCAAGTATTTGTCCTCTATAAGGATACTGGTGGTCTAGGTTATTCAGACTTGTATGTGCGGCCGGGGTTCAATCCTCGTCCGGCAAAGATTATCTGATACCAAACCCTTCTTCACCTCTGACAAGACATCTTGTGAATGTGGGAATGCCAGCCTCACCGTGGTTCGGATTCCATGTTAAACTGTAGTCCTTCATTTCATTCACAATCACCTACCATTACACATTAGCGTAAGTGCGTATAACCCGAACGGGTAGTAAGACGCGTGCTAATAATAATAATAATAGTTAAGAAACCCCTGTGATAATACGTCTAATCCTAATGCTATACTTTTGCTATTCGGTGACAACGTTAGACCAATGCTAACGATAACGATACAAATTATAATATGTAAGTTTCTTTTAAAGCACCACGTCTTACTAACCGTTCGCGTTGTACACCTTTGTATCAATTACGCTAATCTGTTGGGGATGACTCATTAGCGTGGAGGCAGTAAAAACAACCCTAAGTACATTCAACTGGGATTCGAAACCCTAATATACCTGTATTTCAGCAGTACAGTCTATTTTGCGAGAGTGACGCCTTAGACCATGTGACCCAACGAAGTAGTTAATATATAAGTTACTTTTACTCAATGTTCATCGCATAGTAATAAGATTACACTATAAATACACCCCCCCCCCCCCAACCACCAGCCATTAATGGTGGACTGACTGTCTAGGTGAGTGGTTTTAGTAACTCACTATCAATAAATAAAAATAAATGAATTTGTGCTGTTTCCATTTGAAAGAGAAAACCTTTTTAATAAATTTGGAACAGGCCGTAACAACATCACAATGGATTATAACTTTGCACTCCAAATAAAACCTTCCTCTCCCCCCCCCCCCCCCCACAAACCTCCCCTCACATAAATATTCCCAAACATTTATTTTATTTCAACTTACTGAGATTGGGTGGGGGAGGGTAGGAAAGGGGGAAGTTTTCAGTGGCTTCGGTGGTCGCATAGTCTTAAGGCGTCACTTTCACAATGGACTAGACTGTTGTTGACGGGGAGATCGGGTTTAGAGTCCCCCATCGGCCATCAGGTGTATTTAGAGTGGTTTTTCACTCTCCCTTCACGTCAATGCGGGTACACTTTCTAGGCGTAACTCTCTCAACAGACTATAATGGGGTTCAAATTCAAGCTGGGTGTACTTTGAGTGTTTTTTTTCACTGTCCTTCCACGCAAATGCGGGTGAACTTTCTCAAAAATTCAGCCTTTAACATCCCTAGCCCAATGGGATTATTAGTAAATTGCGTATAACCCGAACAGAATTTGTCTAATTCATTGCTAATATCCTGGTTGGTGAATAATGAGTGCTTACATTTTTTTTTGTCTTTTACGCTTAAGTCAATCTTCTTTATAAGATCAGCCGCCTCGGTGGGGTAGTTAGCTAACGCGCTAGTTTCGTGTTGAGCTCAACTGCCGAGGACGGGGAGATAAAGGTTTGAATCTCGGTCGGGTGAACTGGGGGGGGGGGTGTTCCTAAATGGTTTTCCACACTCTCCCTCCACGCAAATGTGGAGTTCACTTCCTCTAAATTCAACCTTCCAATTCCTAATCCATTAGCGTAATTAGTACTTAAGCGTACTATCCGAAAGGGTAATAAGACGCGGTGTTATATAATAATAAAACATTTATAAGATCAAATATTCCACCCCCTGTATCTAAACCCAAACTTATTAAGATATTTCCCCGCTCACTATTACATCGTACTTGACTAAACAAAACACTCGAACTGTATTTGAATATCAAATACTCGGGGTGTGTTTTGTTAGATCACTTTTTATCATTTTTTTTCGGTAAGTAGTCATGTAAATCCCAGCTATTCCACGAGCTACAGGCGGGTCCGATGACGTCACACACAGTGACGCTGGCTGGTAAGTCAAAGAACGTCACATGTACAAGATTACATAATATATTATCATACCTTATATCAGCTTGTCTTACTATCCGTTCAGGTTGTACGCACATGAAGTGATTACGCTAATGGGTTGGCGATGAGGAAAGTTGAACTTTAAGTAAGTGTACCCACATTTGCGCGGAGGGAGGAAAGTGGAAAATCCTTTAGGAAAATTAATTCTCTTTGCACTCGACCTAGATTTGAGCCCCACTCTTCACGTCATCGGTGGAGCAGTCCATTATTAGAGTGACGCCTTAGTCCAATGGTCTCAAACTTAAATTAGTCAAGGAGCAAGAATAACAAACCATGACCCGCCTCGGTACCCCCGTGGTCTAACGTGCTACTCTCGCAGTAGACTAAACTACCGATGATAGGGAGATCGAGGTTTAGGTCTCTCGAGTTTTTCAAAACGGGTTTCCACTCTCCCTTCATGCAAATTCAGGTACACTTCTTCTGAATAGAACCTTCCTAATCCTTAAAATCATTAACATAATTAATACATATGCATATAACCCGAACGGGTAGTAAGACGTGGTGCTAATAAATAATAATAATAATAATAATAATAATAATACAGTTCTAGAATACCCGTCATGAACATTTATTTATGCATTAGATGAGAAACTTTTTAAATGAAGAGAAAAAGTTATTAAATTTCAGGACATTCTTGACAGATATTCAACAACCAACTGCTAATTACAACATGTGGAGAACATTAAACTATGTTTCTACTGGAGCAATATTTTATTTATTTTGGTAAACAAATGTTTTGATATAAAAACCACAAACATACTGGCCTTAAATTATGTTCCCTATATTCCCACCTTAATTATTTTAGGTGGTATTAAAGTGTAACATTGCCTGAAATAGCTCAAAGTGGCTTATATTATTAACAACTTAATTTCACCCTTAAAAACAACACAAAGGAAGGATTGTACCGAACAGCAAAGAGTTCACGGAGCTCTTGAATTGAGACAGCAAGAAATAAACTGAAAACTTTTTTTTTTTGTAAGTATATTACTGAGGGACGAATAGTAAGGTATTATATATAAGCAGGGCATGAGTTTAAGAAACTGGCCTTAGACTATAGGGCCACTAGAGTCTGTTCATTATATGTTTTTTTTTACCTGAATGACAGTTCAAAAAACAACCATACGTTTAGGTTTTGTGTTGCCAACACTCGTAAAAGATCACTGTTTTTTTTTATGGATGTTAAGTTGTTTATTATATGTTATATTTTACATTTAAAATTACGTAAACTAATGTTTTCTCATACTTTTTTAATACTTTAAATAATTTCTTTTTATCCAACTTGAAACAATATTTTGAAACATAATTAAAAGTACTTATTCTTCGTTTTGGAATATTATCTATGATGTGTAATATAGCGTATACATCAATACCTTTTCTACTGGCATCGCATTTACTTGGAAAAGAGAAAATACTTGTCTTATTATATATATAATAAATTCTTTTATAATTATTTTATCCTATTTAGTAATATTTAACTGAATAAACTATTTATATCCACTGCGTGGATGCATCAACGTAAATAACTTGTTTCCGTCACGTTTAACCACATGGTTTAAATTCGTTGGTCGCCATTTTGAAGCTATGTTCGTTAGAAGTTTTCGTGAAAGGTGTGTAAATAGTATTTTTTAAAGTGGAATATACTGATAAATAAGCTTTGTGTCCGTCCTCAAATAAATATATAAATAATATTGGCCTAAATTACTGTGGTTAACTATCACATTCATATATTACCATCTGTTTTCATTACATTTATTCAAAGTGATATATGTCGGCTGTTGGCGTAGGGATGTATTAGGGACTACTTCCATTAACTTTTTGAGCTGTCATCCAAGTAAATAAACTAAGGTCGTAAATTAATTATAGGTGAGTCTTATTATAGTATATTTATTTATCACCACGTCTTACTAACTGTTCAGGTTTTATGCATATATTATAATTACTCTATAATTATGTAGATATTAAGAAAGAAGTATGTCAGAGGTAATCTACCCACATGCGCGTGGAAGGAAAATGGGAATCCGCTGATGAAAAAACACCTTCAATCGACTCGACTGGGATTTGAACCCTGTCCTCCCCATAATAATCAGGTCAGTCTAACACGAGAGTGACGTCTTAGACAATTCGACCACTGAGGTGGGTTTTATTCTAGTATTATGTGACAGAATTGTAAGGGGGAGAATATTTAAAAAATGTGGCAACATTCGTCAGTTAAAGAGGCAGAGGAAAATTTGGTCTGTAGAAAGAAATTGAACCACAGGTTCTCAAAACAAGGCAACTTCAGAAGTTTGAAGGAAGAATATTGGCTTTCAGTAAACTATTTTTTTTTTCTTCAATAGGTCTCATTACTCGTACGCTTTTACTTACTCTCTAATGACCTTAACGGAAGGGAAAGGTAAAATTTAAAGTCCCAGCAACAGAAGTAGCGAGTGGCTACCGTCTGTTGGCAAAAATACTTTTAGTTAGTATCACCGCCGATAGAGGTCTCTAAACCCAAATGATGATAATACCTCAAAAGTTCTCGCTCTTTCTCCATCTCTTTCTAGATAATAAATAGGTAGTGAATACCTCAATATTCCTGGAAATGACAATATTTTTATTCAACATGGTGAGAGTAAAAAAAACAAACAAATAAATAACAAATTTACATTTGTATTAAACTAAACAAAAGAGGAGTTGATTTGACTAGAACAATGGCAGCGATGAAAGGTGAGGTGAGAAATGAATTCATAAAAATGTTTTTTTTAAGAGTTAGCTTGAATTTTTTTTTTATAAAATTGAAATATTCAAATAAAGGTGACATTCAAAAAAAAAAATTCCATAGAGATTGCGTTAAATGTTAGCATAAGTAGAAGAATCCACTCGCAGAACCTATTTCAGATTAATGACTGGCAAACCTAATAAGAAGATACCCTTTGGAAGACCTAGACGCAGATGGGAGGATAATTAGAATGGACCTGAAAGAGAGAGGATGTAATGAGATGGACTGGATAGAAACTAGCTCCAGATAGGGATAGGGTGGAATGAGGTGGAATGTATAGAACTAGCTACAAATAGGGATAGGGTGTTAATGAGGTGGAATGGATAGAACTAGCTCCAGATAGGGATAGGTAACATACTTTTGTAATCGCAGCAATTAACTTTCGAGTTCCTGATGCCATAGAGAAACTAGGTAGATAATAAATTTCTTGTTTGGTTTTTTATTTTTTAAGGCCATTTTTTTTAAATTTCTCAAGTATTCGAGATTGATGTTTTAACTTTCGAGGCGAGGTGGAGATATTTTCGATTCTTGCACGTCCCTATAGTTTATAACTAATGTTCAAAAGGTGCACATGTAATCCTATTAAACTTTCAAAAAGCAAGCGGCAGATTTTATACCTTCATCGCGTTAACACGACATAGTACGAACTAGCGTAAACTTAAGTCCTTTTAAAACTACACCACACAAACTTGAACACGCTAGTCGAACTTTATTATTTGGTATTACATTTCCACGGAAAGCAAATTGGTGTAGTTTTCCATGTCAACAACCTCTAATGGACGCAAACTCTTCACTTTAAAGTTCACAAATAAAAATAAATGGTACGACACAAATCGCACAAACTTTCTCATATTATGACTCCGAAGAAAATTTTCAAATATAAGTTATTATTATTATTATTAGCACCGCGTCTTACTACCCGTTCGGGTTATACGCACTTACGTTAATGTGTAATGGTAGGGTGATTGTGAGATGAAATGAAGGACCTACAGTTTAACGTGAGATCCGAACCACGGTGGAGGCCTGGCATTCCCCACATTCACAAGATGTCTTGTCAGAGGTGAAGGAAGGGTTTGGAAATCAGATAAATCTGTGCCGGTACTGAGGATTGAACCCCGGCCGCCAGCACAGAAGTCTGACACCTTACCCCTAGACCACCAGGTCACCTCAAATATAAGTTCTTAGTAAACTACCCTAATGTATGTTTTATTCATAAAAATTAATTAACACATCATCCTGTTGATCATAAAAATAACTCTTTAAATATAAATTTGAAATCAAATTATTCAAATACTTTAAACAACATTCACATTTAAAAAAATAAGTTATTTGTAAGCTAACCTATGATTATTTATTTTTTGTAAAAATAAAAACTTAATTCTTATCTCCCATCAAAAACTATTCCTAGATTCTCATTTTAAATTCAATCTTCAAGATTAATTTCCACATAATTCAAATCTTATATAATTTGTCGTATGTAAACTACCATTTAATATTTTTATTTTAGATAACTAAAAATAATATAAATAATGTAAAATAGTCTCCTGGAAGCAATTTTGAACTAAATCGTTAGATCTATTTAATTCTTTTTACTAAAATTAATCATTAGCTAACTATTCTTAAATGATTTTCTTTAGAAAAGCAAATCTATACAACTATATTTGTAAAACAAGAAACTATTTGGAACAAAATTTTTAGGGACATTTATAAAAAAATTCAAATATTTAAAACATCAATCATCAGTAAACTACCCATAAATGAGTTTTACACCTAAAAACAAATATACAGTGTTAATTTACATGTCAAACAATCCCAAGCTATCCCTTTGGAACAATATTGTTAAGGATATTTGTGAAATATTTCAAGTTTTTGAAAATCAGTCATCAATAAACAACCTATAAATGATTGATCCAACCCCCACCCCAATCAATTAATTTTATATGAATATTATGCATACTGCACAATATATAGATACACATTTTGAACAAAATGGTTGGAGCTATTATCGAAATTTTTA
This sequence comes from Timema cristinae, assembly GCA_039000515.1. Taxonomy (NCBI): domain Eukaryota; kingdom Metazoa; phylum Arthropoda; class Insecta; order Phasmatodea; family Timematidae; genus Timema; species Timema cristinae. The sequence continues at coordinate 22,605,119 of JBCFYV010011135.1, forward strand.
AAATTTTCGGAAATTTCCAATCAGTAAGCTAACCTTCAAACAATTTTGCTCAAAAAGCAACTATACAGAGCTATTTGTCAGGTCAAATAAATCTTAGATATGCATTTTGAACAAAATTGCTAAGGTAATTTTTGAAATATTTTGAATTTTAAAAAAAATCACCCATCAGTATACTACCCTTAATTTCAGAATTAGCAAAAAAATAAAAATAAACATCTGGTATTTAATTATAACATATAAATATCAAGTTTGAAAAATACCCATCGGATCAGTGGCCAAGGACAGACAGAATTATTGCAGAAAAAAAAAATTTTTTTTTTGCTTCGTGTTGCATATAAAACGTAAAAATTCGTCGTAGTATCAAGATCGATTTTTTTTTTCTCACGATAACAATAATTTCTCTTGATATGAAAAAGTAATATAAGAGAGTTCATTTCCCCTTAAGGTGTGCGCTACTCTTTTCAATGAAGCATGAATAATCTAAAGAAAGAAATAAGGGGGAGGGGGGCGGGGGGGTAAATTCGAAGAACTTTCCAAGTGAAAAGGTAAAGCCATACTGGGTTTTTAGACCCTGTAGCTTGACAGGAAGAGGTAGTTAAGTCTCCTCTTTACAAACTTGAATAAGACTTATTATTCCAGTACTTAAACTAGGTGGATATAATGTTTTATTACTGAGCTAATAGTTCCGGGTTCGTTTCCTGGTATGGGCGAAAAAAACAATCATCATTGCTAAATTGTGGGTTTCCTTTTTTTATAGGTATGAATTAACGGCCGGGAGTCTTGGTGTCGTGTCTGTTATATAATTAATACTAGATTTATAAACAGGGGTAGAAATATACCATACCTATCTCTTAGCTACACCATGTAAATTCAATAGGGTAGGTAAGCGTTAGGTGTGGCAAAGAGATTGGTACCTATGCTTTATTTCTACCACTATTAGTCGTGGCCTGATATAATCAGTTGGTTCAGAAAGTGCACGTTAAATATGAAAAAAAAATCTTGTGATAATTTTTTTTAGTTAACATCAATTGTTAACGACGTTTACTACTTAGAGATATTGAAGCTATTTTGCGAAGCGGCTTGCATCTTAACTTAGTGCCTATACTGCTAAGATGCGTTATCACACTGAGACGCCATTATACAAAAAAGAAAGAGAGGGAAGAAAATGAGGTCACCCTGAGAGGGCTCTCGTATATGTGCTGATAAACCTTTCCCTCTTCCTCTGACGAGCTTACAGTCACTTTAAAAGGCCCGTTACATAGTAGGGTGGACGCGTCGCCCTTCGCATGAGTATAAGTGACCTTGTTCTTATAGTGACTTTACACGGTTCAACGGAAGGCCCCTCCCCCACGTGGAAGAACCCTCCGCGTGAGTTATTTCCATTGGACAGGTTGTAACTCGCATATTCGAGGGGACAACCGCTTGACCGATCATTTCATTTGTGACGTGTGAATTGTTTAATCAACATGAACATTAATAGCAACATTGAATTATTAATTATGGAGGTCGAAACAAGACCTCATTTGTGGGATCTATCTCAAGGTTATAAAAACTGAGATTTAACGTTGTTAGAAAAGAGCTAGTGTAGAGAAAAATCTGTAAGATAGCGTTTGTGTCGCTGAGGACAAGGTGAAAGTGGATGCTAACTTTCCGTTCCGTTGAGAGCCAAAAAATCATATCTTCGTCAGCGGTGGAGTGACTGGAAGGTTTTGGGATTAAGAATTACAAACTAGAACTTAATATCATCAAACAGCTTGCCATCACTATGGATACTCATTCATTTGTATACCGAATCCTTCAGAAACAAAAAGCTCAGTTAAAACGCATAACTATTCTAGTTCATCTCAATGCCACGTCAAATAGTAAAACCAAATGAATTAAATTCAACTACACTGGAAAATAAATCCATAATATCACCAAAATCTTTAAAAAACACAAACTTAACATAGCCTTTAGTACTAATAACAATATCAAAAAATATATTAATAATTACAATCTGAATGAAACCAGTCAGTACCAAAAAAGTGAGGTTTACCAACTCACCTGTGAATGCAATAGTGTATACATTGGCAAAAGTGGTCACCGAATATCAACCAGATTTTCTGAGCACATAAGTGACTTCAAATATGACAGGAACAAATCCAAATTCTCCGAACATCTTAAAATTTCTATCATCAACACACCCCCATGGAAAAAATGCATGAAATTATTCACAGCTCGTCCAAGGGTACAACCATGAACACTGCAGAAAATATTTTCATCCAAATCGCAATACTCAATAACAAAAATGTCCTCAACGAACAAATAAATTTCGAAAACCAAACCATTATCAACATTTTAAGGAAACTTCCCAACACACCAAAATAAAAAATAACCTATGCTCCTGTCCCTCCTTCCATTAGTTAATGACCTGTTTGGGCCAATGTCGAGAGTATTTCCTATTCTCATTACGCTTTCGATTTTTCATTCACTACTTTTATTTTACTACATCTATCTAATAACAATTTCAACTCTTACATAATTTCGTTTCACACTTCCTTGCTGTTTTTCGTAATCTATGACTTTCCATATGTTCTAGACTATTATAACCTTAATTTTCATTTACACAACCGTTCTCATTTTTAATCAGTTTGAATCTGGTATTCACTGGAGCAACTCACACAGGCACAGTCAAATGGTAAATATGATATTTTATTTTTGGATTGGTTACTTACATAGTTATTTCTCAACAATTTTCATTTGTTTCTCTTACTTGGCTAACACCTAGTTACTTGCACCATAATTATTGCATATTTTTCTTTTATTCAGTCCTGAGGATGGCGCCTTGAGTGCCGAAACATGTAGAAATTTTAAGGCTGTCTCTACGCTGCCTAAAAGGAGCAAGGGAATTTTAGATAAGATAATAGAATTCAATTTAATTGTTATATAATTCAACATTTCTTCAATATTTAAAAATTTCTTAATATTTCTTTTCAATTATATTTCAGCCAAACATTAGTCCTATAGTCATTTGTTACTAATTATCTATATAGTTTAATTAAGTTAAGAAGTTTAGGTTTTTTCGTTATTTTTACTTTTTAATCAAGTATGTGACTTTAACTCACATTTTTAATGTGTTATTTTATAATGTTATGATATCAAAACTCGTTTGTGTATTAATCATTAATTTATTTTATTTTAATTAATCTATATAGCCTTACTATAGTAAAAGCTTGTAATTTCCCAAAAATTCTCTCATTTATACGTAATTATACTAAATATTTTTATATTGAATTCTATTAATATAAATTAATATTGCTTCCTTATTACAATATAATCATGTTTTTCAAAAATTAAGTTTTGGGTAGGGTAGGGAGGGTTGGGAGGGGGCGGGTTAGCAGGTAGACAGTCTTCTATGATGATTATGAATGAAAACTGTAAGTTAGGGACCGAACTAAACCAGCGGTTCATTTTAAAGTTAACCTTAACTTGATTTAATCACTAAGCTCATTTAGTTTATTTTAACGATGAATAGTGGTTAATGGTTCAAATCCGTAATGAGTAAACAAAGAGTTCATCTTTCTAAATGGTTTCCCGTTCTCCCTTTACAGAAATGTGTAGTACATTAACTCTGTTTTAGATATTTCTCATTATAACACAATGTATATATATTACTAGCACCGCGTCTTACTACCCGTTCGGGCTATACGCAATTACGCTAATGTGTAATGGTAGGGTGATTGTGAGATGAAATGAAGGACCTACAGTTTAACGTGGAATCCGAACCACGGTGGTGGCCTGGCATTCCCCACATTCACAAGATGTCTTGTCAGAGGTGAAGGAAGGGTTTGGAAATCAGATAAATCTGTGCCGAGACCGAGAATTGAACCCCGGCCGCCAGCACAATAATGTAATTAATAAAAATAAAAATATTAATTACGCTTAGTGTGCTTTATACAGATATGCCGAACTAATAGGGTGGTAGGAAAGGGGGGCGGGGGAGGCGATGTTAAGTATTTAAACATTATCTCTACATGATTTCGAATATGAGTATTTTTTAATTACGGTTATAGCCTCCTCTACATATTATTTAAATTTAAAAAAATTATATCTGGACACGGGAATTGAACTTGGGACTTACAAAATATGTTTTGATAGTTGTTATAAAACTAGTTCGTTACATCTGAACAAAGAGGAGAAAATACATTAGAGACCGGTCTTATGACTCCTGAAAAAATATTAATCTGGTAGATAAATATTTCTATCTGGTGGATAAGTTAAAAGTGCGTCTTATGACTGCCATATAGCATTTATTTTGCCAGATAAAATATATTTATCTATCACATTTTTATCGGGAGGTTTAAGTAACCGTTAACTTTTATCTGAAAGTTAAAATGAGCATTGCCATAGTGACGCGTTTTTTGTAATGAGGTTTCGCCTATCAGAATCTTGTATTAGGTTAAACTCTTCGTTCACATGCTTAGTAAGCACAGGCCAGGATTCCAACGATATAAAGTTACAACACTTAATCAAAAATTTATATAAACTGACAAGCTATTTGTAGAGTTATATTTATGTGAGACCAAATTATTTAAATGTGAGTACAACAAATGAAATTTTGTTAACGTTGTACCCAACTATTGACCACATTTTGGCAGACACCGAAATTAGTATTTGCAAGACATCTTAGCTTCTGCACCCACGTGACACCATCTGCTTCCTTGCAATCCTTTAGTCGCCATTATTTAACAAATGTTGAGCGCTCTCGCCACTCTCTAGGTTGTAGCGCTATCAGTAGGGCTTATACGCATGCGCGCATCAGTAAAAACAGTACCAACCTTGCATGTTATGAATAAAAACATATTTATCCTACTGATAGTTATCTGGCAGATAAATTCAGTTCATAAGATGCGAAAAAACATGTGTCTGATAGAGGCTGATAACTTTTATCTGGTAGATAACTTTAACCTCCCAATAGCAATATTTAACCGGTAGTCATAAGACCGGCCCTAAAAACATTTGACAAGAAAGGACATAAAAAGAGAATATGATTGTTGAGCGGGAAAGCTAATACAGTAGTGGCTCTCAACCTATGTTACGTGATGCCATTTTAGGTTGTAGGTGATATTTATTTTTTTAAACTTTTTTTTTTAGCACCGCGTTCAGTTATACACCTTTGTACTAATTACTCTAATCTTAAATCTGGGACAGACACAAAATACCCCCCCCCCTTCACCCCAGCTGTCAATTTATCACCGTGAAAGGGTAAAGTCACATTCCAACAATGATTAATTTCCCGGCTATGCCAGGAATCTCCCCCCCACCCCCTTCCAAGATCTTAGATCCGTAAAGACTGAACTAAGCCTCGTAATTTTCTAGTATGATAATTTTTTTTTCTAATTTATATCCACAAACAAATGTATAGCTTTTTTTTTTTACAAAAGGTGGAGAGGGTGCACAGCATAGACTTTCTCGCTACTGTAAATAAAGAAGAGATATTTACTTAAGTCTCGTAAGATAGTTGAAACGAGATAATATACATTGTTGAAAATTCTACCAAAGAGCATAAACGAAATAAAGTATATCTATCTATATTACTGCTAGTATTTTATTTAATTAAATTAATAATTATTATATTAATAATTATAATTTATAAATAATATACACTGTTAGAGAAGAGAGGAAAATTACAGTAATTTCCAAATTCAAAGACTTCCGTTATCTATACTATATGTATTTACATATTATATAATAAATGTAATATATATATATATATATATAATAAATGTAATATATATATATATAATAAATGTAATATATATATATATATAATAAATGTAATATAATATATATATATATAAATGTAATATATATATATATATAATAAATGTAATATATATATATATAATAAATGTAATATATATAATAAATGTAATATATATTATATAAATGTAATATAATATATATTAAATGTATATATATATATAATAAATGTAATATATATATATATTAAATGTAATATAATATATATATTATAAATGTAATATATATATATATATATTAAATGTAAAATATATATATATATATTAAATGTAATTATGATATTATAATAAATGTATATATATAAATAATGTAATTATATTATATATATATTAATAAATGTAATATATATATATAATAAATGTAATATATTATATATATAATAAATGTAATATATATATATATAATAAATGTAATATATATATAATAAATGTAATATACATATATATATAATAAATGTAATATTATATATATATATAACATATATCGTAGGTGGATTGTAAAATCCGGCCTATTGCAAAAGGCTATTAAAGAAATGCACAGTTATTTTATTCCAGGCTTATTGCAATACGTCCAAGATAGATAGTGAAGGCTTATTAAAAAGTCTACAGTAGCGGTTCCCAAACTGTGGCACGTAAAATTATTCCCGATGGTTTTTCGTGAGAATCCAAACAAAACAAACAAATCAAGTTCATAAAAAAAAAGGCCTCATAAAATCTAATAAATATATTACAATCCAGTCTAATAGAAGTGACCTATAGATTTCTGGCAAACAAATTCATAAAGACATCCCAGGGAAAATATGTTACTGTCCGTGAAACTGTGAGTAAGGAATCAAAGTTAGGGGGTCAGGGATATGCCAGTTGCAAGTGCATGGTCAAAAAAAAAAAAGCTTCAAACGAAAAAGAGTGCCTGTGAGAAGGCAAACTAAATGTGCACATCAAAATGTCACAGCAATTTACCGTTATGGAAATAAATCAAATAGTGTTATGTGTAAAGTGATAATGATAAATTTCACAATATACTTGTACAATAAACGCGTATATTTCTTCTGTAAAAGAAAGGTAAACTATTAAATTTGTATCAGTATTATTATTTTTCAATAACTATTAATTATTCATAAGAGTTGGTTACTTCCTTTAAACCTTTATTAAGATACATTACTTGAACTTATATGTAAAAAAAGAAAAGAGTTTGATGTTTAGTCTGCTATGTTTGGATTTAAAATAATCTCCTAATTTGGACTTGGTACCTTCTGGTTCTCAGGTCTCGAGCTAGGAAGATTTAAATTTATTTATTACGTCGCAAACTTCCAGATAATATTACGTGAAGACGTTGCATATATTTCTGAGTAACAAGTAGATTTCTTTTCTTTAGTAATCAACCCGAAATTTGGTTTCGTGATCTTCCCATCAATCCGTTACTAAGCCCTTCAGTTAGTTAGTGCTGCCTGCACCATCTGGTATAAAACACACGTAGGCCTACTAGAAATGTTCAGAAAGTGTGTTGGCTTCCGGCTTCCTTCCACACTGAATTTCTATGAGTGAGAGCGAAAGGGCATACCAGTTTTGCCGAGAAAGGTATTTTCACATACCTTCCAGGGTTATTTTACACGCCACAATCGGCCAACGGTTTTACTTTCCCTCCGAAGGAAGTTGTGCTACCGCAGGTGAGAAGTCTACCCCAAGACCAGTGACATAAATCCACGGAATAATCCCTAGGCCTTAACTAAATATTTTATTTAATTACTATAATCTTAATTTAATGTGAGCTTTCTTAACACATTGATGTTATGAACACACGACTTACAAACTAGTATAATAAAATAATTAAGGAAATACAAAGTCTACCGGAATCAGTGGATACTTAGGACTAAACGCCAAGCTCGATTTAGACTGGTTTTCAAGCGACAAGGATGTTGGGGTTAGAATCCCAGCTGGGGGCATATCCTCGCAAACTGGCTACATTTAGATAGTCCGGTAGGTAGTAAGATGCAGAGGGGAAAAAAACCATATAAAAAGTAATTTATTCAGACCAAGTCAACAGCAGTGTAAAATACTTTCATAGCACCCGCCTCGGTGGCGTAGTTGGCTAACCCGCTATTCGTGTTAAGCTCGACTGCTGAGGACGGGGAGATCGAGGTTCGAATCTCGGTCAGGTAAACTGGGGGTGGTTTTTCCTAAATGGTTTTCTACTCTCCCTCCACGCAAATGCGGGTTCACTTCCTCTAATTTAAATCTTCCCAATTCCTAATCCATTAACGTAATTAGTACTTAAAGCGTATAACCCGAACGGTTAGTAAGACGCGGTGCTAAATATTATTATAAAATATAGGGTACAACGGGGCAAGATGACTCAATGACAATTTTTCAAGATTGCTGATAAACAGTAGTACATGAGGGTTATCGGTTAAGAGCACGTATCTCTATAGTAACAACATGATGCATATATACCTGGTGAGGCATTCAAGTAGAGACACGAGAATATTTAAAAAAACGAGGCATTTTAAAAAAAAATTGTCCGAACAATTTTTTTTAAGGGGGAAGAGAACAGGACTAGTTATTTTTTTATTTGATGGACGTCTTCAAAGTAATTTTAAGTTCAACTTTGTATTTTAAATGATAATCTCTAAATTTTGTAACGAAATTTTACACTTAAAAAAATTATTTTTTCAATTTTTTTTTATTAGATTATGTTATTCCTTACGTTAAAGACAATATTATTAATAAAATTACTTTAGTAAATGTTCAAAATGATGACCATTAAACAGAAAACACGTTTCAATTAGTTTTATAAAAGATTGATGAGAAAGTAGTAAAGTATATCTATCTATATTACTGCTAGTATTTATAATTCGTTCCTTCATGTTTTCTAGCGTGTTTGATACACTTTATCTTTAAGGTAGCCTCATTAAATTATCTAGAGATTTGATGAGAGATTCTGAACATTTTCTAAAATAATTTCATACTGTATTTAACGTTACACAGAATAACATTATCTAATAAAAAGTTATTGAGTAAAAACTAAGAAAAAAAGTCTGTCAATTTATTAATAATAATAATAATAATAATAATATTAGCACCACGTCTTACTACCCGTTCGGGTTATACGCTTTAAGTACTAATTAAGCTGATGTATTAGGAATTGGGAAGGTTGAATTAGAGGAAGTGAACCCCCATTTGCGTGGAGGGAGAGTAGAAAACCACATAGGAAAAACCACCCCCAATTCACCCGACCGAGATTCGAACCTCGATCTACCCGTCCTCAGCAGTCAAGCTCAACACGACTAGCGCGTTAGCCAACTACGCCACTGACTATACCTATCCATTTTCTATTTTATAAAATAATTACATTTACTCTTGATGTGAAAAGTTACGTAACTCAGGTTGTAGGGTGGGGGGTAGGGGGGGTGTTGTCAGGCTAAATGTCTACTTGGTGTTACATGACGGAAGGGAGGAGTAGAAAAAAAATGCGCAATGTGATTAATGGATACTCACTAACTAAACAGTTACGTCACGACGGAGGATCAACCCATGAGAACACCACAGTAGAACTGTCACGTGACGGTACCAACGTATGGAAATAGAACGATGCAACTTATTCCTGAACAGAACGAACGACTGTTCTTCACTAGCAGTGACCATGGAATACTAAAGGGGAGGGTATTACCGAACTAAGGTAGGTCAGGGGTGTATAGATTTACTCTCGCTCGCTAGGTCCTCCATTTCCTGGCTTACTTCCAACCCTTTCAACAGTTGACAGATCCTGGTTATTCACCCTGAGGCCCTATTATTCACTTCATTAGTACACAGTCCTTAGTAACGCACTCTAAGGTCCTTACTTCCATCACAACACTAGAAAGCGTCCTTAGACACGCATTTTAGGGTCCTTACCTGCATCACGCCACTCGTACAAGGTCCCTAGTCACGCACTCTAGGGCTATCAAGCCACCCACTACAGCGTACTTAGACACGCACTTTAGGGTTCTTAATTACATCACACCACAATATATAGGGTTCGTATTCATAAACCCTAGGGTTCTTACCTGCATCACGTCACTAGTACAGGGTCCTTAGTCACGCACCCTAGGGTCTTTACTTCCATCACACCGCTAGTACAAGATCCCTATTCACGCACCTTAAGGCCCTCACCTCCATATTTCTACCAACACAGGGTCCCTATCACAAACCTAGGGCCCTTACCTACATATTTCTACCAACACAGGGTCCCAAGTCACGTATCCTAGGGCCCTCACCTCCATCATTTAACAGCACAGGGTCCCAAGTCACGCACCCTAGGGCCCTCACCTCCATCATTTTAACAGCACAGGGTCCCTAGTCACAAACCCTAGGGCTCTCACCGCCATCATTCTACCAACACAGGGTCCCTAGTTGCGAACCCTAGGGCTCTCACCGCCATCATTCTACTAGCACAGGGTCCCAAGTCACGAACCCTAGGGCCCTTGCCTGCATTATTCTACTAGCACAGGGTCCCAAGTCACGAACCCTAGGGCCCTTGCCTGCATTATTCTACTAGCACAGGGTCCCAAGTCACGAACCCTAGGGCCCTTGCCTGCATTATTCTACTAGCACAGGGTTCCAAGTCACGAACCCTAGGGCCCTTGCCTGCATTATTCTACTAGCACAGGGTCCCAAGTCACGAACCCTAGGGCCCTTGCCTGCATTATTCTACTAGCACAGGGTCCCAAGTCACGCACCCTAGGGCCCGAGCCTTCAGCTCCTCCATCCAATGCCCAACGTCTCCCCTGAGCTCCCTCAGTTTCTCCCTCACGTCCTCCCTCATGAGGTTGTAGCACATGGCAATCAGCCCCATGCCCAGCAGCAGGTACACGAAGTTGATGACCAGCCTGAGGTGCCTCCCGCTGCGGAACTCGGCGATGTTGGCCCCTGGGACCAGGTCCCCGATACCTATCTTGCACAGACTCGTCACGCAGAAGTAGCAACTGTCCAGGTAACCCCAGTCCTCCCAGTTGGCGAACATGACGGTGCCCGTCACCACGTACCCGCCGATCACCCACAGGCAAGCTGTGGAGGGAACGATGACCCTCTGTTCGGGGAGGTCCTCCTCTTCAGAACCCAACCCCGTTCCGCACTCGTACAGTCGCCTGTAGAGCCACCGGAAACTGGTGGCCAGTGCCTTGCCCATGTTCATGAAATACAACACGTACAGAGGGATACCGAACATGGCGTACATCACGGTGGCGCCCTTCCCCCAAGGGGTCCTCGGCACCAGGTTACCGTAGCCTATCATGGTGAACACGGCCAGGCAGAACATGAGGGCGGCGGGGAAGGACCACATGGAGTCCGTCACAGGGCCGTCGTAACCTTCCTTAACCGCCTCCACCAGACCTTTCTGGAACACTAGAAGGGCTACTTCCACCTCGTCGAACCACGCGGATTGGTTAAAAGTATTCTCCCGTTCGGCCAGCGTCCACAGCGTCATGGCGCACGCGTTGTAAAGCCCTTCCACGCGCTGAACTTCGGGCGATTTCCACTCGAACTCCAACGAGATGAAACCGAAAGCCCCGACGATGGCGTAACCTACCACGAGACCCCCCACGCCAACTTGAGTGAACATGAAGGCCACCAGTTTGCGGCAACAGTCCTTCACCTTCTCCTTGGGGTCGCTGGCTGTGGTGGAGGAGGAACCCCTGCTGCGCACGGAGCTGCGCACTCCGGACATACCCCGCATGACGGGGCCGACTGGACGGCTCTCGAGATACTGACTCGAGAACTATAGCGGCCTCCCGCGAAGATATTTCGGGCCAAGTCTCTGCTGGCAACTTGCCTTCACCTCGGCGGGGTTTCTTACAACACAACAGAGCAGACGTTGACGTATGGCGGGAAATATTTAAGGGCGCGCTTCAACAGAGAACCATCATTTTCGCTTCTTTTTTTCTTTTTTCCACCTCTTACTGGTACCCATTAGGGCCATGCATACACATTAATAGGATACAGATGAGGAAGATGGATTTTTAAAGGAAACGTATTCGAATTTTCGTGTAAGGAGAGTAGGAAACCATTAAAAAAAACTACCTAAGTACACACCTGACCGGAACTCAAACAGCAATCCAATACGAAGTGAAGCGTTATACCATTCGACCACCGATGCGGGTAGCACCCATTTTAGTTAAGTTGTTTATTATTATTAACACCGCATCTTACTACCCGTTCGGGTTATACCACTTACGCTAATGTGTGATGGTAGGGTGATTGTGAGATGAAATGGAGGACCTACAGTTTAACGTGGGATCCTAACCACGGTGGAGGCCTGGCATTCCCCACATTCACAAGAGTCTTGTCAGAGGTGAAGGAAGGGTTTGGTAATCAGATAAATCTGTGCTGGGACAGAGGATTGAACTCCGGACTCCCAGCACAGAAGTCAAGACACCTTACCCCCTAGACCACCAGGTCACCAGTTAAGCTGTTGAGTGAAGCAGAATTCACGGGGAACTTGCCAGCGTTTTCATAGAAGAAAAGTGGGAATAAATCAGAAATAAAAACACTTTACGTATAAATCCGAACTCTACCTCCCCGTCACCGGAAAATCAGACTAGACGGGCCCGACATCTGGCCAGCACATCCATAAATTAGGGCTTTGGTCTCTTTCCTTTTTTCGGGGAGCGTCGAGGTGGTGGTTCGATTACCACCTGGGTGTATAAAGGTTGTTTTATCCTAGATAGTTTCTCAATCAAATTCGGGTGCATTTCCTCTAAATTCTAACTTACTAATCCTTACTCAATTAAATGTAACTATGTGGGTACCACAAATGACTAATAATAGGCAAAGCACACACAAAAAAAAGACAGGATTAAAAGATAATTTGAAACCGATTGTAAAAACTACCAACGCACCTAAGTAAACTATTATATTTTTTTAACTATAAAGCCAAATGGCTGACTCATTCACTGACAATGTTTACCCAGTTCCAGATGAGATAGAAACTTGAAATTTAGCAAACTTATAGCTTCTAGCCTGTTACCGACGGGAAAATTCAAAAAAGTTAAATAAAAAAATTTAACCCCCGAAAAAAATTCAAAATGGTGGAGCAACTTTTAAAGTCGGTTTCTTTGTAGGTATCTTGTGGCTAAACGGTAAGACCTATCAAAAAACTGCTCTGGAATTACATTAGTTTACATCCACTTGCAAAGAAAACTCACTGGGGGGTTTGGGGGTGGAGCCCCCAACGAGCAAAAAGAGTACTGTTTATAAAGTGATGTTTAAATATACATCCCATGCTTTGACTTAAAAATAATAAGATTCTATAAATATTCTTCAAACCTAACCGTTTTCTTATCTATTAAAGGTATTTAATTTTCAGGTAATAATGTTCAAAAAAACTCTATAACGTTCTTTCTCTTCACTCCCCAGATAGATAATTATTGTGATAATCAAAAAATCTAACTCAAAATTTTGATGAATGTCAACGTTTCATACATGACCCACTGAAACCAAAAAGCGTTTATCTGTCTGTCTGTAACTCGGCCTAGAGCCGACATTATGCTACCGATTTTCTAAAAATAGTTTAACCGATTTAAATTACATTTTGTATTTATCTACACTTTTAACATTACAAACATAATAGTAATACTCATTTTATCATTAAAATGACTTAAAGGTTACTTTACGATTTTGTCAATTTTGATTATATCTCCACAACGAATTGAGATAAGAAATAACTTATCAATAAAAAGTTGAAATACAATTAATATTAAAAAACCTTTATTTGAAATATATGTTTATAAAACTAATATATTCTAAATTATTGGCCAATACATTATTTTAATGAGGTCTGTGACAACGGGAGTTGTTTGTTATGCATTTTATTTGGTGGAACGTTTCTGCAACAAAGTATATTAGTTTGATTAACATATCTTACGAGATTTTGATAAATATATTGATTTTTAGACAAAGACGTGAGAAAGTCTTTGTGGTACACCGTAAATGTTTCAATCTAGAGTTTATTATTATTATTATTTTTACGTTTTATGTAACCTCGTACCCAAAAAAGTGTATTTTATAAATTTTGTCTGTCCCTGGCCACAGATATAATAAAACTATTTAATGGAATTTGTTCAAAGTTGATTTTTTTTAACCCTCGCTCTTATTTTAAGGTTACGTTACTTATGAAAGATTAAATAAATAAAAATATAAATATATATATTTCAAAAATAGAATTAAGATTCACTTCAAAATGGAGATATTGGACTCGGTTTTAATAAGAATTAATATTTTTCAATTTTTTTTTACAAATATTATTAATCTGAGGATAGTTTGTATTTAAATGTGTTGGAAAATTTGAAACTTTATAAAAAAAGGGTATAAACAATTTTGTTTAAAATGTGTAACACAAGACGATATGTTTAACTAAGAAATATATTCTTGAAGCTAGTTTATTAAAATCCTGTTTTTGGAAATTTTGTTCCAAGCTATAATATATTCTATGATAAAGTCTGTATGATTATGTTGAACCATTTGTTTTTTATTTAAGCTTTAAATAATAATAATAATAATAATAATATTTAGCACCGTGTCTTACTACCCGTTCGGGTTATACGCTTTAAGTACTAATTACGCTAATGGATTAGGAATTGGGAAGGTTAAATTAGAGGAAGTGAACCCGCATTTGCGTGGAGGGAGAGTGGAAAACCATTTAGGAAAAACTACCCCCAGTTCACCCGACCGAGATTCGAACCCGTCGTCAGCGGTCGAGCTCAACATGACAAGCGCGTTAGCCAACTGCACCACCGAGGCGGGTTTAATCTTTAAAGGCATCAGTTAAATTCAGTATCGAACATTTTCTCTCTTTCGTAGATTGAATGAGTCCAATTCCCATAAAAAGAGCATGACATCTATATACATTTCTAGCTATAGTCTACTTTCAGGTATTAATACATTAAGCTGGTAACCTGGTGGTCTAGGGGTAAGGTACCGGACTTCTGTGCTGGGGTCCGGGGTTCAATCCTCGGTACCGGCCCAGATTTATCTGATTACCAAACCCTTCCTTCACCTCTGACAAGACATCTTGTGAATGTGGGGAATGCCAGGCCTCCACCGTGGTTCGGATCCCACGTTAAACTGTAGGTCCACCATTTCATCTCACAATCACCCTACCATTACACATTAGCGTAAGTGCGTATAACATGGACTGGTAGTAAGACGCGGTGCTAATAATAATAATAATAATAATAATAATACATTAAGCCATGTGTTGATTCGCCTCGGTGGCGTAGTTATCTAACGAGATAGTTTAGTGCTGAACTAAATTGCCGAGGACGGAGAGATCAAGGTTCGAATCTCGCTCGGGTGAACTTAGTTTTTTTTCCCTAAATGGTTTTTCCCCCTCTCCTTTCAAGCAAATGCAGGTTAACTTCAGTTTTCCCAATTCCTAAACCCATTGGTGTAATTAGTACTTAAGCGTATTACCCGAATGGGTAGTAAGACGCAATTACTATCAAGAAATGTGATACGCAGATGTAGCTTTTGATAGATAAAATCAATAGCTATTAAATAACACCAATGATATAGTCACATATTATCAAAGTTGGCCACAAATAAAGTATGTATTTTATAATAGATTTTTTTTTAATGAAAATTTGATTGTACTTTCCTAACCCAAACGCCATGGCACGAGCCTGCAAACGAGCTATACCAACATTAGCAATGATAGTGCCAACATAGGTGGATAGAGGGGTGTCATACGGTCAGCACAACGAGCCCTACGGTTCGTTAATCTCAAGTTTTCCTAAAACGAGCTGCTACTTATTTATTCAAATATCTCCTCACTTGTCCTCACCAGGAGTGAGTTTGTCTCCGTTCCAAAACCACAGGTTCACAAATAAATTTCGGATGAGTGGGAGGGGGGTAAAGGGGGTAAGGGGGGGGGGAGTTGAACCTAGGACATCTGTATCCAAGAACTAGACCACAAAGGCGGTAATCCCCTAACCTTAACCTAAGGCGTTTATGTTTTCGTCATCTCGATTCATTCCAACTATTGACATCTTCTGGTTTTCTCAACCAAGATGTAACTTAACGTTACCCAGAACCCAAGCCAAGCCAATTAGCCCAACAAGATGTGGCGTAGCGTGGCGTGGCGTAGCTAGTAAAAGGTAAGGTTCCGTTTTCTCCTCTCGCTTTTGAGAGTATTTTTTTCACTTATCAAACTAGCATGAGGCTGCACTTTATACAAAGTAGAGTGTATGTAATTAACTGAATCACTAATAAAACGGCCTTATGTCCAGTCTCAAGGACGCTATGGCTTCAAATCTCTTTAATCAAAGTCGACAGGAATAAAACTATTAATTATAATAAAATCGTAATAAAAAATTATTTAAAATATAACGAACATGTATCTTTTTATATTTCACCTTAGTCCAAAACGTTAGCTAAGCCAGTAGCGTGGATATATATATATTGGGCTTGGGTTCAATTACTTCAACGGCCGATATTTTATATCTTCGGGAATATTTAGGGTCCCTTTTAAACGGCCATTTTAAATATTTAAAAGCATAGTTTGTATTTATATTAAAACAAAGAAAATATTTGGACCTAAGAAGGATGAACAAATAGGGGAATATTGAAAGATAATGAAGGGACCTCCAAACTTAAATAAAGATAACCAAGGGGCATGGGATGAGGTGGGGTGGACATGTGACGCGTATGGGAGATAACAGGCATGTACGCAACATTTTTGTTGTGAAACCTGAAGATACAATACCCTTTAATAGGCCAAAACGTCGATGTGAGGATAATTTGACAGGAATTTAAAGGAGGTTGGAGACAGGATGAAGGTGTCTCATAATTGGGTTTAATGGCAAGCTTACGTTACGGCGACCACGAATTTTTGAGTTCAGTAAGAGTTAATTAAATAACTCAACTTAGAAAATACAAAGAATTGAGATTCTCAAGAAAATGTTTGCTCTAAAGACTGTGGAATGGTATATTTCTACATAATTTTAGGAACAATTTAATAGGGTTGGACGTTGTTGGTTTATTAATACTAAATTAAAATGAGCGAAGAATTACCTTGGGCATGGGACAATTCCTGGATTGCTCAGTGGTTAAACCAAAGGTCCCGGTTTCGATTCCCGTGTACAGGTGTCATTTTTCAATTGTACGAATATGATAGATGCGGCTATAACCGTAACGAACACAGATATAATAAGCTTTGCTATCTAATCAATTAATAATAATAATAATAATTAGCACCGCGTCTTACTACCCGTTCGGGTTATACGCTTTAAGTACTAATTACTTTAATGGATTAGGAATTGGGAAGGTTGAATTAGAGGAAGTGAACCCGCATTTGCGTGGAGGGAGAGTGGAAACCCATTTCGGAAAAACCACCCCCAGTTCACCCGACCGAGATTCGAACCTCGATCTTCCCGTCCTCAGCGGTCGAGCTCAACACGACAAGCGCGTTAGCCAACTACGACACCGAGGCGGGTAGGATGGATAACATCCGACGAATATTTAGCGTAAAGGCCTTCTCTGTTACTCTTAGCTGAGCAAGGCGGTCGTTAAGAAACGCTTGCGTTCATTCGCCTGTTGGACAAACAAAGCGTTACATTGAGCAAACACCGGCAAGAAGGGCGAACTAAAACCCACATCTCGTTCAAGAAGCTTCCAGAGTTAACCCTCAACCCCCCCCCCCCTCCTTCTCTAACTGATATTTTAACAATATCAACACAGGTAAAACTGTTTGGTTTACGGCTTCATAATGAAATATGTTATTTTAAATTTCCTCAAACGACAAGGGACTGACGGCTTTACTTCCCCTCCATAGTATTATTATTATTATTATTATTATTATTATTATTAGCACCACGTATTACTACCCGTTCGGGTTATACGCACTTACGCTAATGTGTAATGGTAAGGTGATTGTGAGATGAAATGGAGGACCTACAGTTTAACGTGGGATCCGAACCACGGTGGAGGCCTGTCATTCCACACATTCACAAGTTGTGATTAATACACGTCAGAGGGTAATGGGAGGGGTTTGGTAATGAGATAAATTTGTGCCGGGACCGAGGATTGAACCCCGGACCCCCAGCACAGAAGTCTGACAACTTACCCCTAGACCACCAGGTCACCTAATGGAAAAAGTTGATACAAACAGATGTCCCATTTGACCTTGTTTCCAAATTATAATCAAGTTATTCCACTAAACTGTTTATATACCATATTCGATATGTACTGTTGATAAGTTATGTTCTATGGAATATTCCTTGTTATTCCGAACACCTGTTACCTTTAATTAGTGCGTCATTCTACGATACGACGACTGCAAGTTTAAATTTAGGCCGAAGATAGCCATTTTGAAAACTTCCTATAATATTTTATTATTATTATTATTTAGCCCGCGTCTTACTAACCGTTCGGGTTATACGCTTTAAGTACTAATTACGGTTGACCTAGTGGTCTAGGAGTAAGGTGTCAGACTTCTATGCTGGCGGCCGGGGTTCAATCCTCGGTCCCGGCACAGATTTATCTGATTTCCAAACCCTTCCTTCACCTCTGACAAGACATCTTGTGAATGTGGCGAATGCCAGGCCTCCACCGTGGTTCGGATTCCACGTTAAACTGTAGGTCCTTCATTTCATCTCACAATCACCCTACCATTACACATTAGCGTAAGTGCGTATAACCGAACGGGTAGTAAATCGCGGTGCTACTAATAATACTAATTACGCTAATGGATTAGGAATTGGGAAGGTTGAATTAGAGGAAGTGAACACGAATTTGCGTGGATGGGGAGTGAAAACCATTTAGGAAAAACCACCCCCAGTTCACCCGACCGAGATTCGAACCTCGATCTCCCCGTCCTCAGCAGTCGAGCTCAACACAACTAGCGCGTTAGCCACATATAACGCCACCGAGGCGGGTTCCTATAATGTTAATAAGCAGATCCACATTACTATAGTACTGTAGGTAGCGTTCTGGCTATACTTATAGATGTCCCTGGTTATATCCTTGGCGGCACCATATGTATTTTCCCCGAAATGTAAACTGTACCTATGCCCACAATGGCCTGGTTAATTAGGCTTAGGTTAGGTTTAATATCTCCACTGGCTCCACACCAAGGCCGTAGCCAGGGAGAGGGGTGTTCAAGGAGGGGTTCAAACCCCCAGCGAAATTTTATGAACAAAATATATATGGTTTTATTTATGGTTCAAACAATATCAAAATTAAGATACAAATACTAATTAGGGGGCTGTATTACCATAAAAAAAACACTTCAGAGAGCTTCTAGAGGTGTTAAATATTGAGGTATTTTCCTAGTCTTCGGTATTTTGGGGGTTATTTTACCACGAAAAAAAAAAACATTTCAGAGAACTTCTAGAATTGTTTATCCTTTAGAATTATTTCTAGCTTCCAGTAATTGGGGGATTTGCCCAACAACCCCCCCCCCCTGAAATTATTGGCTGGCCACGGCCTTGCCTCACACCTTCATAATCACTATAATCACTTCATCTCATTGAAGTTATGACGTGTAGACAACTTCCGGAATGGCTAAAAGTTTACATACACGGCGGATAAAATAGATAATACATCTCTTACGGTCAAAACTATGCCATACGCTTATAAAAAGAAGAAAAAACTGGAGTAGCATATTCTAACTCTGAAAAAAAAAATGTCAAATTGGACATATGGCTATATTAATTTTTGATTTATTGTTTTTGTCCCCACATGTTTTGGTACATCCTGTATTTATTTTTTTTGCCAGTGGTGTAAAAGATTAAATATTTAAAAGTATTCATAGCGATTACAGTTTAAAAGAAGCGTTATTTATTAGTTTTGTAGTTTTTTTTTAAACAAATCTATTAAGTAGCAATCACTAAAAGCGTAGAACAGATGCCAAACAATTAGTACCCATCATAAAGCCTAATGGACAACGTTAAAGTCTATTTAGAAAGTTGAATGACGTCACAAACATTCAGGAAGCGTATCGTAAAATGTAATCTCCGTGTTCCGTAGATGAGGGAGTTTTATTGTTACATAGTAAAATTTAAATTAAACGTCAATGTTTTAAAACGATAAAACGTTTTAATACAAAGTGAATGGTGTCGTAATCCAAATCGATACTAAGCTGCATAAGATCTCGAACGAATATTATGTTTGCAAGTCTCCTTGACCCGCATCGGTGGTTACGCTGATGAAGATGCTAGTTACATGTGGTTTGCTGGTGATTGAGAGGTCGGGGTTCAATTCTTGTATTGAGCGGGTTTTTTTTACTTTCTCATATAGGTGAATTATTGTCGATAAGCTAAAATTTATCTTGTGGCCCGCTTAAAAAAAAAGTATGGTTTCATTAAAGATCAGAACGATATATTATTATTATTATTATTATTAGCACCGCGTCTTACTACCCGTTCGGGTTATACGCACTTACGCTAATGTGTAATGGTAGGATGATTGTGAGATGAAATGAAGAACCTACAGTTTAACGTGGAATCCGAACCACGGTGGCGGCCTGGTATTCCCCACATTCACAAGATGTCTTGTCAGAGGTGAAGGAAGGGTTTGGCAATCAGATAAATCTGTGCCGGGACAGAGGATTGAACCCCGACCGCCAGCACAGAAGTCTGACACCTTAACCCTAGACCACCAGGTCACCCCACCATTTCTGTTCTGGTTAAAAGTAAGTTTGAACTATACTGTTTGGTTCAATTATTTTTCCCCGTTTTTTTATAATTTGATAAATATAAATTGGTTTTGACTAGTGGGCCTATATTCATTTTATTTCTGATCAGTGATTATT
Organism: Timema cristinae; assembly: GCA_039000515.1. NCBI lineage: Eukaryota > Metazoa > Arthropoda > Insecta > Phasmatodea > Timematidae > Timema > Timema cristinae. Next base: position 22,625,702 of record JBCFYV010011135.1, read on the forward strand.
TGATGTACCAAACGTGATCTTTGCAGAAAAATATAATTTAGTTATATGAATAAGAAATTAGAGTTGGCAATTTTTATAGTCAAATATCTTCCCAACGTGATTCCATGATATAATATAGTCCTATTTTCATAGGAAGAATACTATCTGACAGATGGACCAATGACTAAATATATTTTCATATATTCATACGTCAGGTAGTTTGAGCTGCAGATACCATTCTTTATGTATATCATCAATACCAATAAAATAACACTAAAAATATAGTAGATATACTGAGATATGATGATTTGACGAAGATAATAATAATAATTATTATTATTATTTAGCACCGCGTCTTACTACCCGTTCGGGTTATACGCTTAAGTACTAATTACACAAATGGATTAGGAATTTGAAAGGTTGAATTAAAGGAAGTGAACCCGCATTTGCGTGGAGGGAGAGTGGAAAACCATTTAGGAAAAACCACCCCCAGTTCACCCGACCGAGATTCGAACCTCTATCTCCCCGTCCTCAGCAGTCAGGCTCAACACGACAAGCGCGTTAGCCAACTAAAGATAATTATTATAGAAGGAGATGTGGAAGGGAGAATTTCAAGAAGGAGAACAAGGATGGAGAACATGAAGCAGATAAATAAAGAAGTTGACAGAAGAAGGTACAAAGATGTTAGAAATTTCACCCAGGATTGACAAAAATGTAGAAATGCAGCAAACGAATCTCAAGATTGATGATTTATTGATGATGAAGGTGATAAAATGTTTATCAATGATTACAGAAAAATAATGTTAGTTTTTTCTAATGAAAATTTTACTTTTCTTTTACCGTTAGAGTAGGTGACCTGGTGGTCTAGGGGTAAGGTGTCTGACTTCTGTGCTGGGGTCTGGGGTTCAATCCTCGGTCCCGGCACAGATTTATCTGATTACCAAACCCTACCCTCACCTCTGACAAGACATCTTATGAATGTGGGGAATGCCAGGCCGCCACCGTGGTTCGGATTCCACGTTAAACTGTAGGTCCTTCATTTCATCTCACAATCACCCTACCATTACACATTAGCGTTAGTGCGTATAACCCGAACGGGTAGTAAGACGCGGTGCTAATAATAATAATAATAATAATAATAATAATAATAATAATAATAATAATAATCATAGCAAAAATGTAGAAATGCAGCAAACGAATCTCAAGATTGATGATTTATTTAATGATGAAGGTGATAAAATATTTATCAATGATTACGGCAAAATAATGTTTGTTTTTTCTAAAAAGTTTTTCTTATGAAAATTTTACTTTTTCTTTAGCGTTAGAGAGATGCCTTCTTACCATGATCAAACTGTAAATACTTTCTTTCACCAGATATTAAGCTTCTGCTATAAATAAATTTTCCGTGTCATGGAGAAACAAGGCTTCAATCTTCGGTAACAAACACCAATATCCCCTAAAGACGGGGATTGTACATATAACCAAGAGGACAGAGCCTCAGACAAGTAATTACCTCGGCCTGAATATGACATCATCAGTTACCTATCCGTCCACTCTAGTATCATTTGTTGGCAATGTCACTAGAGACCTAGGACAAAGATTAATTGACGTTGAAAGTTCTTCATGTCACGCGTAGGTCAAGGCTTTTGGAAAGGTCAATTATGTGAATTTAAAGCCTCACGCAATACACGAGAGATTTCAGTTTTAGCCCCAAATTAGGAGGAGGAAAAAAAAACACGTCAGACTCGTCTTATCTGGTATTCCGATTATGGTGAAGGTCAGGGTTTAAATTCCTGCTTTATGTACCGAGGTGTTATTTCTTTGGTGCCAGAGATAAAAGAGTATATGTCAAAAAATGTATATTGACTTATACTATAATGTACAACTACAAGAAAACAAATGTATTTATACTATAAAGATTAAAGTGAACTTTTCCACCAATAAAGTTGAGTATAACATATAATACTTGTACCTAATGGTAGTTCTGGCCAAGGAGAATGTAAATATTGACTTATCTCATTTTGATGATCTTTTGACTTAAAACCCGCCTCGGTGGCGTAGTTGACTAACGCGCTTGTCGTGTTGAGCTCGACTGCTGAGGACGGGGAGATCGAGGTTCGAATCTCGGTTGGGTTAACTGGAGGTGGTTTTTCCTAAATGGTTTTCCAATCTACCTCCACGCAAATGCGGGTTCACTTCCTCTAATTAAACCTTCCCATTTCCTAATCCATTAGCGTAATTAGAATTTAAAGCGTATAACCCGAACGGCTAGTAAGACGCGGTGCTAAATATTATTATTATTTTGACTTAAATTTTTGGTGCCAGGAAAAAAGAATATATTAAATAGTTTCTTTTCTCAACTACCCCCATATTTCCTCTAAATTAAACCTTATTCATATTTAACAATATTTTTTTCTCTTGTCAATTCCTCTTTCTATTTGTTCGGGTGTACGCATATTAACTAACGAAGCTAATGTGTTAGTAATGAGGAATATTGAATTTAGAGGAAGTGCACTCGCATTGTGTAAAGTGTAGAAAAAAAACCCACCCTTAGTACACCCGATCAGGGTTAAAACTCCGATTCACCCCTCATCGGTATTCAAGTCTATCGGGCGAGTGACGACTTAAGTATATCGACCACGGAAACTGGTAAATACATTAGTTAATAATAATGTTTAGCACCACGTCTTACTACCCGTTAGGGTTATATGCTTTAAGCATTACTAATTACGCTAATGGATTAGGAATTGGGAAGGTGGAATTAGAGGAAGTGAACCCGCATTTGCGTGGAGGGAGAGTGGAAAACCGTTGAGGAAAAACCACCCCTAGTTCACCCGACCGAGATTCGAACCTAGATCTCCCCGTCCTCAGCAGTCGAGCTCAACACGACAAGCGCGTTAGCCATCTACGCCACCGAGGAGGGTAATACATTAGTTAAAATATACGGACAGCCCGAAAGGTTAGTAAATAAAATAAAAATAAATAAAGAGTGAACTTTATAAACCAAATGATAATAATAGCAACATGAGACCACACCCATTTTCCCCGGTCATCAATTCATCACCATGAAACCAAGATTTTACCAAAGGATACATTTTTTCGGCCATACCAAGAATCGAACTTGAGATCCTTAGTTGAGTAAAGAGACACGTTAGCTATTGAGTTAAGTACGTCGGACTCAACCTTTACAAGAAATTGAAATCAGAACTTATCGATCTAGTGACTGAAAAGGTTTAAAGGGGGCGTTTGAAAGAAATAATAAAAATAGCTCTGTTTATTTTTCTCTCCTCCTTTCTCCATTAAAAAAAATTCTACCTCTCACCTTCTGCCATCTTGTTTGACCTCCATTCTAGGTGTCTCTAGAACACGACCTGAGTCAACACAAACCTAGAAAGTGTTTGTCGATGAATGTTACTTCCATTTCCATAACGCAGTGATTTTTGTCTGAAGGAAGGGAAGGGGGGGGGGGGGGATCAAGCTTCCAGTACGAGTGTGGGGATTCTGTACCGGCGTATAACCTGAACGGGTAATAAGATGCGGTACTAGAAATAAAACCATACAAAAATTTATATCTGCACTGTAAAAATTACGACTCACGAGGTGCATATAGGCAATAACGTATTTTTTATGTCGCCCGTAAGATAATATTACCATGTCCATCTATCCAAGAAAACAAAATTATTAATCTTATATTCTCTAAACTGAAAAATGAATCCTGGACACGTGGGAGTCGAACTCCGGAACATTGGCTTAATACGCCAATGATCTAACGATTGAGCTATATGTAAGTTATTCCGTGCCTAGGGTCTTTCTTCACTAATATCTTAAGGCAGAATCTGTGATGACGTGTGTAGAAATGGTCGTTACATATGTGATATTAGTGATAAATTATGATCGCGAGCCATCAGATAACGCAGCCATCTTAGGGTACAGCCAGATTGGACGAGCGACTAAAATATAAAATAGAACACATTGGTTGTAATGAGAGGTGGCCAGACTGGAGCGAGCGCTTGGAAGATATAACTGGTTCTATTTTTAAAGCGCGCGCGCTCGAGCCGGAACAGTCTAGTTTACAGGCGCTCAGCAATATTATTGTATGTTGGTTCATTGAGTGCTAGGAAAACTTCTCATTTTGACATGATATTCGACTTTTTATAACTATCTAGAGGCTTAGCACACGCACGCACGCACCACCACACACCACACACACATATACATATATATATATATATATATGGTATATATTATAATAAAGTAGGCCTTTGCAAATAAGAACCACCACTAACGTGGAGAAAGGATGAGAAAACCACAACAATAAATCACTTGTCATAAAACCATACTCAGTTCAATGAACTTAGATTAAAACCTTTGCATTATCGTGACCAACTATCGAGAACTATTTGCTAATCACGCGCTCGCTCGCTTGTCAGTCTGGCCGAACCCTTAGATTCGTAAATATTGTAATGCCATACGGTCACTGAAACGTGTTAACTAGCGATTCATAAGGCTGTTAATAACAAGATACTTTTATATATTCTCAGTAATGAAATTAATCTTTTATAAAAAAAAATAATATATATATTTTAATATAATTTGAAAAACTTCGTTCTACTTCACATGATGTCAAGGAGGGACAATATTTCAAATTTCTCATTTTCTAAGAAGTTAAACTTTTCTCCTGCAATGGCATACTGTTTCAGAAGAAAATCTATACCGTAGGGTGGGGGAAAAAAAAGAAAGGATGGATCCGAATTAGGCATGTTAAGGCTCTTTTTCATAAAAAAAAAAGATGAGGAAATTACAGGAACTATAAAATTAATATATTTTACTCATAATATCACAAAATTCATATGTTTATATTTTATGGTCAAAGATAAGAAAAATAGTCAAAAATTCGGTCTCGAAAATTATGCTAGAACTTTAAAACTGCCCAAATTGCGATTTTTATGAATTTGTCAATAAACAACAGTATCATTGGAATCAGTTTAGTAGTTTGTAAATTTAGAAATAATTAATAATAATACTTAGCACCGCGTCTTATTACCCATTTTGGTTATTCACTTAAGTACTAATTACGCTAGTAGGTTAGGAGTTGGGAAGGTTGAATATAGAGAGGGTGAACCCACATTTGCGCAAGGGGAGAGTGAAAAACCATTTAGGGAAAACCACTCCAGTCCACCCAACCGAGATTCGAACCTTGATCTCCTAGTATTCAGCAGTCTAGCTCAACACGAAACTAGCGAGTTAGCCAACTACGCCACCGAGGCGGGTTTGAAATAATTATTTTAAAAATTTTTTTGTTTTAACTTAATTTTTCTAATTATTACATACAATCTCAACATTAAGTGACTTATTGTTGGAGCTGTTTTAACTACTAAAGTTGGGTGCTATCCGGGGATTGATTCAATAAAATTGTCACATACTCATATTGTTGCTCCATTTCGTTTTACTCCTTTAAAGGGCATTTTGCTTAAGGTGGTGATGAAGGGGGCGTGAGTTAAGGTCATTATTTTTACAGTTTTTATAGAGAAACTTTTTTTATCAAAATAAAAAGATATTGGTCTACAGAAACATGAGTTTAATTTTCTTCCCTCCAAGGTGATTTAAACAATTGTTGAATATCTGTGATGAGCAAAGCGGCATTATATGAGAAGCTTTTTAAGAATGAATTTGATTTATTTTGACAAAAAAAAAAAGTGTTTGATATCAGAAATGCAAAAAACACTGACCTTTTCTCGCGTCCCTTAAACCCGCAACTTAAGCCTAATTGACCAAACCCTGGTCGCCGTGGAAATTATTCCTCTTTTGAAATAAATTCCCGATACCAGTCACGAACCGTACCCAGGACCTCTAGGTCAGAAGACAGGGTTTTAACCACTATACACAGAGACAGATCCCTTGAGTGTCCTCCCTTAAATCGTAAAAATTAAAATTTAAATATACCACCGTTTTGCACCCTTGCCCCAAAGACGGCACGATTTTTGTGTTTGGGGTAGGGGCAATCTAAGAGTATCCCTTCCTCCCACTATCAACAATTTTTTTATGTCTTCTTAAATTATTATTATTATTATTATTATTAGCACCGCGTCTTACTACCCGTTCGGGTTATACATACTTACGCTAATGTGTAATGGTAGGGTGATTGTGAGATGAAATGGAGGACCTACAGTTTAACGCGGAATCCGAACCACGGTGGGTCTTCTTAAAAAAAAATTATTTTTTACCAAAGTATCGCGTTTTGCACCTTAATAGTTTAAAAAAAAAATTATAAGGGAAAAATATAAGGGGAGAGGGCCAAGTTAAGAGTAGCCCCCCAAATCACTAATTTTTTTTAATGCCAACATAAAAGTCCTATTTTGCACCTTTTTCCACCCAAGAACTCTAATAAATTAGCAAGAAAAAAAAAATATTGAAAACATATCAAAAAAATTAGGTCTTTGGACCCTCCCTCCAGCCCCTAGGCCCCCAACTTGATCCCCCTAAACATAAACAGCAGTATCATCTCTGTGGAGTTCGGGTGCAAAAACGGTGGTATATTTAAATTCTAATTTGGGAGTTGTAGGGGCAAACTAAAGTGATCTCACAGAGGCTGGTTTCTCTCTATTTATATACTTGCTCCATAAAAATGGATTGTGGGGTTTAGTTCTAAAAACAAAAGTTATCCAAATTCTACGAAAACACGCTTCGTGCCTAAAGGTAAGAAAGGTGTTTTATTTGCGTTCATTGGGTTGCCCGTTATACAAAAAGAAAAAAACAAAACAAACAAACATTGAATGTAGGTCTTGTGTATTTTGCCTGACGAAGAGAAAAGGGGCTAGGAGGGGCAGAGGGATTAATATAACGTAACAGTAGGGGGATGAGAGGGTGCGAAGAGTTTGTCTGGTCCTGAGAATCAGCCCAAGCTCAACAGCGAACACATTGTGAAATTCCGCGGGTGTTTGGATGGAAAAAAAAAAAAACAACTTGGTAAATAAATAAGCTCGTTTAAATAAATGAAAAGTAACTTCTAAATAAATAAATACTGTTCACAGTATTAACATAAGTTTTTTTTTAACACTAAAATAGGCGTGGAAGTTGTTTTATTTATACAAGCAACCCTCCCCTTTCCGAGACATTCTTTTATTTGTTTATTTTTTCAACACAGAAGCATGGGGTGGGCACCCATATAATACTAGATGTTATTATTATTATTATTATTATTACTACCCGTTCGGGTTATACGCACTTACGCTAATGTGTAATGGTAGGGTGATTGTGAGATGAAATGGAGGACCTACAGTTTAACGTGGAATCCGAACCACGGTGGAGGCCTGGCATTCCTCACATTCACAAGATGTCTTGTCAGAGGTGAAGGAAGGGTTTGGTAATCAGATAAATCTTTGCCGGGACCGAGGATCGAACCCCGGCCGCCAGCATAGAAGTCTGACACCTTACCCCTAGACCACCAGGTCGCCGACAATACTAGATGATCCCGTAAACTAGTTTGCTGCACTGTCGCTAGGAGCAGCTTTCAATGACGTCACAGAGGAATGCGCATGCGTGGACGTGAAGTCCATCGAAAGAAAAGTCTGAAGTCTATGTAAAATTCACCTTTACTGTTTTGTTAACAATTTATCGTTTATTTTAAAGAAGGAGTCTAGATATATTTTTCTAGATTTTACTTTTTATAACGTGGTTTATTTATAAAATAATGGATTTAGTTACATTTGATTGAATTACATATTATAATTGATTAATTGACATCCCGCAATATAGAATGCGTTGTGTTCCAAGTCTAACGTCCCACTCTGAATCTTTTAATTCGTGGCACTAACGCCGTGAGCGCTAGCGATTTGGTTCTACTTGCCAACATTAGAGTGGCGTTTCTATACCTATCGATTTTCTATGATCTATTGTGATCTTAAAGTTTTCCACAAAATTTTATCTGGTAAGTCATTTTTATACACACATTTAGTGTAAACAATAGCCCTCCTCTTGTTTTGAGAAAGTATTGTGATCGTGAACATTATTGCCCTCAAGATTAAGATGAATCTTCACATTTTTTATTTGGCCTTAAACTTAAAAAGGGGGCTTGTAATTGTGTCCAGGCAATTTTTCTAAAACATGATTCTACCCCTAAAATTAGGGTTTGTTTACTGATAGACAATTTAAAAAAAATTCTGAATCTTTTTTAAAAAATGGCTTTAGAGTTTTTAGTTAAAATTGTGTCATAGGACTTTTTTTTACATAATCAATATAATGTATGTTTATTTTTCTACAAAATATTAAATATTTATGATCATGATACAGTAAAAAAAATTGAAACTATTTGAAAAGGGTGTTGACAATTTTATTCAAAATAATTATCTAGGGAATTTTATATGGTTAATAAGGATATATTTTTAAATACACAATATAAATAATTTAAAGGTAGTTAGTTAACTGATGATTAAATATTTTGAAAATTTAAAATTCTTAAATGATTGTTTCTTATAATAAAAGTTTTTTTCTGAGAAGATCTTATCCAAGGGTATTCTTTAAATTGAAAAACTACACCCGGACACGGTATATTACTGCAAACCTATCTTTGAAAATGTTCCCCTAAATTATAATATACAATAATTATGAAGTTTGTACCTATTGTATGATTGCTGTGTGTCATTTATTTATAATTTGGTTAGTCCAAATTTCATAGGAAGAGCATTTTTGAAATTACAATTATATTTTTTTTTTTGCCAAATTGTTGTAGAATTTATATTGATATTATTTCTCAAAAGTGACCACTGAAGATCTCATCGGTAAAATGGTTTCGGCTATGATATTAACAGACAGACGGCAACGCAAAAGAAACTCTTTTCTGTTTCAGGGGGTCATGAAACGTTGACATTTATCAAAAACTAAAGTTTTTTTTATGATCACAATACTTCTATCTTCGAGGTGTCGGGAAAAAGTTAAACGTTCAGGCTGAATCAGAGATTGATTGGCTGACGTCTAAATCTCGTGGTTTTTTTTAATGCGGCCTTTAGTCCACGTGTTCACTGATACGGGTATCTTCGTTGATTAGAGTGTAGTTTAACTATAAACTACGGTAAACAGTTCCACCATTACGGTCGAAAGAACTTAAGTGAAATACTCTGGACAAAAATAAATAAAATGTCCACCTCTTTCTTCCTTCCGTTTGAATAGACACACAGCTCGCGAAAAGAGCTGATCAATTTAGTTAATTATCCGTCCAGTGACCTAGGGTTAGGTCAACATCGTCCTCTGTTTGACCTTCCTCCCGGGATGTAACACGACCTATACGAAGAAATTGTTCAGAGTGACGTAACATCCGCTTCAAACCCTTGGCAACGCTTCTTAGCAACGGTCCAAGACATGCAACGGCACACCTTGAATTTAAATAGACAGACACCCGCACGCGAGCTTGAACCATACCCGAACTCGTCTGGTATAACTTAACGAGAGACGGGGGAGGTCAACGTTCAAATCCCGACCACGTGTATAGTGGGTGTTTTTTTTCTCCCCTCTTAAAACAGGGTGATCACAAAATATCAGAAAAATAATTCCCCGACTCTTAACAAAAATAAATTTACCGGTCCAAATCTCATGTCAGGATCTATAAAGGTATCCATCAATATCCATAAGACTACTAATTTTTTTATATAAATAATTATTTTTGAAATGTATTCAACATATTCATTGATAAAATAGTTTTTGAATATGGTGATAAAATAGTTTTTGAATAGGGTGATAAATAGTTTGAATATGGTTAAGACATTTCCCTTCCATATAAATACTTGCTTCGGTGGCTGCATGATCTAAGGCGCTACTACTACAAAACTGCCGAATATTGGGAGATCTGGGTTCGATCTCATAGGGTGTATTGAGTTTTTAATAATGTTTTCTTTGCTCCCCCGGGTTTTTCATATTTTTAATAACTGTGACCACCCTGTATAATAATTTCCCATTTTATTTCAACAAGAAATTGCTGGTACATTTCTTCTAAATTTTTTACCTTATTAACTTAACCCTCTTAGTGTTATTAAGTATAGATAGGTCTTGGCTAGGATGAACGCCTCTATGAGCTAATGGTTGGAGTTCCTGGCTATATCTCTAGAGGTCCAGGGTTCGATCCCCGGCGCTTTCAGATTATAATAGTGAAGCATTGGGTTTGTAACGGGCTCAACTCAGCTTTGTGAGGGTAATTGAGAGGCTTCTTGAATGAAAAAGTAGCGGCTCCTGTCTAGAAAACTGAGATTAAAGGCCTAGGGTGTTCATTGTGCTGACCACTTGACATCCTCTATTCGCAGAAGTAGGCATTATTTTTTGATATAGTGAGAAAAGCTTGGAACAAAATTTTCAATAACAGGTTTTCAGTAAACTGCCCTTATAAACTTTTTAAGCACAATAAATACTCTTCATATACATATTTAAAACAACATTGTTTAAATCTTTTTTTGAAAAAATTAAAAATTTTCGAAAATCCGCAAATACTAACAACTCTAAAATGATTTAAATATTATATTATTACTATTATTATTAGCACCGCGTACGTATTACTACCCATTCGGGTTATACGCACTTACGTTAGTGTGTAATGGTAGGGTGATTGTGAGATGAAATGAAGGACCTACAGTTTAAACGTGGAATCCGAACCACGGTGGAGGCCTGGCATTCCCCACATTCACAAGATGTCTTGTCAGAGGTGAAGGAAGGGTTTGGTAATCAGATAAATCTGTGCCGGGACCGAGGATTGAACCCCGGACCACCAGCACACAAGGAGACCTTACCCCTAGACCGCCAGGTCACATAATTGTAAAATCAACTTTTTGGGGTAAGTTAGAGGGCACATATTGTATAATAAAGATTCGTCATATTCTCAAGGTCATTTTTTTCAATATTACAATAATTGCTCTTTTAATGCGACAGTGTAAAACACAGAATTAAATCAATAAGGCAAAAATTTGATTAAATGATTTATTTTTTGCTTAGTACGATCCTCCAGTTCACTTAAAATAAATTATCAAATCTTTGAAATTGCTTTGATCTCTTTTTTATATTAACTAATAGCATTTGAACTGATTAATGTTTTCTTGGAATATCAATATTTCTCGGAGGCACTTTCCGTTCAGTAGTAAAGAAAGTTCCCACGATGCTTTTGAGTTAATTATATACCTAATCTATCTTTCTTCATTCTTAAACACGTTTATAGAATGCAAGTCCCTTTTAAATATTTCCTTCAAATTTGATAGAAACGTCTTTTAGAACTACGCATGATCTCAAAAACTCTCCTTTACGATCTCAAATCTTGGAAGATTGTTTGCAGATTGTAACAGAAATATTTGTACAGTAGTCCCGTGGCTTCTTTGGTGCTGACTTATGCAGTCAACATTTAGGTATATACCTAAATTTTGACTGTCAGAGGTGACAGCTGCTAAACACATGTTTTTGCAGATCATATGGTTCGGCGTAGGGATAAATAATTTAGTCTAATAACTTCTCAAAGCTGTCCGTCAGCACCAAAGAAGGCATGGGGCTACTGTGGTTGAACTTAACATCGGGGAAAGTGGACTTGGTGACAATAGAGCACACTCAAACTAGCCTGAAGAGTAGTGTGCAACAAAACCAACAAGAATATCACACTATCAAAATATATCCATGTTTTTATTTATGTTTGCAAAGAAAGGTGATCTGCTATGAAAAGTATTGCATTGATTTTCGAAATTATTATAATAATTATTAGGTGTTATGTCCTACGACAAGTCCATTCCCTTTGTCAGTGAACTTAGACCTCCAATCAACCCTGACCTTTGCATCCTCCTTCAGCTCTCAGCATTTTCTTTTTTTTCCTTCAAGTCATCTAATATTTAAATCCTCCTCCTTCCTAAACTCTTCCTTTCCTCAACCTTTCCTTCTATGACGTCATGCAAAAGACAGTTCCTCCTAAGAATGTGTCCGATCCAGTTTGTTTTGCACCGAGGAATCACATCCAAAATGGTTCTCTTCTCACCTACTCTACTTGAATTGTTTAATAATAATAATAATAATAATAATAATATATAATATTTAGCACAGCGTCTTACTACCCGTTCGGGTTATACGCTTTAAGTACTAATTCCGCTAATAGGTTAGGAACTGGGAAGGTTGAATTAGAGGAAGTGAACCCGCATTTGCGTGGAGGGAGAGTGGAAAACCATTTAGGGATAAACCACCCCCAGTTCACCTGACCGAGATTCGAACCTCGATCTCCCCGTCCTCAGCAGTCTTAAGACTTGTTCATTTGTCTGTCTATAGAAACTTCTCAGGTCTTCTCCAGCATCACATTTCAAATCTCTACAATATTTCTTTTACATCTTCCTAAGAGTCAAAGTTTCTTCTCCATAAAGTGCGATGCTCCAAATGTAGCATTTCATCAATTTCTTTCTTGGTTCCAAGCTTGTTGCTGGTCAGCAGTAACCTCTTCTTGTTGAAATATTAAGATATTAACTCATATTAAAAAAAACTTAATTGTGTCAGCCCGCAATCGAGCCATAACGACCAAGTGGCCACCGTTTGTTGGCGAAGATAGTCCCAACCTTTACGTTTATCAAGGGGGAGCTAAGAAGGAGTAGGGCTCGGCGTGACCAGGTGTGACGAGTGAGGGTGGGGGAGTCAGATGAGTAACGTCACATTACAATTAAGCGTATCAGACAGCGTTCTGTGTTAGTACACCCGACTGCGCGCACATATAAACAAATGACGATAGATTCATGGACATTTATCATCGAGATTGACGAACACGTTTCAATAAAAAGGTTATACGATTGAAATACTACTTAAATACGGTGTGTGTGTAATATTGTGACGTAAAATTAGAAGGTAGGTTCACAAAATTGTGACATTGTGTTATAAAGGGAGTTTTAAGGTGGCAAAGAAAACAAAATTAGAGTGATGTAGTTTATGGGCAGCCCCTTACATCTTTACCCAGCATGATGTCATGCATTACAAACCTGCACTTATATGTTACACCTTAAAACACGCACCCGCCTCTGTGGCGTAGTCAAGATCATGTGACCCGCCTCGGTGGCGTAGTTGGCTAACGCGCTTGTCGTGTTGAGCTCGACTGCTGAGGACGGGGAGATCGAGGTTCGAATCTCGGTCGGGTGAACTGGGGAGGTTTTTCCTAAATGGTTTTCCACTCTCCCTCCACGCAAATGCGGGCTCACTTCCTCTAATTCAACCTTCCAAATTCTTAATCCATTCGCGTAATTAGTACTTAAAGCGTATAACCCGAACGGGTAGTAAGACGTGGTGCTAATGTTATTATTATTAAAACACGCGTGTTTAGCTCGATTTTTCGTAAGGGCTGCATTGAGCATTGAAATTACTGAGGGGGTTGTATTAAAAAAATATCTAGAGCAAAGAGAATCAATTTTAAAATTATTATTATTATTAAAAAAGGAAAGTGATTATTATATAAACGATACTATGTTGAGGATTATCCTCAATTCTTACACAGGAATATGAAACCATTTATTTCCAGCAATGGTTTGTCAATGATAATATTTAAATCTTGTGTTGTAGTTACGTTCATAATTGATTACAAACTCGTTCCCGTGAGTCGTGTTAGCTTGGACGATTGTTCAATTTAATAAAATAAAACAACTACACACACGTTAATTGCGCTTTAAAATATTGCACATATTTGGTGCGTGAATCAAACAATTTTTGGGAATAGATATTTTGTGACTAAAGAGTAAAAAAAAAATGTACTTAATTCCTCAATTCCTTAAATGCCCAAAAATCACAATTCCAAATTATGTATTTCTATAACATTAATAAAAAGAAAAAAAAAATGGGTCAAATTCTATTTTGGTTGATTATAAAATCCGTGGGCCTCAAAGTATCATGGATAGGGTTGCAATTTCGACATGCATGCCAGCATTAGGAAAGATTTTTTTTTCTCATTTTAAACTAGCCAAATTTCTGTGCCTTTCCCTCAACAAACAATATATATATATATATATATATAGGGCTGACATTTTTACTACATACTCTACCAGTCTTTCTTACTTACTCTATAGCTTTAGAAAATTGAAAGTTCACTGCTGCACTTAAAATAATACGCCACTTATCCCTATCTTAAGCTAATTCTACCCAGTCTACCTCATTACACCCTTTCTCTTTCAAGTCCATTCTAATCCTATCCTCACATCTGCGTATAGGTCTTCCCCTGGTCTTTCCTCATTGGGTTTGCGAGTCAATACCTTGAACAAGGTTATAGATTCTCCCATTTGACGATCACAATACTTTCTCCTCCTGTAAGGTAGCAAGTAAATAAAAAATTCTTAAAACATATAACTATTTCACTGTATACACCTCATATGAATGTCTGGTTATAGTATATTTCAGCTCGTACATTAATTATTTTACCTAAACAATGGTATTTTAAAAGCATAAAATAGTCTCTTTAAAGCTTTTCAACTGAAATTATTTGAAATCATTGACCCATTATTTATGGCCGATAACTATTATACACTTGTTAAAAAAGTACAATTCAATTTATAATGTAGAAAGACCTTAAGGAAAGTCCCCCAAAAATTACACCCGGCCGGGATTCGAGTCCAAATACCCCCATCACCGGTTAAACGTTACTCATCGACCACGCTCGTCACTAATAGCAATCAAACAAATAACAGAAGAAGGGGCGTGGCCATATCTCTGAGCCAGTGAGTGACGTTAAGTTGACCTTGGCAGGATTCGAGGTACTTCCTATCTCCGTGACATTAACTTTGATTACCTGGTATCAATTCTCTATGGAAACTGCGTCAGGCTCTTATCGAGTGGCGTTAATGACATTGTCAGCTTATTAGAGAGAGAGAGAGAGATAAAATAAGAGATTAAGAGAAAGAGAGAGAGAAAAATAAAGAGAAAGATAGAGAGAAAGCTAGAGAGAAAAATAGAAAGAAAACGAGAGAGAGAAAGAGAGAGAAAGAAAGAAAGAGAGAGCGAAAGAGAAAGAAAAAGAGAGAAAGATAGAGAGAGAAAAGAGAAAGAAAGATAAAAGGAGAGAAAGCGAGAGGGGGACTGATATAACTAGCTCAAAATAGGGATAGGGTGAAATGAGGTGGACTGGCTAGAACTAGCTCAGGATAGGGATAGGGTGAAATGAGGTGGACTGGCTAGAACTAGCTCAAGATAGGGATAGGGTGAAATGAGGTGGACTGGCTAGAACTAGCTCAAGATAGGGATAGGGTGAAATGAGGTGGACTGGCTAGAACTAGCTCAAGATAGGGATAGGGTGAAATGAGGTGGACTGGATAGAACTAGCTCAATACAGGAATGGATCGTGTACTTTATTTGGTACTGAAATACTCACCATAAGTGCATGCATGACCCGCCAAATATCATTCAAACGAACCCATTGTCTGGTTAAACTAAATAGTCTGCTGGTCTCAGTGAGACAAAGAGAGAGAGAGAGATATATATATATAGAGAGAGAGAGAGAGAGTCTCACATTTACGACCAGATAACGCCGAGAATATATTTTATAGACCCTGATCGCTCTAACGACCGTTCATCCGTAAATATTCCCGATGAAACTAACCGTGAAAGAGCTTACGCACGCTCCAATGGAATATATTACATATGAGCAGAAATGGGGGTGGAATTCAATGCAAAGGTTGCACAAAACTTGCACAACGGATGTTAAATTTACAGCAAATATTTTGCAAAGCTAAAAACAAGGGGGTGGACAGTTGTTGACAGAAGGTACTTTCAAGTACCATTAACTTTATTACATGTTATTGCCCACCAAAGTTATGTTACAATTTTTTAAAGTTAACTATATGATTTTGTGGTCTACTTGACTCATACAATACACATATATTTTACTTTTAAAAAAAAATTGTGTATTTCAATTATTTCAGGCTGTGGTACTTGCAAGTACCATTGGGCTATATAGAGTCTAAGTTACAAACATATACTAACCTACATGGAATAAAGAATAATATAATTACTTAGATATAAATAAAATTCTGAAATAGTTTTTTATGTGTATTAGTATTAATTGGCTCTGGAAGGGGAATAGTATCAACCATGTCAACATCAACTGATCTATCCAGATGATTATTTGTCTGTGAACTCGTTGATAGCTGAGAATTGAGAATATCTGTACTTTCATGCTGTTTTGACAATTCAGTCATGAAAATTTAATCAAATGTGTTTCCAGTAGAAATATCTCTAGGAATATCCTCAACATCATAATCATTTTGCTCATTATCCAAATCATCATCAGATTCAATATCAGTGTCAGGATTATTGTCCTCTGAAAGCTCTTCCCACAAAATATCTAGAATTTGTTTGTCAGAAACAGTAGGCTTACACGTGTTCAATTTCTTATCTCCCATAACCTACAAAAAATAAACCTACATTATGCCTATAGAGTAAACCTAATATGAAAAAGTATCCACACAATTGTTTTCAATTGAATATATTTTATAACAATATAACTAATATTGAAAAAGGGGACTTGTTAATTATTAGAAGCCCATAGGTACTTGTAAGTCCAATTCAAAATATAACCTAAATACTTCTAGTAGCCCATTGGTACTTCTCAGTCCACTACATTTACAACCAAATAAAACAAATATGTGCACTGCTATACTTCTAAAAATATCACTGTAATATCCTGATATATAACTAAACACAATGCTTATATATAATAGTTAAATTTCTAGCCATAGTACTCATAAATAAATTTAAGAAAAGATAAACCAATACACGAAGTCATAGCATGACACTATCAATAATAAAACAACTTCCTGTTTCTACAAAGTATGTTCAATGTAATAAAATTTAATTTCTTTGTGAAGGAAGAAGGTACTTAGAAGTACCAACGGGCCCTTGTGTTGACATAATTGCCAAGTAATGTATTATAGAGTCTAAAAGAAGGTGGTACCTAAAAGTACCATCGGTCAACAAAGGACTATACATTTTACCTTATAGCTGGGCAACAAAGGGTTAATATCAATAATGTAATGTTAAAATTAGGGGTGGATAATTTATTGTACATAATTCGAAGACCTAGCACTTGGGGTGGACAATTTAATCCAAATACTAGGCAATGCTTAAATTAGGGGTGGATAATTTATTGGAAATAATTCGAAAAGCTAGCAATTGGGGTGTGACAATTTAATCCAAATATTAGGAAAAACTGGCATTAAAGGGGATAATTTAATAATAATACTGAGCAAATCAAGAACAACGGGTGGATATAATTTAATGAAAATATTATGCAATGCTCTAAGGGTGGACAATTAACTCAAAAATTGTAAGGTGGTGGTGTTTACTAATTTTTTTTCCCCCACTGCGTCTTAATAACCGGTAAGGATATAAGCATTTTAATAACACTGATGAATTGGAGATTAATAATGCATTTTAGAAGAAATTTAACCCAATTTGCAGGAATTAAGAGAATAAAAGCATTAAAGGAAAAAAAAACACCTTTAATAGACCCATCCGTAATTCAAACCCAGACTTCCTCACCACCGGGAAACTAAACTAAGCGACCAGCTGACAGCTACATTTGAACATTTATGACTGCCTGAATAAAACAACGATTTGTTAGATAGATGGTGAGCAGTGTAAAACTTTTTTGTTGGTGGCAGTTAAAAAGTTACAAACTGATCCGTATTTATGGTAATGAGATTGTCGCTTTTAAAGAGGGGATTTAGGGAACGCAAGAAAAGCTAGTGTCTTTTTTTATTTTTTTTACCATATAAAATAAAATATTGTTATATTTCTATTTCATACATTGGTTAATACTACAAAGCAGGTAAAAAAAAAATTAGTCTGTACGCTTTCATTACGTAGCCCACTTACCTAAGAGTTATCTGTTGTTGGGTGACACTGGATTTGCTCTTAAGGGCAATGGCTACATCAATACACCAAATAATGTTTGTTTTTTTACCCCTCTCCTCTTATTAAACGCAAAGTAAGCATTTAGCTAGACCCCACCCTCACCTCAACAAGCTGTGTTACATAGCTATTCACAATATTATTATTATTATTTATTATTATTATTATTACCGCGTCTTACTACCCGTTCGGGTTATACGCACTTACACTAATGTGTAATGGTAGGTGATTGTGAGATGAAATGAAGGACCTACAGTTTAACGTGGGATCCGAACCACGGTGGAGGCCTGGCATTCCCCACATTCACAAGATGTCTTGTCAGAGGTGAAGGAAGGGTTTGGTAATCAGATAAATATGTGCCGGGACCGAGGATTGAACCCCGGACCCAAGAACAGAAGTCAGACACCTTACCCCCTAGACCACCAGGTCACCATCCTTTTCACATCAATCTATATTAATATTATAAAAAGGAAAGATTTGATTTTTTGTTTGTAATGGATAAACTAAAAAAACTACTGGACCTATTTTAAAAATTATTTCACTTATATAAAGCTACATTATCAGCGAATAACATAAACTATATTTAATTTTGAAAATTTAATTTATTCCTCTTAAAAATGTCTATAGTTTTACACAAGGTATAATATAGCTATATTTATTGACATAATCTGGCTTAGAATTACGTTTCAGATATAACGTTTCCATTTTAAATCGGGTACCATGGGGGGTGGGGGGGGGGCTTATATAAATCTTATAATACAGTGGATCATGGGCAACGCCGTGCAGGATTGTCTAGTATTTCATAAGGGAGCATTGTGTCACTAAAAGAGAGAGATTTAATAACACTCAAAACTCATTTTAAAATTTTAAAGCCTTAATATATTTTTTTTTTCAAACTATGAACAGTATTGCTATTTTTCTCAATTCTAATATAAGTATAAGCTTTGTGTCGCGTAATAACATTGATATAACCCCTCTTCCCCCCCCACCCCCTATGTATTACTATATAGACGCCTCCCTTTCTTTAACAGCGTTACGCACTTTATACTATTATTTCCTATTATTTAACACCACGTCTTACTACCCGTTCATGTTATACGCTTAAGTTATAATTACGCTAAATGTTCAGGAATTGAGAAAGTTGAATTTAGAAGTTGTGAACCCGCATTTGCGTAAAGGGAGTGTGGAAAACTACTTAAGAAAAAAACCACCCCCAGTTCACCTGAGCGAGATTCGAAACTTGATCAGAAACAAATTATGATAACATAAAATTCTATTTTTAAACTAAGAATATGAACATTTAAGTATTTGGTCACATCGTTTAAAGGCGTCGAACTCACAATAGATTGGTTACTGTTATATCAATGAATGGTAGGTCGGGATTCGAATCCTGGTATAGTATATCAAGGGCGATTTTATTTATATAAATGGTTTTCCACTCTACCTGCTCGTAAATTTAGGTACAATTTCTCTAATTCAACCTTTAACACTAGCTAACACATTAGCATAATTAGTAGAGAGATTTATAACCTTAAGAGCATAAGTCTACGAATGGGAGTGAAAAACAGTAAATACCTATCTATATTTTTGTTATTAAATTTTTACATATGTCTAAAACTTTCTTCAAGCTATTCTGAAAGTTACTTAAAGGTTTCTATTTATTTTTCTACAAGAAAAAAACACTATTTATTCATCTCAGTAATTTAAAGCAATACCAAATAAATATATCATATACTTTTAAAAAAGGAAATAACATTTCACATGGGTTATGGCTTATTTCTATGGACCTCCGAATCGTTTAAAAATTATGACGTTGACTGCAGATGAAAACAGTAAAAAATGAGCACAAACTGCGTTAAAATCTCTCTCAAACCCCCCCCCCCCCTCGCCCTTTTTTACGCAACCATAACAATATATAATATTATTTATACACATGACTTACGTTATTAAATAGTGATTTATATACGACTAGATAGCTGTTGCCCGCGGCTTTGCTCGCGTGGAAGTTGATTATATACAAATTCGAAAATATACATATGTATTTACAGATTAATTTAAAATATTACGTTACGTTGATGACCATAACTTGACCTCAGATCAAAAATAATGCAAGTCCGATACAAACTTTCACCCCTTTTTCATCGCTTATTAAATAAAATTTCCAAAATTCCTGAAACACGTATTTGTTTTACGTCAATAACCGAAATACAAAATTTTGTTTATTTAACTTTTAAAATGACGGACTTTCATACATATTATCATACATATTATCATCCCCTATTTTGACCCCTTTGGGGTGGAATATTCTAAAATCCTTTCTTAGTGGGTGCCTACATAACAAAATGAATATACAGCCCGAATTTTATGCTTGTAGCCTTGATAGTTTGCGCTCGGCGATGATGAATCAGTCAGTCAGTCAGTCAGTCAGTCAGTCAGTCAGGACATGTTATTTTATAAGGATAGATAATACCTGCTTCCGCCTACATTTTTTGCAATTTAACTTTATTGCAGCCAATCCTATCATCATAATTTTGTGTAAGATGATAAAAATAAGTTTATTTCAAAAGGTGAATACTGTAGTCAAACAAACCTTTTCTCATGACTTCTAAATAACTTCTTTACTAACCCACATAGCTCAGTTAAAACAATTTAAAAAATCAGATCAAATTGAGCTCATCAGTATGAATGTCAACAATTTTGATTTCTCAGTTTTTCCCATCTCAATAAAAATGAAACAAATGTATAGATTTTTTAGGAATGTAGAAACAATAGCAACGATTCTATTTTCAATACCTAAATCAGTGGACACATGGATAAAACCTCAAACTTATCTAGTTCGGTTTACCCTATATAGTAATGTAGGGGTTCGAATCACGAACGGGTAAAATATGGGGGAAAGGGAAGAAAGGTGTTTTTTTTTTTTGCCACAGCATCTTACTACCCGTTCGGTTTGTACGCATGTGTACTAATTTACGCTAACGTGTTAGAGACTAGAAATGTTGGAATTTAGAAGCAGTATACCCATATTTGCATGGAGGGAGGGTGGAAAAACTCTTAAGGAAAAACTATCCTCGTTACACCCAGATAGGATTCGAACCCCGATCTGCACATCATTGGCAGTCCATTCCAATGACAGAGAAATGCCTTAGACTATTTGACCACTGGAGCAGTTAGGTTCTACAAAAATGGCTTATCATCCTCCGTCTCCAATGCAGGTACATTTTATCAAGATTCCACCTTCCTTACCTACAACTTATTCGTATAATTTTTTTTTATCACCGCGTCTCATCTGTTCATATATTATGATAATTCCTCTAATGGGGTGGGAGCGCGGAAGGAAGCATTTTAAAGGCAATGTACTTGCATTTGCGTGGAAGGAGAGTAAAAAATCATTTTAGGAAAAACAATTCTCAGTAGACCCGACAATGATTTGAACCCCGATTTTCCTGTCTTCAGCAAGTCCTCCTAAACACAAGAGCGAGGCCTTAGACCAGAGGGTCATCAACGTTTTAAGGTCCAAATGCCAACGTTTCTGTCCCTTGTTGGCTCGCGGGCCGCAATATTGTACCGACAATAGTAGGATTGAATTAATATTAAAATACTCCAGGGATTAGGATTTATCGTGAAGTATGTTTTATATTGTTTCATAGAAGGAGGCAACACGATACGTCTTGTCCACTTGAGTTGTTAAAAGTACATTTGTATAAAAAATAAAGGTAATACTTTTCTTCACGTAAACAGCAAAAATCTTTCGTAAAATACATAAATAAAATAAGTTTTTAATTAATTGATTATGTAATATATTATTACATAATCATAAAACAAATATTTCATATATATATGAAAACATTTTTATGAGCCAGAGAGCTACACAAAATGTTACCTCGAACCACAAGTGGCCCGCGGGTCGTAAGTTGAAGATCCCCGTTTTAGACCATTCGGCCATTCAAGTGGGTCTTAATGTAAGCATAAAATCCATACGGTGAAGAATAACGTGGGGAACAGAAAAAAAAACAAGAAAAAAAACATGTGTGTTGAGATGTATCGATACAAAGTTATGAAACTTTCATAAGATAAAGACGATTTGAGCTATAATTTGAGTCAATCGTAGTTTTCATATCAGTAATTTATTCCGATCCCACTTCTGCCGTAGAATATACTAAGCCAGGTTGGTACATAGTTTTTCATCCCAAGGGCCGAATCAGAATATCGTATTTCACCGTGGCCTGAGGATTTAATTAGTAATAATATAAACTTAATATAGACCTACAAAACAACACTTAATAAACGATAATCTTAAATAAATTGTAGTTTTGGTTGGTATAATCTTTAAATTTCACTCCCTCCCCCTCCCCAAGAACACGTTTATTTATTTCTTCCAAACCTGTATTATGATATACGCAAGCACAAACAACTTAGCATTACACATTTTTATTAATTTATTAAATGCTTAATATTAATAATAATAATAATATTTAGCACCGCGTCTTACTACCCGTTCGGGTTATACGCTTTAAGTACTAATTACGCTAATGGATAAGGAATTGGGAAGGTTGAAATAGAGGAAGTGAACCCGCATTTGCGTGGAGGGAGAGTGGAAAACCATTTAGGAAAAACCACGCCCAGTTCACCCGACCGAGATTCGAACCTCGATCTCCCCGTCCTCAGCAGTCGAGCTTAACACGAACAGCGCGTTAGCCAACTACGCCACCGAGGCGGGTAAATGCTTAATAAAATACAATCATCACCTTTTTTTAAATAAAGATATCAACTTGAATAATTTGCTATATTGCAACAAGCGTTTTTCCCTTAAATTTTTCTCCAGGATTTATTTGAGGACCCCATTTTCAGTGAGCATGGGCCTGATTTTTTTTTCCAAGACGTCACTCTTGCAATAAACTGACGGGGAAATCAAGGTTCGAATCTCGGTCAGGAAATGGTTTTCCCCTCTACCTCCACCCAAATAAAAGCACATTTCCTTTAAATTCAACCTTACGCATCCATAACATATCAGAGTAATTAGTACATATGTACATAGCTCGAAAGGGTAGTAAAAAGTGGTATTGAAAAAAAAAAATATAATTTCTTGCTTTTAAGATTAGTTTTTATTTAAAAAGAATTAATACTCTACTCTAGGTGACCTGGTGGTCTAGGGGTAAGGTGTCAGACTTCTCTGCTGGCGGCCGGGGTTCAATCCTCAGTCCCGGCACAGATTTATCTGATTACCAACCCTTCCTTCACCTCTGACAATATATCTTGTGAATGTGGGAATGCCAGGCCTCCACCGTGGTTCGGATCCCACGTTAAACTGTAGGTCCTCAATTTCATCTCACAATCACCCTACCATTACACATTAGCGTAAGTGCGTATAACACGGACTGGGTAGTAAGACGCGGTGCTAAATAATAATAATAATAATAATACTCTACCCATGTTAAAAACCCGACAACGCCAATGGAATAACTATATCAACTCACTATGAACTAATTAAGTAAGTCCGACATAATATATACATTGTTAGCATGTGTGAAATTTGAGCTATTATTTCCAAATTCGAGTCCTGTCCTCACACACACAAAAAAAAGTATCACTGGTAAAATTAGGACCACTTCCCTTTGCATAGAAATAAATTAATGATCAGAGAATTGGGTGTTATTTCGGTTCTAGAATTAATTAAGTTTGTTAAGTCATGTGCTGAAATATTTATTTGTTGTAGAAAGCCCGAGTTAAATACCTCAAATAATAAATTGTTGAGGACAAACGCATCTTGTAAGTAAGGTTAATGTAGGTATGTAGGGATCACGAGCTAAGACCAGTGCTTTTACAATTTTTATGAGAAAACTTTTTTTTTTGCCAAAATAAATAAAATATTGATCCAGCATAAAAATAGTTTAACTCTCTTTACCTGGTGATATCAACAATTGTTGAATATCTGTCCTAAGAATAGCGGTATTAGATGGCAAACTTTTTAAATGAAGAGAAAAAGTTGTCATTAAATTCCAGGACACCGTTGACAAATATTCAACCACTTTTGATATCACCGTGTGAAGAAAATTAAAATATATATTTCTACCTGAACAAAATTTTTTTTTATTTTGACCAACAAAATGTTTCGATAAAAAACTGAGAAACATTTAACTTTTACTCAAGTTCCCTACATCCCCAGGATAGTTGACCAATTGGAACATAGAACATTACAAGGTCACTGTAATTATAGCAGACAAGGAACTTTTAGAAAATATATATTTTTAAATCAACATTGTTTAACATTTACCATTTAATTAATGTTATTTTATAGGTAATGATAATATCTATCATATGCGACAACTGTATAGCACATGACTTAACGTATTAATTAATAATTGTAAAGTTGAGCTCCTTCTAGTCAAATAGGAATGTACTCACTCTTGTATTGTCAGCGCCGGCGGGACAGAGTTGTGTCCAAATACCCCTGTTGAGGGGACGTGCGGCCTGTTCGGAACTCCAGTACGTACTAACAAGATAGTCTACCGTCCAGGGGGAATCTTCGGACAGAGGGTAGCAAGCAAACCCAATAGGAGGGGGGGGAGCAAACATCCAGGCTTACTTACAACTCGTTTCTGCGCAACGTCGATCTCCTATTTCCCCTCTATCTCTTCTTTGCCCTACCTCCCCCCCCCCTCCTCTATCCCGTCGTGGGCTAACATTCCCAGCGTTATTATGGGACTACATTTTTACAAGCATTATTTTAATTATAAAAAAAAGAGATATATTAACAAAAACATTATTTAGTACCTAATAAGGGTTCATCAATAAACCACGTAGTTCCATTGAGAAGGGGTAAACAATAATGTCTACATAGCGGGGAGGAGGGTCAAAAATTTGAAATAATTAATAAAAAGGTGTTATATATATAATCTTTATCGTATGATTTTAACTATATTTTACTTTATAGATAAATATATAATTAATTTTATTATGTATCATTTTAAATTTCTATTTCGTTAAGTATTGACCTATTTATTCTTTTAGTATACTTAAAAACATATAAATCATGTATGTTCATACTATAACATATTTATAATATTTAAATTACCTACGTATCAATAATATAGAGTAGTTACCAGCTTCGGTGACCGCATGGTCTAAAGTGCTACCCTTAGACTAAGGGTGGTTTTTCACTCTCCCTACATGCAAATGCGAGTCACTTCTTCTAATTCAAACCTTACTAATTCCTAACACATTAGCGTAATTAGTACACAGACGCACGGGTAGTTAAAATGCTGTGTTAAAAAAAAGGCACTTTAAATACTTCAAACATTATTATTAATAATATAATAATTAATAAAATAATTATTAAAAGCAATCTCTATTATTCATATAGTAATTACAAGAATCATAATCAGGATCCAGATTTTGACTTCCTAAAAATGATCAATAATAAGTAAAATAAAAAACCAGAAAATATTAACAAAAACTCATAATTAATGCACACGACTAAATCAAACACTCACTTTACAAAATGGAAGCTAGAACAATCATATTCATTGAAAATCTCTTAACAACTAAACTCTTGCATCCTGTTGATCTATAATATTAATATTGATTTACCAAATACCTGCTCCACCGCAGACCCATCCATATTAATTGCAGTGTCTAATCAGGAATGTCTATTTTACAACCAAACAAGTGAAGAGCACACAAATTACATTATATTGTAATAACCCTGGCCTAGATTGGAGATGGTTGTTTAAAACTGACATAACAGTGTTTAAAGAAGCGAGCGAAAGAACTGGTCTAGTTTAATAATTGTTATGATGAGTTAGTAAACATAGGACGAAACCACTGACAACTAAACTATTTGGACCGTTGTGAAGTATAAATGGTTCTGTTTAGGCTATTGGGGGCTGACAAAATAATATCTATTCGGAGGGGTCAATCTGCCCGTTTTAGAGACCACGCGGATTATAATATCGGGTCACCGGGTACTTGATCTGGAGGGCCAAAGGTACCGGTTTGAATCTGTGGAGGTGTTATCGGGCCATTGGTTAGGTATTCCTCACCTAAGCATGTTCTATCACATGTTTCTACATCAAAGTCCTTATATATCTTTTTTTTAACATCACATTTTTGTAGTAGCTCGAAAGCGCTATTAATATACCCTAAAAACCAAAGCCTTTGATAAGTCAGACTTTGGTGCTGGGGCTACGGGGTTCAATCCTAGGTCCAAGCACAGATTTATCTGATTACTAAACCCTTCCTTCACCTCTGACAAGACGTGTATTAATCACAACTTGTGAATGTGGGGAAATGCCAAGCCTCCACCGTGGTTCGGATCCCACGTTAAACTGTAGGTCCTCCATTTCATCTCACTATCACTCTAATATTACACATTAGCCTAAGTGAGTATAACCCGAATGGTTAGTAAGACGCGGTGCTAATAATAATAATAATAATAATAATAATAAATAATATTTTTCCATCATCTCTATACTTCCCCGGAGTTACCCTCACAGATTATGCCCACAGTAAGGAGGGGTGGGGGGGGGTGCAATATTTTTATTCCAACGGATGTTTTATTTTTAAGTATTATGTCTGAGAATTTATAAAATGTCTATAAAATTTAAAAATTTACTTATTCAAAATAAATTACTAAAAGGACTATATGCCTAAAAATTACTCCATGATGACACTAAAAAATATTACTTAAATTACAAAATAACAAAAAATGACCAAAATTTCATAACCAAAGAATCACAAACTGAGTTTGTACGCACATGAGCACTGAATGTAATGTTCTTCTGTTTGTGATGTTCAAACATTTTAAAAATAAATAAAAAAGACAGGTCAACAAAATCCGGACTCATATCATAATACGCTGCTCCCGGTTATAACGCGAGTTTGCGGGGTGGATATGCGACCCGCGTTAGAAGAAGACCGCGCTATAACCGACGACTCGATTATTTTATAAGATAGTGATTATCTAATAGACTAAAGACTCTTCTAATTACATTATCGAGCTCAATAAACATGGCGACCGTAAATACAAGCAGGTTACAGGGAAAGTGATCGATGACACAATTTAAATTTAGTACATACTGTACTAATGTACACACTGTTTAACTATAAAAAGGTGGCAGTCTATCGTTTAATAATTGTAGTATGAACCTAGTTTATATGCTACACCATAGTGGAACAAGTAAAGGTTGGATCGATACCATACAGGGAGATCGATTTTTGAAAATAATTTAATTTTAACGCAAAACAATACGCTTCAATAAAGGGAGAACTTTTTTTTAAATTTCTTTTAGCGAAACTATTATTATTATTATTATTAGCACCGCGTCTTACTACCCGTTCAGGTTATACGCACTTATGCTAATGTGTAATGGTAGGGTGATTGTGAGATGAAATGAAGGACCTACAGTTTAACGTGGAATCCGAACCACGGTGGTGCCTGGCATTCCACACTCCACAAGATGTCTTGTCAGAGGTGTAGGAAGGTTTTGGAAATCAGATAAATCTTTGCCGGGACCGAGGATTGAACCCTGGCCGCCAGCACAGAAGTCTGACACCTTACCCCTAGACCACCAGGTCACCAATTTAGCGAAACTAATTTCATAACCTTTCAAAGACACGGAGATAACGAAAGATCCTCGATATAACAGATGACGCTATAACAAGGGAGCGATGTACTAATAAAATAAGACAACCTCACGCCTATGATCGAGTCAAAGGTCAGAAAGTGTCGACACCCTCTACAGTCGTCGCCGTGAGATAGATCAGTGTTCCGCAAACGTTTTAAGTTCACGGTGCACTTAACAAATCTAACCCGCTTCAGTGGCCGAGCAGTCTAAGGCGTTACTCTTCCGTTATACTGACCTGCTTATTACGAGTGGATCGGGGTTCATATTACGGTTGAGTCTACTGAAAGTGGTTTATCATTAATGGTTTCCCACATTACTTCCACGCAAATGCGGGTAGATTACCTCTAAAATGCGTCCTTCCTCATCACTACCTGATTAACGTAATTAGTATAATATATGCATATTTCCTGAACAGGTATTAAGAGCGGGATGATAAATAACAAGCCTGCACAGTGTTTTGTTTTGAGTACGATTTACCACATCACCTCTTACTAATTTATCTATTGACCGGGTGTACTAAGGGAGGTTTTTATTTTTTAATAAAAAGGTTTACCAACCCTCTTGTCAAGAAAATCCATGTACATTTCATTTATATATTACTTTGTACGTACACAATTAAGGCGTCACTCTCGTGTTATAGTGGTCTGCTGGAGACAGGGGGATCGGGGTTCGAATCCTGGTCGAGTCTACTGAAGTTCGACTGGAAACTGTTTTCCCACTCTTATACTTCCAAACAAATGCGGGTAGATCACCTGTAGTAAGACACGTTGATAAAACCAAATTCTTCTACCTAATACTATTAGTAAATAGGCTGTGCGGATAGCACGACCGGGTAGTAAGACGTGGTGTATAAAGTAAAGGCAAATATACACGAATTATAACATATTTGTCATTTCAGATTCATTAGGTATTTTTTGCCTAACATTTCAACTCGAGGGAAAATCTCGACCAGTTATTTATAATATTTAATCCTACTCACCTTCCCACACCCGTGAACATAGCGGAGATAAAAATTTATCACAGGAGGATCCAATAATTTATCGACGGGATTAAGGGAGTGGGGGAGGAAAAGTTTTTTTTATCGTATTTACCCAGATTACACGCTATCACGGATCTCACACGCGATAGCCAATTACACAAAAGTAAATTAATTTTTATCTCCGTTCATTTGTCAACAAGAGGGTACACCACGTTTAGCTGGTGACCTTTTCCAACATCGATATGAATTTCTTGTCATTAGGAAGGATCGTTAAGAATTTAAAAAAATTATCATCAGGGTCTTTACAAGCCTAATTCTGGTGGCAAGAGTGTAATTTAGATAAGTGTATCCGCATTTACACAGATAGAGAGTGGGAAGCCCTTTGTACTACAATGCATTTTTTCTTCTTAAGACCGCCTCGGTGGCGTAGTTGGCTAACGCGCTAGTCGTGTTGAGCCTGACTGCTAAGGACGGGGAGATCGAGGTTCGAATCTCGGTCGGGTGAACTGGGGTGGTTTTTCCTAAATGGTTTTCCACTCTCCCTCCACGTGAATACGGGTTCACTTCCTTTAATTCAACCTTCCCAATTCCTAATCCATTAGAGTAATTAGTACTTAAGGCGTATAACCCGAACGGGTTGTAAGACGCGATGCTAAATAATAAAAAAAAAGTTCTTAAGCCAACAACCTGAAAGTTGGTTTTATTTGATTTATATCCATCTGGCGTTGGGTTTTCATTCAGCCCTTTGTCTGGTTAGTACTACCCGAACCATCCGGTAGAAATCTTAAGTATTAGGTTATTTCAGAAAGTGTTGCGGTTTCCCGTTACCGTATACACTGAATTTCTATGAACGAGAACAAAAAGGGCCTACCAATATTGCAGGGAAATATATTTTCACATACCTTCAAGGATTCTTTTATATGCCACAATCGAAATGAAACCAACGGCTTTACTTCCACTCCGAAGGAAGTTGTGCTACGGATTTCTTTTTATCGCTCAAGACAAATACATCAATCCTGGAGAGGTTTGAACCCAAGACAATCATGTCCTGATGTGAGCGCTTTACTCCAAGACCACACAGATCAACGTAATACATAAAGGTAGGGGGGTATCAATAGTACTTAACTGAGATTCGAATCTCGGTCTTCTTGTCACCAATAAAATATAGATCTTGTCTTCTATGTTCTATGTTCTATTTCTTTATCTCCGTATCTACCAATACGGATGCTGAATTAGGAGTTCACAGGTTTGACATCCGAGTATGTCGGAAAAAAAAACCCCACCCGAACGATGAGATAGGAGATTTTACCTTCACAGTAATCAATCAAAAGCTCGAGAAGCTGGGAGAATGTTCTAAAATATTTTTCTCACACCGCATCTTACTATCCGTCCGAGCTAGGGATGAGCGAGGTAGAATTTAGAGAAAATGTACTCACGCTTGTATAAAGGAAGAGCAGTAAACGATTTAGGGAAAAAAACACTCTTAGTACACCGAGTCAGGAATCGAACCCCGAACCTCCCCATCATCGGAAGATCAGATTAGTTCAGTATGGACATTTAATCCGGGCATTATTATTATTATTATATTATTATTAGCACCGCATCTTAATACCCGTTCGGGTTATACGCACTTAAGCTAATGTGTAATGGTAGGATGATTGTGAGATGAAATGGAGGACCTACAGTTTAACATGGAATCCGAACCACGGTGGCGACCTGGCATTCCACACATTCACAAGATGTCTTGTCAGAGGTGAAGGAAGGGTTTGGTAATCAGATAGATCTGTGCAGGAACCGAGGATTGAACCCCGGACACCAGGTCACCCTTCAAATTTTACTGAAAAGAAAAAGTGTACCAAATTACCTAAAATGTCTTATGAAATATGCATGCGCACACACTTTCACAAAACAATTTAGCCTTAAAATATATATACATTTTTATTAATCAAATAAATGCATGGTATAATGCAATCATGGACTCTTAAAATAAATATTTATATTTGCATCATTAGCTATTCCCATCTTCCATCGCGGATTTACGTTTAATTTTCCTCCAGGATAATACCAGGGCCAAATTTTCAGCGAGCGCACCACATTTGGCCCGCGGGCCACTAGCTGGACCACACTTGCCTTAGACCATGTGGCCACTGAAGCGGGTTATTTACTCTTGACGGGGAAAATAGTTGGTCGGCGTTTGAAACTCAAAGCCTTGACGTTCTCGACAACGTCCTGAGGCCGATATAACCTCGGGTGTCGATACAAAGGCACAAGCGACCGTCCTTCACCGTGTGTGTACCCCACATAGGGGTAGAGAGGGTCTCCGCCCATCCATGGTAATTATACCTGCATCACTAACTCGTTAGTTTATATCTTAATTGCATTGCCCCGCTGGATGAATTATACAATCACTGACAAGATGTCACAGTAACCTGATATAGTTCTTTATTCATGGACCATGCGTGAAATTACGTACAGTCTGATTAAATATAGCTAGGAACTTCTTTGACTGTTATTATTATTATTATTATTATTATTAGCACCACGTCTTACTACCCGTTCGGGTTATACGCACTTACGCTAATGTGTAATGGTAGGGTGATGTGAGATGAAATGAAGGACCTACAGTTTAACATGGAATCCGAACCACGGTGGCGACCTGGCATTCCACACATTCACAAGATGTCATGTCAGAGGTGTAGGAAGGGTTTGGTAATAAGATAAATCTGTGCCGGGACCGAGGATCGAACCCTGGACCTCCAGCATAGAAGTCTGACACCTTACCCCCCTAGACCACCAAGTCACCCCTCTTTGACTGTTGTAAATGTAACTATGACTATTATTGTTCATCCATACACCAAGACTAGTGAGAACAATTGAAGAGCTACTTGAATAAAGAAGTAGGGTAACCTGGTGGTCTAGGGGTAAGGTGTCGGACTTCTGTGCTGGAGGGTCCAGGGTTCAATCCTCGGTCCCGGCACAGATTTTTCTAATTACCAAACCCTTCCTTCACCTCTGACAAGACGTGTATTAATCACAACTTGTGAATGTGTGGAATGCCAGGCCTCCACCGTGGTTCGGATTCCACGTTAAACTGTAGGTCCTCCATTTCATCTCACAATTACTCTACCATTACATATTAGCGTAAGTATAACCCGAACGGGTAGTAAGACGCGGTGCTAATAATAATAATAATAATTTTAGTATAGTAGACTGCCGATGACGTGGAGATCAAGGTTAGAGTCTCAGTCAGGGGTTGTATTCCATAAATTGTTTTCCAATCTCTCTCCACGCATGTGGGTACACTTAATCTATATAAAACCTTTATAATTCCTAAAAAAAACACTAGCGTAGTTGGTACATAAGTGTATAAGCCAAACGGGTAGTAAAAGGCGCTGTTAAACGTTTATTTTACAAACACCTCTCTTGGGAACTTTACAAAAAACTTTGATACCAAGTTACAGTCCGATTAATAAAATGGTCTAACGCGCTAGCTTTGTAATGAGCTAGACTGCCGAGGACAAGGATATTGAGGTTTGACTATTGGTCGGGTGACCTAGGGGTGGTTTTCCTTAAATTGTTTTTCTCTCCCCCTCCACGCAAATACCAGTTCATTCCCCTAACCTTCCCAATAGCGTAATTAGTATTTGAGTGTATAATCTGAACGGGTAGTAAGACGTGGTTTCGGCTGCAGGTTGAGAGACAGACAGACAGACATCATCGTGAAAACCACATTTTCAGGTTATGAAACGTCAACATATATACAAATCTCAAGTTAAATTGTTTTTGTTTTTTACGATCACAATACTTCTTTCTCTAAGTTAGGTCACGAGAAGGTAAAGAGTAAAAATCGTGACGTAAATATCGAGACCGGTTAAACCATTCATTCATATAAATTTAATAACCCCATTTTACTCTTCCTGACCCATTAAACTATGAAGCTACCGTTCAGATATTAGTTAGGATTCCTTTCACCTTCTTGAGTAGGGAGGGGATAAGAGAATGGAGGGGTGGAGTGGGTTTGACCTAGTTCAAGAGTACAGTTTTAGATGTTTCTAGAAGGGTTTTAAAGGGGGTAGTAAAATTGCACCGTAAATATGTGTGTGTGGTGTTTGGCTATAACAGGCGAGGGAATCTAATTAATTGCTGGTGTTGTGTAATGTGTTCTTAAACACCCACTGTATGCCTCAGAGGGTGAGTTGGGGGGGGGGTGGAGGCAGGGGGGTGTAGGGAGGATGCTACCACGGGCCTTAACTGCCCCCCCCCCACCCCAACCTACTAATTACCGAAACACCAACAGATCTCAAACTTTTTTTACAAGGGAGAAATACAGAGAAGGTCGTACTTGATTCTCGTGGGGCCGGGGGGGGGGGGGGGGGGGGTTATACTAGGTCAAGGTCGGACAAACTTCTAGACCTGTTGGCTGTGTGGTCTACACAAGATTTAATTCTATCCAGGTAAACACGCTCGATTGACCTGATTGTATTAATTAACTAGCGCTCAACAAACCTGATGGCCGATTATGAAACTGTTTTATTAAGAGTTTGAATTCATGTTTTTTTTAAAGATAAACAATTTAATAACATACAGGATGACCTGGTGCTCTACGGGTAAGGTGTCAGACTTCTGTGCTGGCAGCCGGGGTTCAATCCTCGGTCCCGGCACAGATTTATCTGATTTCCAAACCCTTCCTTCACCTCTGACAAGACATCTTGTGAATGTGTGGAATGCCAGGCCTCCACCGTGGTTCGGATTCCACGTTAAACTGTAAGTCCTTCATTTCATCTCACAATCACCCTACCATTACACATTAGCGTAAGTGCGTATAACCCGAACGGGTAGTAAGACGCGGTGCTAATAATAATAATAATAATAATAATAGCATACACCCAGTTTTGAATCTCACTGGGGTGAACTCTGGTTGGGTTTTTCTAAATAATTTTCCACTCTCCTTCAACGCAAATGCGGGCTCACTTCATCTATATTCAACCTCGCCAATTCCTAACTCATTAGCGTAATTAGTACTTAGGCGTATAGCCCGAACGAGTAGTAAGATACGGTGCTAAATAAAAATAAAAATAAAATAACTTAACCTTTCTCTAGTTGAATCCTATAAAATGGGGGTATATGGAAATGAGCAATCTATTGGGGGTCTGTAATCGTAAAAAGGTTAAGAAAAAGAACCCCTGGTCTAGTGCATCATGCTTGAGATATACTTGACAGCCAATTAGGGGAAAATTTAAGTTCCAAATCCCGGTCAGATTTTGATTTGAAAACATAAGATACATAATCATCCATTTTAAATAATATTTGATAAACAGTATTCTCTACCCCCCCCCCCCCCCAAATTAAAATTTATCCTGACAAGATTATTCCCATTTGTGTGTGTGATACATCTGTTTAATCATCTACCTAATTAACTTAATTTATGATCAGTGTGGTGTATAATAACATTTATTTAGTACAATCATTTATAATTACACGATTATAAAAATTATCTGTGTTAAAAATACATTTTATGTGACCAGATACAGATTAAAATATATTTGATAGACCATTATTTATAAACACACAAAATAAATTGTAAAATACTATTCGTACTGTGAAGAAAGTAATTAAATTTGTTTTTTCATAAAACATTGCAATCGTATTACGTACGTATTCCATGTTTTGATAACGTTTACCAATTTATAAAATGCCCCCAAGCCAATAATTATTTAATTTAGTGTTCATTTAGGTTTTAATAAATTGTGATGGCTTAAGGTGACCAAGATATATTTCAAAAGACATGAATATATTTTGTATTATATGTTTATATTGGGTTTTAGGTAAATATAATGTATTTTACACACATTTATATATAGCATAGCAAATTATATTTTATTTGAATAATAAAAAACACCATTATGACCTTTAGATGTAATACAACTAAATGTTAGTTTAGTTTGGTTTTCTTTTAGGGGATTTTTAAGGTAAATTGAAGCCTCTTTGTCTCCATTTAACCCCTATATTACGATCCTGACAGTTTAAACCACTCGGCGATAGCTTTGAATTCCGTAATAATAATATATTCATGGTTTCCCAACACGTTTAAAGGCGAGATACAGGGGTATGTTTAATTTTATTTCATATTAATTTACAGGTTTATTTACAGAAACCACTTCTCAACTAAACCATAGAATTATTGGTGGTTATATAACAAATGTGAAGAGATATCCTTTTATTGTAAGTAGGTGTATTAATTCATTTATTGGTATAGTTTGTGATATGAGTTAGAAATTTGAACTAAATAAGATCGAAGAAATTTTATTGTGTTTATATAACTATCTAAAATTGTGAGCCAAATATATTAGGATCACATGCATTTCTGTGTTTTTGTCACATATTATTCAAAACTTGAACTTATATACTAGCCACGCTAATGGTTAGGAAGGCTATATATAGAGGAAGTGTATCAACATTTTCGTGAAGGAAGAGTGGCAAACAATTTAGGGAAATATTTCTCAGTACATTCGATTGATTCAAACCTAAAACCGGCCATGGGAAGTCTATAGTCTGAGAGAGTAGCGCCTTAGACCACGCAACCACCAAAGCGGGAATTTATTTAGTTAAAACATTTAAATTCTTAATAATAAAATGTCGTTTTAAATTTATGAACGAAACATTTTTGAATATATTTGTATTCATGTATTTTTATACCTTAGTTCACTAAGGAAATAATCGTTTTATGTTTACTTTACTAACAATTTTCTGGTTCAATTTTCTTCCATGAGATTTATTAATAAAAAAATAATTTTTTTATTCACGCATATTTAAAATACAGTTTTTTAACTTTAAAAATTACATTAATGTATATAAATAATCAAAATTAAAAACACACACACATACATATATATATATATATATATATATATATATATATATATATCTAAGTTAAATAATTATGAGACTGC
The DNA here is from genome assembly GCA_039000515.1 of Timema cristinae. Classification (NCBI taxonomy): domain Eukaryota; kingdom Metazoa; phylum Arthropoda; class Insecta; order Phasmatodea; family Timematidae; genus Timema; species Timema cristinae. The sequence continues at coordinate 22,661,113 of JBCFYV010011135.1, forward strand.
CTTTAAGTAGATTTCAGTATAATTTATTATTGAATTTATGAGTTAAAATATAATATTTCATAAGATTTTCACTTTCTTTAAGTAGATGTAAATTAAAACACCATAAAGCGAATGATATTGTTTCGTTTTATATTGTAAATTCTTGTTTGAACTGACACAATTTTTTTTAAACATGCAGCATTAAGCATATCGACTCTATTAATGTTAATTGTAACATAATATATACTGCCTAATATTATAGTATTCCTGTTGGTAAAATATTTTAATATTATATTACTACATAAAATAAAGTTTTTGGTGACTTTAAACTCAAATTGGTATTCTTTATTGAGATACTTTTAGTAGAACGATCAATATTAGCTAATATAAACTAAACCAATATATACAATACCTCTCGAGGAATGGTTACGAATAGTAAACGTTTTCGCTACTGGTTTTATACTATCTTTACTTACAATCTTATATTTTGAAATTGATTGAAGAAAATATGCAAATTGAAATATAAGTATGTGTATTTTTAGGTGTCGCTGCACTACTTAGAAGAAGGTTTCAAATGTGGAGCTTCCATTATTAATAAAAGATTCGCATTAACTGCAGCGCATTGTACTATAGGGTGAGTTTTTTGAGAAATATTTAAGAAACTGTGATTTTAGTAAGACCTCGATAGTCTTGGGGTAAAGTTATAGTCTCAAGATCCAATAATCATGGGTTCAAATTTAGTCGAAATCAACAGATTTTTGCGATAAAAATCCGTAGCACAACTTACTTCGGAGGGGAAATAAAGCCATCAGTGTCATGTCGATTGTGGCACGTAAAGGAATCGTGACAGGTATAAGAAAATACCTTTGCGGCGAAATAGGTAGAACCTTTTACGTTTGCTCATAGAAATTCAGCGTGGAAAGCAATGGGGAACCAACACATTTCCTGAACTCCCCTATTACATGGGATTTATACCAGATGGTGCAGGCAGCACTAACCAACTAAAATGCTCAGTACATACCTATAGCCAGATAGATACTAATTAGAGTATGTTCATAATAGGTTTTTACCTGGATGACAGATGAAAACTCATATGTTTAGGTTTTGGGTTGCCAACACTTGCAAGAGATCACCATTTTGTTATAAAATATGTTAAGTTTTTTAACTATATGTTATATTTTACATTTAAAATAACGTAAAAATTAAGTTTTCTCACATTATTTCATTACTTTTATTGATTTATTTTTACCCAATTCGAAACAATAATTTAAAAATAATTAAAAGTACTTATTCTCCCACAGAAACAAGTGTTAAGTCTGGAGAGCTTGGCGGTCAAATCTTTTTTTGAGATGTCTTAGTCTAAAAATTAATCTTTCAATTTCTTTCATGCTGATATAATAGTTGTTAAATACGGTTATTATTTAATCAAATAGCCAAAGCTATTATTTATGCTTTTTAGTGAGGATTATTCCATATAGATATCATATTCTGAAAATTGAAAAATGACACCTGGACACGGGAATCGAACCAGGGACCTTTGGCTTAGTACGCCAATGCTCTTACCAGTGAGTTATCCTGGAATCGTCCTGTGCCCAGGGTCATTCTTCACTCATATTTTAAGCATATTTAGCTTTGGCTATTTTATTCATTAATATTTAATTCCGTAAAATTATAATAATTGTACAAGTGGCAGCATTAAGCCAACTACCGAGTCAAAGGTGGCTGCGTTATCTGATAGCTCGTGATCTTAATGAATCCCACATTTGTAGCAGACGATTTCCGCACGTCCATCATAGACTCTGCCTTAAAATATGAGTAAAGAATGACACAGGACACGGGACGATTCCTGGATAGCTCAATGGTAAAAGCATTGTCGTACTAAGCCAAAGGTCCCAGGTTCGATTCCCGTGTCCAGGTGTCATTTTTCAATTTTCAGAATACGGTTGTTATTGTGATTATATGTTCTGTCGTACGACAGATATACTCCTCTTGTCAGTGAACTTTGGCCTCCAATGTCCTCACTCTCCTCTTTGGCCTCCAATGTCCTCACTCTCCTCTTTGAGCTACGAGAATTTTCTTCTTCTTCTCTTCAAGTCATCCAATATTTGAATTCTCCACCTTCCTAAGCTCCTCTTTCCCTCAACCTTTCCTTCTATGACGTCATACAGAAGACAGTTCCTGTTAAGGCGGGGTGCTAGTGAGCGCGAGTTTAGTGCATTAATTTTTCAGTTTTTATAGCACAAAAATTTTTTGGACAAAATAAATCAAACATTTCTTCTATAGAATCATAGAGTTTAGTTTTCTGCACATGCTAATCTCAACAGTTGTTGAATATCTGTCATGAGCATGGCGGCATTTGGTGACAAACTTTTTAAATAAAGAGAAAAGTTTGTCACCAAATGCTGCCATGCTCATGACAGATATTCAACAACTGTTGAGATTAGCATGTGCAGAAAACTAAACTATATGATTCTATAGAAGAAATGTTTGATTTATTTTGTCCAAAAGATGTTTGTGCTATAAAAACTGCAAAAATACTGCCCTAAACTCACGCTCAATAGTACTCCACCTTAAGGATGTTTCCAATCCAGTTTCCTTTGTACCGTTGAATCATATCCAAATACGGTCATAGCCTTATTTAAAGATCATGTTCTTGAAATAAAATTGAAAAATGACACCTGAAAACGGTAGATATTATTCAAGAATGACCCTGAGAAAACCACTTCTGGATAGTTCAATGAAAAGAGCAATGGCGTGGTGAGCCAAAGGTCCTGGGTTCAATTTCGTTTCATTTTTCAAGTTTAAGAACATGATACAAATTTTTGCCTGAATAAATTTATTTCAATGCGTACAGTTTTAGATTATAAAGGACTAATTTTATCATTCTTCGAGAAACTAAATACTATGTCTAATTTTAACAGGAGATTTCCAAGCAACATATTTCTTCGAGTAGGCTCATCCTATATGTATAACGGCGGTATTATACATGATATTAAAAGCATATATCAATATCCAGGATTCGAATTTCCACATGATGACATTGCTCTCCTAAAGGTGAATATATGATTTATAATAGTAAAAAAAATATATATTATGACATTTAATTTATATTTAATGTACGTAGGCATGCATAAACATTATTTTAGTACCGCATCTTACTACCCATTCGGGTTATACGCTCATGTACTAATTACGCTAATTGTTTAGGTTTTAGGAAGGCCATATTTAGAGTAAATGTACCCGCAGTTGCGTGGAGGGAGAATAGAAAACTATTTTGTAAAAACCACTCTTATTAGACCCGACCGAGATTCAAACCTCGATCTTTCCGTCATCAACAGCCTAGTCCAAAAAGAGAGTAGCGCGTTAGACCACGCAACCACCGAAGCGGTTATGAGTCACATCGATGCATATTTGATTAATTATTATTATTATTATTATTACTATCCTTAGCACCGCGTCTTACTACCCGTTCGGGTTGTACGCACTTACGCTAATGTGTAATGGTAGGGTGATTGTGAGATTAAATGAAGGACCTACAGTTTAACGTGGAATCCGAACCACGGTGGAGGCCTGGCATTCCCCACATTCACAAGATGTCTTGTCAGAGGTGAAGGAAGGGTTTGGTAATCAGATAAATATGTGCCGGGACTGAGGATTTAACTCCGGACCGCAGTGCAGAAGTCTGACACCTTACCCCTTGACCACCAGCTCACCCATATCTGATTAATCTGAGATGAAAGGAATCAAGGTCTAAGGTCAGTGTTTTTGATAAAAAGTTTTATTGTAAAGTTTTTTTTCCGCCAAACTAAGTAAAATATTGCTCCATTATGGTCTGTATATAGATAAAGAGTTTAATTTTTTACATATAGTTAGCTCAACAGTTGTTGAATATTTGTCAGTCGATGAAAATCTTTTCAAATGAAGAGAAAACGTTCTAAAATTCTAGAATCCCCTTTACAGATATTCAACAACTGTTGAGAGTACCAAGCGTATAAAACCACTATATGTTTCTACTGGATAAACTTTTATAAATTCTGGAAAAAAAGAAATTGATATAAAACTGAAAAATGACTGCCCTTAACTCAAGTTGTTAGCATCCCACCTTAAGATTGTTTAGTCTTGTAAGAGTTTTAATAAAGATGCAAATATATAAATTACGCTAAGAACTACAGTACTTCATCAAATCATTTTATTGAGGAAGTTTTTATTTTTTATTTTAATACACAATTAAATTTAAATAAACACAAAACTTTGTGTTTATGAAATACTTTTCTCCACCATTTTTGCATAAATTGCATAAAATAAACAGTAAGTAATGTTAAATTGCAATAAAAATTTAAATTTATCATCTCAAATTACTTCACCAACATGAAATTTCCAAAAAAATCACTTATCTCATGGTATTCTTTATTTAGAAATTCTTAAAACAACTTTATACTGTACTGATTCTTTCATAACCTAGACAAATATAATAACTAATTATTTTATGAAACTATCCTAGCAAATCTTATTTAGTTAATTAAGGAGGAAGTGTAATGATTTATTGACACGTTCACCAAAAATAGAGAACGGAATCTGCTACGGTGGCGCAACAATTCACACACTGTAGGTTGACCCACGATATATTGAAACGCTAACTTAAGATAGATTATTATTAACGTGTTTTATTTTCTAGTAGATAAACTTATATATTATATTATTTTCACGAGTGATGTTTCCAAATTATCACCGTGTCGTGGTAAATCTATTACATCGATCAAACGCTTTCCATTAACGGATTACAGTATTCCAGATCTCTTCAAACATCCAATGAAGCTGTCTGCTTTCTTCTAGATTTACAGCGCATGCCCATTGACTTGATATGGTTGGTTCTGAGATATGATTGGTTCTCCTGGGCAGAAATCTTGTGATTGGCTTAGAGCTCGTCTCGTGACCATATTTCTGTTTTGTTTTCAGTGAACGAGTTGAACTTTACCAGAACACCTCGTGCTGATGAGACAGAGATCTTATGATTGGCTTAGAGCTCGTCACGTGACCATGTTTCTGTTTTGTTTTCAGTGAACGAGTTGAACTTTACCAGAACACCTCGTGCTGATGAGACAGAGATCTTATGATTGGCTCTGTAGAGCTCGTCAGTGAACTTACAGTTTGCTGATGGTCTTTGGTTATTTCTTCTTGGTGAACGTGCGAATCACAGTAATATTTTATTAATGAGATTATAGTCCACACTAAATGTGAATACAGGGTGTATGGATTTATGTGGGAAGTAACTGGGTTGTGGATGGATGGTGGAACTCAAAACAACACAAAAAGTCATTATGAACATCTGACCTATGCTCGATAATGCCTGAGATGAGGTCTCCTAAGTTAGGTAGGTACTGCTAGAATAATGATCCCCTACTTATTACATCTCTGCTGAACTTCTTGTAACATGTAAGTGACGTATCATTGCTTGTACACAGGCAGGGCTTCAGCTACACACAGAGGGGTATATCAAGAAGGTCTATTAACATTTCCAGCAGAATCTTTGCTGATTTTATCTGAAGAATCATCAAACAAAGACATTATTTTCATATTACTTTTTGGTTTGTTTTGAGGTCTACTTGTCTTCCATTTTCCTTGGTCCCGAGCGTCTTCTTTCATCCATTTGTATCTTCTTCATTCCTTGATATCCGTTAGCATTACAAACCTTCTTCCTCTCCTCCCCTTATATCTACCCCTCCAATGATCCTCTTCATTTAACAATCCCTACGTAATGTGTGGGCCAAGCAAGACTATTTTCTCTTTGTTATCATCTTTATAAGGCTCCTTTTCTCCCCTACCCTAGTCCTGCCGTCGACTTTAACGGGAGGGAAAGAGGGGAACCTCCCCCTCCCCCTTCACCAGATAATCTGTGTAAATAGGACCCTCCAAATATCGCAAAAGAAACAGTGATTAGCTTTATTCATAAATTTGAATATCCACGTTTTGAGCAATGCATACAAATCATAAAGGCAACTGTTTTAAATGAATAACTAGCCCCCTTCCCCGTAAAAAAAAATATTGTAAAGAATCCTGTAAAACAAAGTTTCAAATCATCCATCATGTCAATATAAAACAAAACTTTTTTACTTTTTTTTTTTCGAAAATACAGTCCTACTATCACTGAATAGCCCCTCCCTCTTTTTATCCTCCCTCCTATTTTCATCTCATTCTCTTTCCTCAACCCCCGCCTTCTTCACCAACCCAACTTTCCCATCAACAACTTATTTTTCCAACTAATATATAATATACTATAGACATTTTTATGGGGGATAAATTAAATTTTCAAAATAAAATATAGCCTATGTTACTCGCTGTATAATGTAGCTTTATATTGGTGAAATAATTTTTAAAATCGGTCCAGTAGTTTTTGAGTTTATCCATTATAAACAAAAAAACATAAAATCAAATCTTACCCCTCTTATAATATTAGTATAGATAGAATTTATTCTGTTATTTTATTCGTCTCATTCATTTACTAAGGTTCTGTTCCCTACACCCCTTCTTCCATCCCTTCCCCCCCCCGCAATAAATAAGATCTAGCAATTCCCATGGCGTTGGCACACCTAATTTCTGAATATTATAACTACATGATTTTTTTCCAGGTTGCTGAAGAGTTTCAGTTCAACAAGAGAATACAATTTATTAAAATATATCCTTTTCTGGAGGTTCCTGGAGGTAGCAGAGCCAAAGCGCTCGGTTGGGGATATCTCAATGATTACAATCAAGTGAGTAAACAAACACACAAGTGGTCTTATCTCTAACTAGATAGCTGTTGCCCGCGGCTTTTGCTCGCGTGGAAGTTGATTTATACAAATTCGAAAATATACATATGTATTTACAGATTAATTTAAAATATTACGTTACGTTGATGACCATAACTTGACCTCAGATCAAAAATAATGCAAGTCCGATACAAACTTTCACCCCCTTTTTCATCCTTATTAAATAAAATTTCCAAAATTCCTGAAACACGTATTTTTGTTTTACGTCAATAACCGAAATAAAAATTTTTTTATGTAACTTTCAAAATGACGGACTTTCATACATATTATCATCCCCTATTTTGACCCCTTTGGGGTGGAATTTTCTAAAATCCTTTCTTAGTGGGTGCCTACATAACAAAATGAATATACAGTCCGAATTTCATGCTTGTAGCCTTGATAGTTTGCGCTCGGCGATGATGAATCAGTCAGTCAGTCAGTGAGTCATGAATTTATTTTATAAGTATAGATAAAACGGTCAATGCTTTCTTCCTTCAAATATGTATATGTTACAGTCCAAACCCGATCTTAGGACAAACGAAATCGTACCAGACCAAATTGATAAATCCAACAGCTTGAAAGATAAACTATATTGCCTGATGTTTTTAGACAATACTAGTTTGGGCTAGGTCAAAATTATACATCCAGGAACTTTTAGGATAGACCATATACCTGATGTTACTAGGCATTACTAGTTTTCATCCTTCTTAATCCATACTACGAATCGACCTTGGACAGGTATCATCATGCACAGATCGTGCGCAAATGTTGTTAGTTAACCTAACCTAACATAGCCTAACCCTGATTTGGCCTAATAAAATTGTAGGCTATAATTGTTTATCTTATGATCTAGGCAAATATCTCAAGACTAATTAATTTAGAAGAGGCTAAACTAGTTCATCCTGAGGCTCTTAGGATGTATAATTTCGGCCTAGTACAATATAGTTTGTCCTTGAATCGGCTTTGGACGGTAACACATATATGTATATAAATATTAATTTAACAAAAATGGTTTTGAGCTATACCGACCGAGAGGCCGCCGTAGTTAGTAATGATAATGTCAACAAATGTGGATAGAGGGTGGCATGTAGTCAGTACAACGGGCCCTCACACCGCTTATCTCAGTTTTATAAACCGGATCCACTACTTCTTAATTTAATTAACTCCTCTTTTATTCCGACGAGGCTGATTTTGAACCCGTTACAGACCCAGTGCTTCATATTATTATTATTATTATTATTATTATTAGCACCGCGTATTACTACCCGTTCGGGTCATACACAAGTGCTTAATATAATATATTTTGGAATAGTCTGGGTTTGAACCCGGGACCTATGGATATGAAACCAGGAACTCTGACCATTAGGATCAGAGAGGAACATTGTCACAAAAAGTTTAACTGATATTTAAAAATACACTCCTTTCAACTAACGACTTATTTAAAATGACAGCCCTGCTTCGAAGGCCGAATGGTCTAATTTGTCACTATCGTGACTGGCCTGCTGATGTTGTGGATATTGGGCTTCGAATCTCGGTCAGATCTATGTAAGATGGTTTTTACTATCTGGTTTTACACTCTCCTTCCACGCAAATTGGGGTAGATTTCTTGTAAATTCTTTATCCCTGCTCTCATGTATACGTATAACCTGAACACTTCTTCTGTATTTTTAAAAAAAATTATTTAGCACCGCGTCTTACTACCCGTTTGGGCTATGCGATTAATTACTAACTAAGCCATTTGGTTAGAATTGGGAAGGTTGATTTAGAGGAAGTGAACCTGCATTTGCGTGGAGGAGGTGAACTTTACGAAACCACCTCCACTACACCCGACGAGATTTGAACTGATATTCCTTCTCGGTAGTCTAGCTCAACACGAACTAGCGGTTAGCCACTACACACATGTTACTCTACATATATATATATGTTTATTAACATATGTACGTCAGAAATTTTATGGCGATGACACCAAAAAATGTAGTCAAAGCCTATGTATTCCTACACAATAAAACACATAAGTAAAATAAATAGTTCTCATACTACGGTGTATTTTTTTTTTACAGATGAAAGATAAGCTTATATATTATTTACTCTATTTAATGTAGGTGTTATTTTGGGCATACAATCAGTTTTAAGTCTATTCGATCATCAATTTTTATTGCATAGTCTAAAAAATTGTATAATTATAAGCTAAAAAAAAAATGATTCGATGTTTTCAAATCAACAGTTCATGAGTTATAAGAATTTAACACCTTGGCTCAGTTAAATTACACTGAGATAGGGGTCCTGGCTTCGATTCTCGGAAGGGCCGAAAAATGTATCATTGGTGAAATGTGGGCTTACACTTTCACAATGATAAATTAACGGCCGGGAATTGGATTTTGTGCCTGTCCTTGTATTAATTTATATTATATGGTATACGAAGCTACGACAGGTCTTGAAAGCCGGTAATGGAAGAAATATGACTAATAAAAAAACTGAGCCAAGACACAGGCTGGAAACAGAAATGAATGTAAAAAAAAAATTCACAATTTATAAGGGGATCTTTTATTCTTTTTGCGTATCATTGAGAGTAAGGTAATTAATGTATGGGGCTGAAATTTAGTATAAATACACATTTAAATGAGGTTTACAGAATAAAATATTATAAATATTCAAATAAAATATTAATATTAAAATTATAAATCAAATAACTTATATTAACATAAATACTATTAGTATTATAGTAAGTAATAATAATAATAATAATAATAATAATAACAATAATAATATATAATATTTCAATGAGTAGAATTTATGTGTATGTCTAGTTATACTAAATTTTAGCCCTATACATTGATTACTTTTCCTTGATAATGATACATAAAAAACATAAAATAGTAGTTTCTATCCCTTTTAACTCGAGAGCTGTAATGATTGGAAAATATTGAATCATAATTTATAGCTTATACCTGTTTAAATTTTGCAATACAATTTTAATTGTAGAAGGGACCACAAGTTGCCCAACCAGCCTTATTTCATCTTTAATCTGTAGATCTTATTTTGGAAATAATTGTATTTATTTTTCTGTGCTTAGGAACCTTACCAGTTGATGTGGGTTGAACAAGAAATATGGCCCCATCAAGAATGCAGGGAGTTCTACGAAAATTTGGAGTATTACGTTAACATAACTGACCAAATGATTTGCTCTGGATGTAGAAATAATAGGCGCGGAACTTGTCAAGTACGTATTGATGATTAATATAATATATTATATATATATATATAACATATCCGTATCTGCCGATTCATTATCGTCGGTCTACTGATGCCCAGTTTTCTTTATTTTTAATTAAAGAAAAAAATAGTTTTAAAAGTGACAATGCCTACACCATCATCCAACTTCTCATCGTGGGCATTGTGCTCATATCACCGACATCATCATCTTCATCTTCATCATCGTCGTCGTCAGTGACCGTCTCAACAAGAATAATGGAGAATATTAAGTTCATTGTGGTGTACAGTATACGTTATTAATATGTCCTTTATTCAATGTTGATAATGTCTTACTGTGAATAATTTATCGGGTGACCTGGAGGTATAGGGGTAAGGTGTCAGACTTCTGTGCTGGGTGTCCGGGGTTAAATCCTCGGTCCCGGCACAGATTTATCTGATTCCAAACCCTTCCTTCACTCTGACAAGACATCTTGTGAATTGGGGAATGCCAGGCCCCACCGTGGTTCGGATTCCACGTTAAACTGTAGGTCCTTCATTTCATCTCACAATCACCCTACATTACACATTAGCGTAAGTGCGTATAACCCGAACGGGAAGTAAGACGTGGTGCTAATTATAATAATTTATCAATCAAACTATACCGTATTTATGTAGGCCTATGTTATATGAATATCACTGTATATAAAAAAATTGGTACTATCCGCCTTTTCACGGTATATCAAGAAACGTATAACCCGCAGAATTGGGGAACCTACTATTTAGACCAGGGGTACCCAACCCTATGCCCGCGGGTGCAATGGCGCTCGCCAACATTTGAGTCTGCTGCCACTATTTGACCACAGCTTAAATGTTCTTGACTGATAATTTTAATCTGTCATTTTTTTTCGACAAAAATCAAGTTTATTCTTATCTCTAAGCATGCTGTCTCAAGAGGTTGGTGATTGAAATTCCCTTTTTCCAATCCCCTCTCTCATTCCTCTTTCCATAACGGATCATTTACAAAGTGTACTTTTACTCGGAACCACCTTAGTTTCAAGCTGAATGGTTTTATTTTTTTCTAATCTCAAAGACCTACCCCCTTCCATCATTCTCTTCACACTCACTAATACCAACCTAATACTTCCTATTTTCTTTGTAAATATCTTGTCATAGATCTACCCAGTTTTGTTGCCTGAATAAACACAGAATAAACATATCTTTTTAAAATGTACCCAAGCACCAAAATGGTGATTTGCAGTTAAATAGTTCCTTGTGTCTTTATTTTGGTTTTGTTAAAACAGTAAATAAGGCAGGTATTTTTTAAATTTATTTGTTGTAAGCTTGGAGGGGGTTGAATCCCCCTCCACCCATGGTTACGGCCTTGAGTATTACCCACAATCACATGTAACGCCCCAATCCCTGTTGGAAACCTAACATGGCAGTTGACCGGCCGTGTGTATAGCCTTGAGGCTGACCTTTGAAACTGGCGGGAGTTAGTCAATTTGCCCTGAAAAAGTAATTGGTGCCCGCCACACTACCGTTTGTTTTGAATGTGCTCTAAGGTACAAAAAGGTTGGGGACCTCTGGTTTATTATTTGACAATTTCGCTAGATTATTATTATTATATTATTATTATTATTATTGGCACCACGTCTTACTAACCATTCGAGGTTGTACGCTCTTACGCTAATGTGTTATGGTAGGGTGATTGCGAGATGAAATTGAGGACCTACAGTTTAACGTGGGATCCGAACCACGGTGGAGGCCTGGAATTCCACACATTAACAAGTTGTTATTAATACATGTCTTGTCAGAGGTGAGGAAGGGTTTGGTAATCAGATAAATCTGTGCCGGGACCGAGGATTGAACCCCGGACCCCCGACACAGAAGTCTGACACCTTACCCCTAGACAGCCAGCTCGCCCTATTAATTTCGCTAAACTGAGCCACATTAGCAAACATTCAATATAATTATATTATTGTGTGTTCTGTCCATTCCTTTGTAAGTGAACTTAAACCACCGATGAACTCTGTCCTATGCCTATCCTTGAGCTCCCAGAATTTTCTTCTTTCCTTCAAGCCATCTAGTATTTGAATCCTCCTTCTTCCTAAGCTCCTCTTTTCCTCAACCTTTCCTTATATGACGTGCAGAAGACAGTTCCTACTAAGGATGTGTCCTATCCAACTTTCTTTGTACCGAAGAATCACATCCAAAATGGTTATCTTCTCATCCACTCTTCTTAGGACTTGTTCATTTGTCTCCATGTCTGTCCACCTCATCAAGTCTTCTTCTGCCAGACACAGTGACCTAGTCCGATACTTGTGACTGGGTCAGACACTGAAGTGTCTTTATCTAGGCAACCATCGAACATAGGACATACTTTCATCATTAATTTTTGGATATATTTAAGGTCTACTATCCACACATTAGCTACTTTTCATAATCGATGTATCATGTACATATAATTAATGTTAATGTGTGGTTACTATTATGACAGGGTTCTCAAGGTATTTAAAAAATAGTTGAGATCTCTTAAGAAAGGTCTCGAGCTGTGGATTTGCACATACATCATAAAATGCATCATTTCTCTTTGGGCTTTACTACAAACATTCTTATTAAAACAAAAAAAAACAAAGGCGATACAGTGGGGTGTATGAAGCGCCTACAACTGCTTTAGATAACCATGTGAAGATTGATTTATTTGGAGTAAGAACAAATTATCAAAATGTGAGTACAATAAATGAAATTTTGTAAAAGTTGTACCCAACTATTGACCACATTTTGGCAGACACTGAAATTAGTACTTGCAAGACATCTTAGCTTCTGCACCCACGTGACGACATCTGTTTCCTCGCACTCGTTTAGCCGCCATATTTTAACAAATGTTGAGCGTTGTAGCTACTAGCCAGGTTATAAGCATGCGCGCACCAGTAAACACACTACCGACCTTGCGTTTTATGAAAAAATAATCTACAGATAAATTAAGTTCATAATACGCGTAATATATTAAAGTTGCTGATAACATTTATCTGATAGCTAACTTTAACCTTCCGATAGAAATATTTCTGCAGTAGTCATCAGACCAGCCCCAAGAGTAGTTTTACCCAAAGCAAATTATCTCCGCATATTACTAACTTACCTCTTATTTTTGGTATTATGATTACTCTAATAGTGTTAAGGATAAGGTACGGAGCATTTTAGATGTAATCTACCACATTTGCTTGGAAGGAGAATGGGAAACCATTTAGGAAAGAATTACCCTCAGTATAACCCTATTTTTACATCTTCAGCAAGCCAGTCTAAAGCGAGAGTGACGCCTTAGACCATTCGCCCAATGAAACGCGGTATTTTTACTAAATAATGTTCCAGTTTCTTCCACGCAACTTCCTTCAAATTCAAACTTTCTCTTGTCCCATATCATATTAAAGTAATTACTACGAGAAGTAAGACGCAGTGAGAAAATAAAAAATTGTTCCTTTTTTCCAGGGTGACTCGGGCGGTCCATTGATAATCAAGGGTAGACTAATAGGTATAGTATCTGGAGGCAACTCTTATACCTGTGACTTATTCAATGAACCAGGATTCTATACCAGGGTTGCTGCCTACAAAGGATGGATTGATAGTATTGTAAACAAAAAATAAAGAGTTCAAGGGGGCCGCCTTAGTAGGCAAGAAATTGCCGCTCAGAAGTTCACTTCTAACTTAATATTTAATTCTTATCATCCTCAACTGTTTCCAGTCAGTAAGTTAAGTAAGTAAAATGCCTCCACTTTCTCTATCCTTCCACCATTCTTACACCTTTAATTTCTTCCATTATTCTCTTCTCACTTGAAAGCTTTCTGTTATATGCTCCTCCCATTTTTTTTTATCATCCTCCTTTTGGTCTTTTTCCGACATACTTAAATTCCAACCATTTCTTTGGTATCCTCTCTTTTTCCATCTTCATTACATGCCCATACCATATCAGTCTTGCTTCCTCTACTATCTCATGTAACCCCACTTTTCCCGGATAACTTCATTCATGTAGGATGAAATTTAGCATGGTAGAGTGTGAAGTGATGGTAATAACAAGGAATAGGGTAAAGCCTAATAAAGCTATAAAGTTGGATGGAGTAGAGCTGAGAAAAGTATAGAACGTAAAATATCATGAGTGAGGGAAACGGGGGAATTAGAGAGAATTTAATGAGAAGAGGACTGCAGGGAGAGTTGTTCTATAGGTGCATAAGAGACATGCTATGTAGAAGAGGAGTGCCATTCAAGTGTAAGGAAGTGCTGTACAGGACGTGCTTTGTACCCTTGTCACATATGCAGCAGAAAATAGACATTGCATATAAAGAGAGACTGAGAAAGTGGTGGTCATGGGAATGAAGTTTGTGAAGAGCATGTTAGCTGTCACGGGGAGAAACAAGATTAGGAATGAGATAATACGATAAAGAGTGGGGGTACATGAAGTACATGAGATAGTAGAGGAAGTAAGATTGAGATGGTATGGGCACGAATGAGGATGTTGGAGTAGATGAAATAGTAGAGGAAGCAAGAATAAGATGGTATGGGCATGTAATGAGGATGGAAAAAGAGAGGATGCTGAAGAAAATGTTAGAAATGAAGTATGTGGGAAAAAGACCACAGGGAAGGCCAAGATATAGGTGAACCATAATTCCTTGAGACATAAACGGGACGAGGGTGGGGCCGGAAGTACGAGGGAAAGGTCAGGTTAAAAAATTTCTTTCGTCACACAAAACAAATAATCGTTTTTATAGCATAATATGATGAAATTAAAATAATTCTTAACAGAACTCACACCAAAACATTTAGGTGGATGTAGATGAGGGCTGCATTTCATCCTGTTCACATTTTTTGGATTAACCTACTTGTTCAACAAATGTCGATCTTTCAATACCTCGTCATAAAACTTCAAACGCACTCCTTGTTACAATTTTATCTTACAATTAGCACGACTCTCATTTATTCGACACTAAATCTACATGTCTCCTTAGATCCCATGCTATTCATAATAGAATATACTCTTTCCATGGATGCTGTATTTGCTGGAAAACAAAGAATAAACCCTACTACATTAAAAAAAACTTAAAAAAAACAATTTTTTGATCATTTCAGAAAATATTTGCACCCATCTATCAGATACAAAAATATTTGATCTATTTTTATGCATCCAACCTCCTCACAACTATAGCTTTATGATTGACATCAATATTTAAGCACATTTTAGAGTTTTTGTAAAAAACTGGACAAAAAACAGAATTTTTACCAAAAATGACGGGATGGCCGGGACAGGGAAAAAAAAAGAACGTTAGGTAACCCTACCAAGAAATAGATGGCAGGAGCAGATAACAGAAAGTGTCCAAGTGTGAAGAGAAGAATGGAAGAAATTAAAGGAGAAAGAATGATGAAAGGATAAAGGATAATGGATATATTTTACTAAATTGACCTGGTCACAGGATGGAAACAATTGATGATGATGATGATGATAATGATGATTTGCATATTAAATAACTAATATATAATGTAAATAAAGTATGTTGTATTGTGGCATAAGTATTAAATAACAATTCTAAATATATTTTTTTTTTATTTTACCCAAGGTTTTGATAACTTTGATCATTTTCCTACTTTAAAAGATGAGGATTCTTTCAGTGTTTATTCAAGAATTAGAACACTAATGAAGTTTTTAGGTGCCTGGAAAATAACTCTAATAAAAAATGGAGAAAAATAAAAAAAAAAAACGATTTACCCGCCTCGGTGGGTAGTTAGCTAACGCGCTAGTCGTGTTGAGCTCGACTACCGAGGATGGGAAGATCGAGGTTCGAATCTCGGTTGGGTGAACTGGGGGTGGTTTTTCCTAAATTATTTTCCACTCTCCCTCAACGCAAATGCTGGTTCACTTCCTATAAATTCAACTTCCCAATTCCTAATCCATTAGCGTAATTAGTACTCAAGCGTATAACCCGAACGGGTAGTAAGACGTGGTGATAAATAAATGAAAGTTTGACAACATCCTCTGATGAAGTACTGGACACAAGTGTCCTACTAGTCAGTCAGCTTTTCCCTGTATGAAAGGCCGGGTCATGAACCGGCCGTTCATCACTAACTGGAATTTACACAGTCAGTACAGAAGACATTGTCTCAAGACTAGGAATGTAATCTAAAGTAGGCGGCCGTCCTAGGTGCAACTATTCTAGTTTCAACTATGCACTTTTGTAGCTGTTCATTCTTAATTTTGAGTGTACACTCTGTTTAACATATTATTGGATACCAACAACAATTTTTGAAAAAACCACCTTAGTGTGACTATTTAAATTATATAATAAAATTACAGCATAGTTTCATCTGTTTTCCTGAGATAAAAGGATCCAATATTTTTTCTTTCAATTTATAGTACAAGCTTTTTGTTAAAATTATGTTGAACATTTTAGTAGTTGAGCAAGTATTTTTATTAAGTATTTCTACTTAATGCATAGTTATTATTATATTAGCACCACGTCTTACTACCCGTTCGGGTTATACGCACTTACGCTAATGTGTAATGGTAGGCTGATTGTGAAATGAAATGGAGGACCTACAGTTTAACGTGGGACCCGAACCACGGTGGAGGCCTGGAATTCCTCCATTACAAGTTGCGATTAATACAGTCTTGTCAGAGGTGAAGGAAGGGTTTGGTAAATCAGATAAATCTGTACCGGGACCGAGGATTGAACCCCAGACCCCCAGCACAGAAGTCGAAACCACCAGGTCACCCCTTAAATGCATAGTTAAGTATAAAGTTGGAGCCCTACACAATTCATCCCCCTACAACCAAAATTATGCCTTAAAAAAGTTTAAATTACTTCAAGTTGAATTTTGATAGGAAAAAAATCCTGACCATTTCCTGTTGGGAGACTTTGCCCCGAGCCATCACAAAAAGGACCCCTTTCTTCCCTTTAAAAAATAATATTTAAAGTTACAACCATGGAACTACTCTACATCATCATAGCAATTCTTTTTAGGTCTATATCAAAAAGTCAGTTAATCCACCCGTTAAGTTACGAATAGAGCGTAGGTAAAGTAATACAGTAGTATATTTATTACGGGTAAAGTCATGACCCAGATAAAGACAATATTATCCAGATAATGTTGACGTTATCCAAAATACGTGTATGATGTTGAGTGAGAGGTGATTCAATAATTTTTTTTTAATTTATCCAGATTATATTAACATTATCCAACCGCACTTGTAGAGTAGCCATTTCTATGGTTGAGGCTAGGTTTAGTTAGGTTAGGTTAAGTTAAGTTTAGACTATGTTAAGTTGAAGTAAGACTAGGTTAGCTAGCTTATATTAGTGTAAAATAAAACATAAAACGAGGCATTTCGAATGTTAATGCACTACTACGAGCCAATTCACTGTCCCAATTTTCGAAATATTGTTTCAAAATAAAATCCGTACTGAAACTGCTTAGTTCTACAAATATTATCAATATAACTAGGATAAAGTCGTAAATGAGTACATTAGTTACTATTTCTGACTATATCCACTGAACTTGGGTAATACTGACATCTACCGGCTAATCTCAACACTATCCAAGTTTCGCACATTACCCGTAACATATATACAAATGTAATAAGCTCAGCGCGCTTGTCGTGTTGAGCTAGACTGCCGAGGACGGGGAGATCGAGGTTCGAATCTCGGTCGGGTGAACTGGGGGGTGGTTTCCTAACTGGTTTTCCACTTTTCCCTCCACGCAAATGCGGGTTCACTTCCTCTAATTCACCCTTCCAATTCCTAATCCATTAGCGTAGTTAGTACTTAAAGCGTATAACCCGAACGGGTAGTAAGACGCGGTGATAAATATTATTAATTAAGCTCAGTGGCGGTGAGACCTTATTTGTGTAGGGACTTTGCCAGAATGTGTGAGTTGTTGATCTGGAGAAAATGTATTATCGGGTGAATGTTATGGAATGTTTGTGGGTGGTGGACGAGGGAGAGAGTAAAGCGTGCGTAAAGGCCGCATTACACGTAGCAGGTTGCAGCGCTGCAAGATGATCGTGTAATATACCTAAATTATCAGTGCGCGTATCAGAAAGCTGGCAGCGCAAATATCAAACGAGTTTGATATTTTCTGATCGGACGACTGCTTTCTGCGCTTCCAACTTGTTGACTCTGTACTGCGCATGCGTGCGCCTGGTCGAGATAAGGTAGCACCAGACCAGAGGATATATTTTCTCAACATTTTCGTTCATGTGGACCACGTTCACTGTGTTTATATTAGACTATAGACAAAAGATGCTTGTAGACGTCTTCATCATACGTTTAAGTAGTTTCGGAAGTCATCAGCATCTAATTCAGGTAAAATCGTAACAGTATGTGACAAATTGTTCCGTTTTAACACTAAATGTCACTCCACAACGTTTGTTTATGCGTTTTACAACACTACGAGATTTCAAACTTTGGTAGTATTCGTACAATATAAGCAACTCTTCGCCTTTTTGTTGTTGTTGACGAGACATATTAGCAAAACCAAGTGCGGACGATAAAATAACTCCCTCTCCACTGATTGGAAAGATGATCATTCGTCAGAATGCAGCTTGTGTGTAATAGGTAGCACAGATTTGTCATCTTGCAGCATTACAAAACGGCGTCAGAAAGCAGCGCTGCAACCTGCTACGTGTAATGCGACCTTTAGAGTGACTGGAGCTTTGAGAGAATGGTTTGACATTGAACAGAGTGTAAAGGCCGCATTACACGCAACAGGTTGCAGCCTGCTTTCTGATAACCGTTCTGCAGCGCTGCGAGCTGCCAAATCTGGGTTACCTATAACACACAAGCTGCATTCTGACGAATGATCGTCTTGCCACTGAGTAGAGAGGGAGTTATTTTATCGTCCACACTTGGTTTTGTTGGTTCAATTTGTGCTAATATGTCTCGTCAACAACAAGACGACGAAGAGCTGCTTTTATTGTACGGGTATTACCAAAGTTTGAAATCTCGTAGTGTTATAAAACGCAGAAAGAAACGGGTGTGAAGTAGAAATTTATTGTTAAAACGGAACAATTTTGTCACCTGAATTAGATGCTGATGACTTCCGAAATTACTCAAACGTATGAATGAAGACACTTACAAGCATCTTTTGTCTATAGTCTAATATAAACACAATGAGCGTGGTTCACATGAACGAAAATTTTGAGAAAATGGATCCTCTGGTCTGGTACTACCTTATCTTAACCAGGCGCACGCATGCGCAGTACAACATTCGACAAGTTGGAAGCGCAGAAAGCGATTACACGGTGCAGAAAGCAGTCGTCCGATCAGAAAATATCAAACTCGTTTGATATTTGCGCTGCCAGCTTTCTGATACGCGCACCGATCACTTAGGTATATTAATGATCATCTTGCAGCGCTGCAAAAACTACGTCAGAAGGCAGCGCTACAACCTGCTTCGGTAATGCGGCCTTTAAAGAAGGTTGTGTTGTGTCTCCAGGGTTTATTATTGTGTCCTGGATAAGCGCACGAGGGATGCTTGTGAGGACACGTTTGTTGTACAAATGGACCATGTGAAAGTGATAGTGCTGTTATATGCAGATGATACCATATTAATGGCTGAGAATAAAAATGACTTGCAGAATGTATTAAATCGTTTGGCTCTGGTGACAGGAAGAATGTTTCTTAGTATAAATATCTCCAAAAATAAGGCGATAGTTTTTGATAAAGACAACTCAGAAACTGTAGAAAAAGTTAAGTGGGGATGGGTTAAGTTACAGAGTTGTCTTTTAAGCTATATGCATAGTTATTTGCCTACTCCGTAAGGGAACGGTGTGATGGGTATGTAAGGATTAGGAGGAAGACAAAAATATCGCCCCCAAGTTAAAAGATGATCCGGAAACTTAACCCAAGATTTTTTTGATTAAAATTTAATGCCCCTAGAATAAATTTTGTGAAATCCTTGTATAGGAACATTTTGAAAATTAGACTCCTCTGCAAGATAATTGGGGTAGCCTCCCCTTAAAAAAATAAAAATTAATCTGATATCCTTAAAAGTTATTTAGAGTTGCCCTTGCCTAATTACAAAAAAATTAAATGTTTCTAGAATATATTTGAAATGGTATTCCCCTAGAAAATGTTTGAAATTTGTATGTATGGCCCTTAAAGCTGTTTATGGAAGTGCTCTAATTTAAATTAACAACAGAAGACAACATTCAACCACATTTTTCTGGTTACATCCAGATACTCAAATTCAAGAAAAACGTTCCAGTTTTCTCAGTTTTCCTAATCGGAGGCCACCCTGCAACCTCAGACTACCCTACGGAGTTCGAACCCTGAATTCCCATAATCGTTAGTTCAACCTACTGCTAGAGCGATCACTTAGACCATTCTACCACCGAAGCAAGTCACATATTAATTAAAATAGACTATATATGAACATTTTTTAATTTTAATTATTTAATTTATTAAATTTAATTTCTATTTCGTCTTAAAAATCCCATTTGAAACTTAGATAATAACTGTCAAATTTTAATGAGAAAGGTTAAATAAGTTATCACAAATAATGTTAACATTTCTATTTTTTTAGATATATTTATAGAATGGTTAATCGGTTATTTCATATAGTTTCCAATAACTATACTATTCATGTTATTGTTTTTATATAAGATCAATATTAATATGTTCACATTAAAAAATATATGTCGCAATTAAAAAAATCTATTTTACATGAACATGTAATAAAATTAAATTATTACAATAACTTTAGTTGTAAAACAATTAACAATACCAAAAAGTAATAAATTATTTGTCGTGTAAAAAAACTTCTGAGAAAACATTTACTCTATTTTAGGCCATAAAAAAGTTACAATTTTTTTATTATCTCCTAGTTTATGAGGTACATGTAAAAGCTGATTATCCCCTCAAACTTTAATCATGTAACGAACTATTAAGAAGGTTTAAGGAGACAACAAAAATATGGAATTCAGTATATTTTGGATAATTTTTGTGCATGGTGTTTTAGGTAAGTACGAATATAATATATCTTTACACATACAAAATATTATTTTTTTTAACACCGCGTCTTACTACACGTTCAGTTTATACGCTATATATTAATTACACTAATCTGTCAGGGATTATGAAGGTTTAATTTAGAGTGAATTAACCCAGATTTACGTACAGTGAGTGTGGAAAAAGCGTTAACTGAAACAGGTTATATAATTTTATTATTATTATTATTATTATTATTATTATTATTATTAGCACCGCGTCTTACTACTCATTCGGGTTATACGCACTTACGCTAGGGTGATTGTGAGATTAAATGAAGGACCTACAGTTTAACGTGGGATCCGAACCAGGTGGAGGCCTGGCATTCCCCACATTCACAAGGTGTCTTGTCAGAGGTGAAGGAAGGGTTTGGAAATCAGACAAATCTTTGCCGGGACCGAGGATAGAACCCCGGCCGCCAGCATAGAAGTCTGACACCTTACCTCTAGACCACCAGGTCACCGACTATAAAATTTTAATTTTAATTATTAAAACTGCAACGGTCACAATAGAATATAATTTGTTGATTCACCTTTTGTTAGTTCATAATGGATATTTACCAGATATTAAGGTAACAACTAAAGCAATAGCTTCATCCAACACATAATTATATTAATCTCCGAATCACTAAGAACTTTTATTTTATTAATACGGAAGGATCTATCTTTGGTTCCGGATTCAGCCGTAACATACATATTTCGATCAGTTCAAACCCGTTTCGGTGGCCGCATGCTCTAACGCGCTACCCTCGCAATATACTAGACGGCCGATGACGGAGAGACCGAGGCTCGAATCTCGGTCGGGTGAAATGATTGTTTTTTTTTTCTATAATAGTTTCCCACTCTCTCTCTCACTCTCTTCACATAAATGTGGGTTCAGTTCATCCGATTTCAACCTTCCCAATTCCTAGCCCATTGGCGTATTTAGTACCTAAATGTATAAACTGAACGGGTTGTAAGACGTGGTGTTAATAAAAATAAAAATAGTAATAATAATATGAACGTGTAGTAGTTGTGATTGTAACAACAGTTGCGGGTGTAGTAAAGATAGTCGGATCTATGCTACCATCATCATCATCATCATCATCAACTTTTTCCAGCCTGTGGTCGGGTTATTTTAGTAAAAGCCTCCATCTTCCTCTACCCTTCCTCAGTTCTTCCTCCTTTAATAACTTCAATTATTCTCTTCTCCCTTGCACACGTTTTGTTATCAGCTTCTCCCATCTTTTTCCCGCACATCTCATCTCTATCAATTTATTTAGCATCCTATGTTACCGATCTTACTATATTTAACTGTATATTAGATTACCTGGAGGTCTAGGGGTAATATTTCGGACTTCTGTGCTGGGGGTCCAGGGATTCAATCCTCGGTCCGGAACAGATTTATCTGATTACCAAACCCTTCCTTCACCTCTGACAAGACGTGTATTAATCACAATTTGTGGATGTGCGGAATACCAGGCCTCCACCGTGGTTCGGATCCCATGTTAAACTGTAGGTCCTCCATTTCATCTCACAATCACCCTACCATTACACATTAGCGTAAGTGCGTATAATTCTAACGGATAGTAAGACGTGGTGCTAATAATATTACTATTTAAACATTTAGGAATCTAGGAATCAAAATGAATAGTTTGTTTTTAATTTAAGTAGTATTTGATTGGACTAGAATTTCGGCAAGACAATCCCAGAAGAAGTTTTAAGGACTCTCTTAAAATGCAGGCTTTTGAGTGATGTGTTTAAATATATGCTTAGCAAAAAATTTAAATATCTGATAGACATTAACTATCAGCTTATAGTCAATAGTTCATTAAACAGAAGAAAGTTGTTGGTTTAGGATCTTCTATTCTATTTTAAATTAAGTAATAAAGTAGCTATAAAACTAACTATTCATGTCACCATGCGAGGAAAATTAAATTCTAGGTTTTTATTTGAGCAATGTTTAATTTCTTTTGGCCAAAGAAATGTTTAAAAAAAAAACTGCCAAAACGCTGCCTTAAATCATGATATAAACGATGTAAGCTATAGCAGACTGTAGTTTATAGCCAGAAGTGTCAGTCTTGTCTTGTATTCAACCGGTGACGGAAAACTCGCAACATGAAACCCGACTTGGACTTTTGAGACGGATTTTCCTAAAGGAGAGTACAATTTTCTCTTTGAGTTTTACTTTCCTCTTCTATTTATGACATTAATTTAAATATGCTGATATCCCTAATGGATCCTAGTAAAACTAGAACATTGGGCTATGATCGTCTCATCAGCTGTCATCGTACTCACTTCGGTGGACGCGTGGTCTAAGGCGCTACACTCGCATTAGACTAGACTGCCGAAGACCTGGAGATAAAGGTTTGACTTTCAGTCAGGTGTGTTGAGGGTGTCTATTCCTAAATATTTTCCCACTATACTTCTTACAAATGCGTGCACACTTTCTCTAAATTATATTTTCCTAATCTTCAACACATTAGTGTAATTAGTAAAAAGGTGTACAATGCGAAGGGGTAGTAAGACGCGGTGCTAGAAAACAAAAGCTCTTATCGTGCACGATGTGAACCTATAAAACTTAGACCGCCTGTCCACAGCTGTGCATTAGAACATTTATTGTGTTTTTTTGTGAAAAAAAAGGGGAAAAGTATTTTATTAATCACTTCATTTAACTCCAAAGAAATTAAATTTTATGTATTCAGTGACGTATGTATACATTTTAAGGTGAGAAGCTAAATTCTGTTTGATTAATTTCAATGACCTTATTTTACAGGCTTCTGTCCAAAATCTACTTATAAACGTAGTTTCAAGATTGTTGGTGGCGACGATGCCTCTATAGATAAATTTCCTTTTATTGTAAGTACCTGTATTTATAATGTATTAGTTTAGTTTTTTTTTGTTTTGATTTAATGGACTGATGACCCCAAACTTCCTTTATTTCCTTTACCTCTAGTGGCTAAAAAATCAAATCAATTCACCACCCTTAGCGTCGATAAAACAAAGTAAGTCCCAGTCATGACGTCATTGTATATCATCCATTGTGAGTACGTCACAACTTAGTGATGGCGGACTCGGTAAGACATTTGTTGTTTAATTGATCACTAAAAATGTACAGTAGCTCCATGGCTTCTTTGGTGCTGACTGACAGCTTTGAAAAGTTACCAGACCAAATTATGTATCCCTACACCGAACCATATGATCTGAAAAAACATGTGTTTAACAGCTGTCACTTCTGACAGTCAACACTTAGGTATATACCTGAATGTTAACTGTCAGAAGTCAGCTGTGAGCTGTCAGTCAGCACCAAAGAAGCCATGAAGCTACTGTATATCAAATAAACAATAAAGCTTAGTAGTCGGCAGGGAAGTAACCGACCCCATGGTGTAGTAATCGATCCTAGGGGTCCCGAGTTCGATTCGCATCTGATGCCTGTGTCATTTTTCCCCTTAAGGGGAATGTAGCCAACTGCCAAAGGTCACCAGGAGTTGGTAAATTAGGGTTAAGTTAGTTTAATTCTCCCCCGGCTCCACAATTTCATAATAACTATAATTCCATCTTTTCGTTGCAAGCATGACGTGTGGACAACCTACAATGTTGAACCCTGGGCAACGTTATGTGCCGACAGCTGGCCAGTGTTGCCAAAGATGCATATAAGTGTTATAGCTAGATTAGTAACAGAAAGTAGCTTGATTATCGTCAAACAAAAAAATTAAAAAGTCGTCAAATTTGTCGCCAAACTACGATCCCCTGATCCGGAACTATGTCATTGTGGTTTGTGAATGACAGATACAGCCAACTCTCGATTCTACGACCCCGGGAATAGCGCCCCTCTCGAAGTAACGACCCTTTTTTGGGGAACCGTGAAAAATGTGGGAAAAAAGGTTGAAATGTTTAAGGAAATCGGCTGTAAAATGTGTTTGTTGCATTTATTTAGGTCGCTGCGTTGCAATTATCTTTGTTAGTGCTGCATTACTAGTAACTGGGGTGGGTCAAGTATAAAAATAGACACCACCTAATCAATGCCAGCCAATAGAATTTGACTTTGTCCACCCCCTCCCACAAGCAAGACAATGTTTCCCTGCGCGCGACTGCCACTACATCACGCGCCAGGCTTTCTTTTGCCATTGTTATTTCGATTCTCGATTTGGTAACTATTTTGGTTTGATTTTGTGGACAATTTTTGATGACCCATTCTATTGTTTAACATTGTTATTTTGATTTGGTTACGTTTTAGGTTGGATTTTGTGAACGATTTTTGATGTCCCACGCTATTTGTTGTCTAAAAAATGCAATTTTTTCGTATGAAGGTCAAGAGTGGAACAAAATCTGTTAAAATTCCAATAACGGCCCCTTCGAAATAACGACCCTTTTCCAGGGAACCGTAAAAGGTCGTAGAATCGAGAGTTGACTGTAGATAGTTTAGAGCTCTTCTTTAGACCGAAGCATTGCATTATGCGTTCTTGCAGTACGGTAGTTTAAAAATCAAAATTATACGGCATTACATTTTAAAAGAATTAACATGAACTCGACAGGAAGTTAAGGAAAGTCACCAGTCTTCAGATTAGTCACTAGGCGCTATAAATGAGAATTAGTTATTTTAGACCCGTAAAAGTCACCAGATCTAGCGACAAAGTCGCAAAATTCGCAACAGTGGAATTAAGAGGGATATAGTTGAAGTATTTCGTGGTGGGAAACCAATAAACATAGCCTGTACAAGGTCAGAAAAGAGCGACAGCAAATATTCTTTGGTTTTTCAGGTAGGAGTGTCTTGTAGTAACTGACGATAGTGTTCTACCTTTTATTTGTAAAGTCTTTTGCTCTTTTGTATTTTTCTCTTCCTTCGCTGAGGTGGGAAAATAGAGTGAGCGAACAATAGTAGGTTTTTTTTGCGGTTTTTATATCTAAACATTTAACTTTTACTACCTGTTTAGGCTGATTACCAAACCCTTCCTTCAACCTCTGACAAGACGTATATTAATCACAGCTTGTGAATGTGAGGAATGCCAGGCCTTCACCGAGGTTCGGATTCCACGTTAAACTGTAGGTCCTCCATTTCATCTCACAATCACCCTACCATTACACATTAGCGTAAGTGCGTATAACCCGAACAGGTAGTAAGACGCGGGGCTAATAATAATAATAATACTTGTTTAGGTTATAAGCAAATGTACAATAAAGTGTTAGAGAAGAATGTTTAATCCAAGATAAGTGTACTTGCATTTACATAGAGGAAAATTGAAAAACAATTTTGGAAAATAACGCTTGATACATCGGACCGGGATTTTTCTGCCATCAGCAGTACAATCTAACACGAAAGTGACACCTTATACAATGTGGCCAGAATGAACTCTATTAATATTACAATTGTAAATAAAATAGCTGACTGTTGAATATGTTCTACAAATGCACTAAACTTTATAAGTTAAAACTATTTTTATTTATGAATCTTTTGTATTTACAAATTGTAAAAACATTCACTTTTAACTTTTAAATGGTAGATTTGTAATTTTACTAAACAGGCTCTTTGCCTCTCGAGTAAGGGTTCGGTCAAACTGGCGAGCGAGTGATTAGCAGATAACTATCGATAGCTTTTGACGAGGAGGTAAAGGTTCGAATCTTGGCTTAGTGAACTGAGGATAGTTTTTGACAAGTAATTTATTGTTGTGGTTTTCCCATCCTCTCTCAATGATAATGGTGATTCTAATTTGTAGGGGCATACTTTGATTATAATTTTTAAGTATTTTAACATATCAGTTTTATATATATATATATATATATTTATATATATTTTATCAGTTTTATATATATATATATACCTATACATATATATATATGTATAGGTATACATATAGGTATGGTTTATGATCTTACCAATTAAATTAGGCCGTTGGTAGCAACTGTGCCAAAACTATCGATAGTAATAAAAAAAAAGTCAAAATGAGAAGTTTTCCTAGCACTCAATGAACCAACATACAATAATCTTGCTGAGCGCCTGTAAACTAGACTGTTCCGGCTCGAGCGCGCGCTCTTGAATATAGCACCAGGGCCTCTAATTTTGAAACGTGCGAGTAGCGATTCGCTAGCGTATTTCTCTCATCTCGCACACAATCTCGCAAACCCCTAATTTTGAAACTTCTGCGCTGCGAAAACTGACGTCACACGATCGAATAGCGAGCGGATTCAACTCGCCAGCCTCACACCGTGCGAGACAGGCCTTGTCTATCGAATAGGCAATAACATAACAAAATGGATGCCATCCCCCTCTTCGGTTGCAGCTTTCTGAGAGTGATTTTGTTGAAACAAACCTATCACTGTACAAAATAGGTTTACAGAAGAAAAGAATATGATTGCTTTGTACATTTTATGCAATCCTTCAAAACAAATATTTGTTTGGGTGAAAATAAAACTATAATCTCTAATTTTTTAAGTTTCCTCAATCGTCAATTTGGGTGAGTCGGTAACGTGACCGTCTCATGATCTAAAGTTCGCGTGTTCAAATCCATAAAAAAAAATTTTTTTTTAATTTATCAGACTTTAAACTTTAATTTTAAATGAACGTATTAGTAAGCATTTAATATGTTTTAAATATATTTTATAGAAATACACAAGGTATTTGAGCCTACGTAGACTAACATAATAGTCGTTAAAAATAATTTAAAAAGGTAATAAATTAAAAACGCTAGGCCTATATTAATTTTGAAATTTTGTATGTAGGTGATTATTTAAAAATTAAATTAATGGGTTTTATGACATAAAATTGTACACATTTTAAAATAAGGCTTGTACACATTTTAAAATAAGGCTAAGTAAGCTAATTATTATTCACATAGTAAAATTTTTTTAGGGTTATTTATGTTTTAAAAATAGTTGCGAAAATAAAAAAAATATATTACTTAATTTTAATTACGAAAACGTGATTTAAATTCAGACAAAAATTAAAATAACTTACCTAGGGTGTGATTGAACTCGTGAAAGTTCGAATTCGGGTCAAGCACGCTACCAAGTGTGCTAAATTGGATTGTTCCGTAGAAATAGTTTTTATTTTAGTCATATAACTTTGAGAAAATTTTGAGACAACAAGTTTAGATGTATACAATAATTGGAAGATAGTTTCCCAATGAAACTAAACTAACCGTTGTAAATGATGTAATCGATACAATAATAATTTTTACTTTCAGTTACGTATCTTGTATAATGACGTGTTGTGGCATACCATCGCCCCAACCCTTTGGCACGTCATGGTTTTACAGTGTTGTCGGATTGAAAACTCAGTCGCAAGCGAAACAACACTACACCAACTCGCACGACATTAGAAACCTTTCAAAATTAGCTCTGTTTCAGTACAGCCTGCGATTTGCGGGTTCATAAGTTGCGAGTTAGCTCGCAAGCGAGTATTTTCGCAAGTTTCAAAATTAGGGGTCCAGTTCTATCTTCCAAGCGCGCGCTCGCTCCAGTCTGGCCACCTCTTATTACAACCAATGTGTTCTCTTTTATTATTAAGTTGCGCGCTCACTCGCTCCAGTCTGGTCGTACCCTTATCGTAAGGGTATTAGCCCCCCCCCCTCTCCCACCTAAACCTATCGATAAAGTCCTTATCTTTCTTCCTATAATTACTATATTTTAAAATCAATAACTAGAAATATAATAAATTAAATGTAATTATGTGTATGTCTAGGGGTTTCTATACAACACGAGATCTAAGTTCATGTGTGGCGCTTCCATTATTAATAAACATTTCGCCATTACTGCTGCGCATTGTACTGATAGGTGAGTTGTAATGATTAATTCTTGTGAAATATCTTAAGGTTGTAGATACAATAAGTTTGGAGTAATTTGGAGTATACAAATGTCAACTCGTTAACAAGACAGTGACCTGGCGGTCTATGGGTAAGGTGTCGGACTTTTGTGCTGAGGGTCCGGGGTTCAATCCTCGGTCCCGGCACAAATTTGTCCGATTACCAAACCCCTTCCTTCACCTCTGACAAGACGTGTATTAGTCACAACTTGTGAATGTGTGGAATGCCAGGCTTCCACCGTGGTTCGGATTCCACGTTAAACTGCAGGTCCACCAATTCATCTCACAATCACCCTACCATTACACATTAGCGTAAGTGCGTATAACCCGAACGGGTAGTAAGACGCGGTGCTAATAATAATAATAATAATAATAATATAATAATAATAGTAATAATAATCTATACTTATAAAATAACATGTCCTGACTGACTGACTGACTGATTCATCATCGCCGAGCGCAAACTATCAAGGCTACAAGCATGAAATTCGGACTGTATATTCATTTTGTTATGTAGGCACCCACTAAGAAAGGATTTTAGAAAATTCCACCCCAAAGGGGTCAAAATAGGGGATGATAATATGTATGAAAGTTCGTCATTTTGAAAGTTACATAAACAAAATTTTGTATTTCGGTTATTAACGTAAAACAAATGAA
Source organism: Timema cristinae (assembly GCA_039000515.1). Taxonomy (NCBI): domain Eukaryota; kingdom Metazoa; phylum Arthropoda; class Insecta; order Phasmatodea; family Timematidae; genus Timema; species Timema cristinae. Next base: position 22,690,529 of record JBCFYV010011135.1, read on the forward strand.
TACATGTTTCAGGAATTTTGGAAATTTTATTTAATAAGGGATGAAAAAGGGGGCGAAAGTTTGTATCGGACTTGCATTATTTTTGATCTGAGGTCAAGTTATGGTCATCAACGTAACGTAATATTTTAAATTAATCAGTAAATACATATGTATATTTTCGTATTTGTATATAATCAACTTCCACGCGAGCAAAGCCGCGGGCAACAGCTATCTAGTAATAATATAGTTGGCTTATTATACACATTCCTTTTTTGTCTTTATATACGTACTTACTCTGTGGCGCTAGGGACTAAGTTCATTGCCACGCTTAAAAAAGTACGTCAGTACCTCTTATTACACCCTGTTTCTATCTTGAAATAGTTATATTCAGTCCACTTTATTAAACCTTATGGCTTTTTAAGCTAGTTATATCCAGTCCACCTGGTTACACCCTATATTGAGATGGTTCTATCCAGTTTCAATCATTACATTCTATCCTTATCTTGTGCTAGCTATATCCATTTAACCTCATTACACCCTATCCTTGTCTTGTGCTAGTTATATCCAGTCCCCCTCAATACACCCCATCTCTTTCAAGTCCAACCTAATTTATTCTCCTATCTGCATCTAGGTGTTCTCAACTGTCTCTTCTCATTGAGTCTATCAGACAATACCCTGAGAATAGTTCTAGATCTTCCATTCACGTTTCATATCCTGTCCATCGTAATCCACAGGCCTTGATTATCTTCTTTCTATTTCTCTATCTATAACTCCTTATATTAAACAAAACATTCCACATACTTTATATGTAAAAACAGTATAAAAGTGTGCTTGTCCTTAAGATGTTAATGGAGAAACCATATTTAATAAATTCAAATATATTTTCAGATGGTGTTTTATTGAAAATTTGTGAGTAACTTGCTAGTATTGGGTAAATTTATATATTAATATAAATATTGGTTAGTTGATAAAATTTAGGAAAATACAAAATATGTGAGGTTGTTTAAAACAGAAAGAGTAACTAGATGGACATTGGGTGAGAAGGTAAATTATATTGGTGGTCGCTGTGGAAAGAATATTGGATGGAAAAGGGGGAGAGGATGTATAAGGAATCAGTTATTTGGATAACATCAAAGTTGGAGGCAGTCACAGAAGTATTAATAAGATCACAGAGGACATAACAGAGTGGAGAGCCATCATGTCGGCAGAAAATTAAATGATAACATCAATTTGATTTCACAGCTCTCAATACAAACTTTAATAATCTAAAAGTTTTCAATTTTTTTTTCTAAATGTAGACTTATATGAAGAAAAAAAAAATCTTATTTTTTCGCGTAATTCCAAACGTGTTCCTTAGGAATATTTAAGAAACCTGATTTTTTGCTTAGAGAATCTTGGTAAACTTTGAATTTTAAATGGTTTTTATGAAACTAATTAAAAAAAAAAAAAGGGTCCCGTTTGAAAAACCATAGTTGACCTTGAGATGACCTTGAAGACATTCACTAAATATAAAGCACATTTTGTCATTTTATCAGCGTCTCAAAACCAAACAACTTTTTATAAAACATTGTTTTTTTTATAAATGCGTTTTTCTTTAAAGATATTTCGTTGTGCCAACTTAAAAAAAAACTATCCTGTATATACCACAAAAGTTGATGTATAAATATGTTTGGTAAAAAAAAGTCGTGAATCACTAAGTTTTAAGGGAGGTTAACTGTTGGAGTCTTGTTTGCGGTTTTGAGCGTTATAGGTTAGCTTTTTTTTTTTAAGTACAAGTAGTCTCGAGAAAAAGTACCAACGTGGAAACCACCGATTACAAGAGGTACATTTTAGTATATGAATCCTTGCAAAATACTAGACGTAACACTCGACAAAATTCTAAATAATATTATTTACTTTTATATATATTTTTTTATTACCTCTAAGAGTGTCATCGAAATATGTAATAATTGTTTAAAAATAATATATTCTCTGTTGTATTACTGTCAACCGTAGGAAGATAATTCAAGATTAAGAATTTCTCAAACTAGTTGATTAGATTATTTATACTGAATATTTATATTCAAACCTATATTATTTCGATTTTCGCAGTTAAAAATATTTTTTTTAAGAATTTCATCTCTCTTCAAGAAACTAGAGGAACATTGATAGTAAGTAGGTGACCTGGTGGTCTAGGGGTAAGGTGTCAAACTTCTATGCTGGCGGCCGGGGTTCAATCCTCGGTCCCGGCACAGATTTATCTGATTACCAAACCCTTCCTTCACCTCTGACAAGACATCTTGTGAATGTGGGGAATGCCAGGCCTCCACCGTGGTTCGGATTCCACGTTAAACTGTAGTTCCTCCATTTCATCTCACAATCACCCTACCATTACACATTAGCGTAAGTGCGTACAACCCGAACGGGAAGTAAGACGTGGTGCTAATAATAATAAATAATAATAATAATAAACATTGATAGTTTTAATAATAAAAGAGCATGTATGACTCGGTGAATGGATGTTGTTGAAGTGAAGGGAGTATTCAAGGATAGGGAAGTGTGGAGAAAGTTAGTGAGGATGAAATTAAGTACGGAGTTGTTTTTTTGTAGCTATATGCACAGTTTCTTGCCTTCCCTTTAAAGGAATGGCGTGAGTATGAATGAATACATGTATGTTCAAGAAACTAAGTGTAATTTCTTATTTCAACAGAAATTCTCCTAGAGATTTCTATCTTCAAGTAGGCGCATCTAATTTGCGCGACGGTGGTAAAAAGCACAGAATTACACGCATAATACAATATCCAACATACACCTTTCCATACGATGACATATCTCTGTTAAGGGTAAGTTTAAATGTATATATATATATTTTTTTTTACATCCATTACCGTTTCCAGATGTGGTTCAGCTTTTTTTTTTTTTTTAATTCAAGCCATATATTTTCCCCTACTGGCCTGTCGTAACCTCATTCACCTTATAATATAGCGTACAACTAGGACAGGTACAGCATCTAGTCCGCGGCCGTTTTAATTTATCACTTTGAAAAGGTAAACCCATATTTCATCAATGATAAAATTTTCTGCCACATCTGAATTAAACCCGTAGACAAACACGCAACCGATTGAGCTAAGGTGTCGGTTCTTAGTTTATATACAGTAAGATTAAAATGTACACAAATAATTCATCCATTTTAAAGATACATTAATTAAAAAGAGTAATAAATGTAATGTGAGTATCTATTGAAGACGTGTAATATATTAAACGGCTCTTCCTTATTAGTTAAAAAAAAATTCTGGAAGAAACACGACATCTTAGAACGGTCCATGACAGCATTAAATTGATCAAACTGTTTAATCAATATATACAAATAAATATATATATTTTAAATAAATAAAATATAGTCATCATTATCATCATCATCCGGCGTTTCCGCCTTAGTGGGTCGTCTGGCATATCCTATTCCATTCCTGTCGATCTTTCCAAACTTATCCCTCAGCCATATGTCTCCGGTCCAGTCCTTTATCCTCCATGTCCTTCCGCGCTTGGGCCATCCATATTGTCCATGGTCAACCAATAGGTCTTCTATAAGGATTTCTTCAACATTCTGTCCTTCTCCATTCTTTCATTCTCATCACATGACCTAACCACATTAACCTTTTTCTCTTCAGTGTTTCTTCTAATTATATATCGTTTAAATCATCCCTAACTATTTCATTATTTATCCGGTCTCTTCTTGCTAAATTCTCAATGCCACTTAGGAACCTCAACTACAATATACAATATAATATTTAAAAGTATTATTTAAAATCCAGTGTGTATACATTTTATCGTCATCCAATATTTATATTTTGTCGGCCATTGTTTAGTAACTTGATGATTAAATGTTATCATCGGAAATATCTAAAATATCTTATTTTGTACAGATAGCTGTAGATAGTTAGAAGGAAAGAGTAAATTATGATAGAGATTCAAAGGATACACTTTACTTTATGCAATATAAAATATAGATATATTGTTTTGTCAATCATATTTATATCTTTTTAGAAATAAATATTTTGTACAGGTCACTGAAAAGTTCCATTTCGATGATAACGTAGGACCTATTCAATCCATCCTCGCCTAGTTGTACCAGATGGAAGTGAGGTTACAGCGATTGGTTGGGGGAAAACAAACAGTTCCGGTGAGGTAAGTTAACAGACACGCCGATCTTTTCTTAATTCCTTTTAACATATTTAAATATGTTATTAAAAGAAGAGAAAATGCTCAAAAAATGTTGTTTTAGAATCGGGTCTAAGGTGATGATGTAGACAACGTAAATTAAGACAAGTATTTTTTTTATATTTCTATAGAAAAACTTCTCTTGTTCAAAATATTTCTCCAGTACAAACTTGGAATAAAATTATCTTCATATGCTGATAACAACAATTATTGAATATCTTTAATGACCATTGCAGCATTTAGAAATGAAAAACTTTTTAAATGAAGAGAAAAAGTTGTCTTCAAATTCCAGGACACCCTTGACAAATATTCAACAACTTTTGAATTCACCATATGAAGAAAATTAAACTATATAGTTCTACTGAAGAATTATTTGATTTATTTTTGTTCAAAAATGTACTTTTTTTTTACGGAAATTGCAAAAAAATACTACCCTTAACAAGCATTCCCTTTACTCAAACCATAAACATTCGAAAGGCATAAGGTAAAACTTCGTAAAGTTTTGATCAACCTCAAGTCAGATATATTGAAGAAAATAATAATTATAACACTGAATTGTTTACAAATTATAACTATTTATTTATCTCGTGGATGGAATAAAAAAATGTATTTATTCCTTATATTAATAACATCTTTTAAAATTTCACTTTAGTATTGATTTTAAAAAATAAAAAATAATACCGTACTAATAATAATATTAATATTACTTACCAGTAGATTACCAAACCCTTCCTTCACCTCTGACAAGATGTGTATTAATCACAACTTGTTTGTGTGTGGAATGCCAGGCCTCCACCGTGGTTCGGATCCCACGTTAAACTGAAGGGTCCTCCATTTCATCTCACAATCATCCTACCATTACACATTAGCGTGAGTGCGTATAACCCGAACGGGTAGTAAGACGTGGTGATAAATAATAATAATAATACTAAGGTAAGACTGCTATCTTGAATTGTTTGAATTGAAAAATGATACCTGGACAAGAAGAGGCCATTTTACAATTAAAAAATAATAATCTATTTAAGATGCAACTATAACCGTGATTAACAAATATGATAGCTAGGCTATTTAATCCATTGTGTTATCTTTAAAGCTAAACAAAGTGTACCCATTTAACTGATCATTGTTGTGCTTATTTATTTGTATGTACTTAGTCTAGTGATCAGTTGAAGGAGGTTGAACTAGAGATCTGGCCGCACGAAGAGTGCCAACAGTTCTGGCAAGATGATTACGAAATAACCGAACAAATGATTTGCGCTGGTAGCAGATCCTCTACACGTGGAAGTTGTGAGGTGTGTATTAATGAAAAATATACATAAAATAAATATCTAGGTTTCATATTTTTGTTTTAATTTTATAATTATTTTTATATAACTAATACAATTTCTGTTTAGCTACTTTTTTAAATTTAATTTATTCTTTTGTGAGGATGTCACATCTGCTAAAACGTGTTCTCATGCGGAATTTGGTCGCCCGTTGATTAATTATAATATTATCATCATTATTATTTTATAATTTCATTATTATTATTATTAGCTAGCGTCTTACTACCCGTTCGGGTTAAACGCACAGTTGGTTAATGAATTGGCTTTTGTCACCACTGCGGTTCAAAGCCTTCTCATTATCGGCTAATATACGTACAATGTAACCACGATATAAAATAATACAATAATCAACTTACTCACTTCAGTGACCGAATGGTTTAAGGCGTCACTCTCGTGTTAGACAAGCTTACTCAAAACGGGGAGACCGGGGTTCGAATCCCGGTCGGTTGTACTGAGGGTGGGTCTCCCTAAGTGGTTTTCCTCTTTCTTTCCACGCAAATGTGAGTAGACTACCTCTAAAATGCTTCATTTCTCATCTTTACCCCGTTAGAATAATTTCATATATGCGCGTCACCTGAACATGCGGACGATAAAAAACAACACCACCAAATCTATCTCTTATTTCAATTTATTTATTTGATATAACTGTTGCACGTGAAGTGAAGTGAAGTGAAGTGAAGTGAAGTAAGTGAAGTGAATAATCGTGCGAAGGTTCACCAAATTGGTACAACGATAAGCCTACAGACCCTCTTCGGTGGCCACGTGGTCTAACGCGCTACTCTCTTGTTAGACTAGACTATCGAAGACTGGGCTTCAATCTCGGTCGGGTGTACTGAGTGTGGTTTTTCTTAAATGATTTTCTCCTTTCTCTCTATCTCTCTACGCATGTGGGTGCACTTCCTCTAAATTATACCTTGCTAATCCCTAACATATTAGAGAAATTAGAACATAGGCGTTTAACCCAAACGGTTAGTAAGAAGCGGTTCTAAAAAAAAAGTAAGCCTACTGGTGGAATTAGATAATCAGTTCCAGGTAGCATCAAGTATTAATCTCGCAATAATAAATATTTTTTTAAACACCCAAAACAATATAAGTGATTAATCTTCCACTTCCGTCAGAATAATTAACATTATCACATATGTATCGAAGTTAAGAGTTAAAGTACTTATATTGTATCCTATTATATTTATATATAAATCTATATTTTAAAATCAAAAGTGTAATTTCACTTCTGAAAGTAAGGTTATAATGTATAAAATGTTTTAAAAAGGTTTTGAAATTAAGAAGGGTTACCGTTATATAAGCGAGAACTAACGTTTGGATTAATTTTGTATCATTAAATGTATATATTTAACGCTTGTGGCTTATAAGATTATTTTATTTCCTTAAATTTGATTTAAATCGTTAGTTTTAATTTTTAATCCTTAATTAGTAAATTTTATTATAACTAGAAACTAAACTTCGTTGTTTAGAGTTCTGTAGTAACCGACCACTTTGATCGTTGGGGGCTACGCCCCCAACCCCCTGTGAGTTTTCTTTGCAAATGGATGTAAACTAATGTAATTCAAGAGCAATTTTTTGATAGGTCTTACCGTTTAGCCACAAGAGGCCTTCAAAGAAAGGTCCACACAGACTTTAAAGTTGATCCACTATTTGGAATTTTTTCTCGGAGATTACAATTTTTTTTTATCTCTTTGGAATTTTCCCGTCAGTTACAGGCTATAAGCTATAAGTTTGCCAAATTTCATGTTTCTATCTCATCTGGAAGTGGGTAAACATTAATGTCAGTGAGTGAGTCAGGCATGTGGCTTTATAGTAGTATAATAATTTGTAAAACCGTTTGAATAATATTATCAGGATAGCCAAATTATGAGCTATAAATAACAAAATTGAAACAAAATTCACGCACAATTTTCTCATTTTATTATTATTATTTGTTAAACTCTAATCTTAGGGGTTATAAACAAGAACGCGAAGTAGTGTTGATATTGTTTTATTGTTAGTTTTTTTTATTATCATCACCACGTCTTACTTCATGTTAAGTTTGTATATACATATATGATAATTAATTACTCTAAAGGGGTAGGCATGAGAAAGGAAGTATTTGATAGGTAATATACCCGCATTTGCGCGGAAGGATAGTGGGAAACCATTTATGAAAACCGCCCAGAGTAAACTATATCGTGATTCGAACCTAAATCTCCCAGTCACTAACAAACCAAAATAACAAGAGACAAATACCTTAGACCGTCCGGCCGTTGAAGTGGGTTTCATTATTAGTATAGGGGTTCCCAATCTTTTTCAGCTGGTGCTTAAGCTTGGAGGATCAAATTACTATGCCTCCTCCCCTATTTTTTGGGAATGTGATAAATTAAAAAAAAAATTCTTTCTAGTTACTTTTTGGTTGTATACTTCATCAAATTGGTAAAAAAAACAAAAAACAGAGATTTTAGTTATTTTTAGTTTTTTCTTCTCAGAAAATTGGTAAAAAAACCAACAAAAAAGATCTTTCTAGTTACTTTTTGTTTTATACTCTCAGCAAATTGGTAAAAAAACAACAAATCAATTCTTGAATATTAAGTTTTATGTTTAACGTGGGATGGAAAAGGACGTAAGAGAAGGACAGTGTTTTTGGAGTTTTTATGACAAAAATGTTGTTTAGCCAAAATAAATAAAATATTTCTCCAGTACAAACATAGAGTTTAATTTTCTTCACATTATGATAACAGTTGTTGAATATCTGTCATAACCATGGAAGCATTATCAAACACACTTTTTAAATGAAGATAAAAAGTTGTCATTAAATTCCAGGACATCCTTTAAATATATTCAAGAAATTTTGAGGTCACATGTTAAGAAAACTGCACACCGCAAATCTCTTTCTACTTCAAGTCGACAACGCTATTTAGTTTTTTATGAGAGTCAAGAGTTAAAGATTTGGTGGTGTTGCACGTGGCTGAAATTTGTAGGTTAGGAAGAGGGTAGAAAGGAGAATACGGGTGAATCCGATACGTATGGCTTTGAAAATAAATAAGTGCATGCACACAAGCGTCTTACTCTTTAGTTGGTCACCTAAATTTTTCTTTTTACAACTTCCAGGCAGTGTTACCAATACCGCAAGAAAATATGTCTTCAATTCTTTGCTTTTTTTTTAAAAATGTTATTTCCGAATTGAGTCACGCCCTTATTAGGAGTGTTTACCGCCCCCCGACCCTACCACCACCCTCCCAATTTGGCAAACACTGTTGTAGAGGATTATAAGTGTCGCAGGAAACCAGACAAGAAAGAATTGACGCCATCGCCCATATGTTTAGCGGTTTAATACTTAGTTGAGCAGAAGTATATTTACAACATCAAGATCACTCACTATACGAGGGTTGAATAAAAAGAAAGTCCTCTAGATCAATTACTTTAGATTGAAAATTAATATTTTAATAAAATAAATATAAAAAGATTTCTTATAACATAATATATCCTCGAAATCTATGGAATAATCATCACACAACTCGACAAATTTACGCCTACGACTAATATATTTTGTGAAACCATAAAAGTAAAAATAGAGACTTTGCTTGTACAGTCAGATGTTTATTACGGTTTACACTTACTCATTGGAGTAATAGTGATATCAACGAGGTTTCTCTTTAAGTTTGGGGGAAAATATGGAAGTACTATGACACAAGGTTCAAATTGTGTGGCGGATTTTGTAGAATTCTGAGATCCCTCATGTTCAATCACTTTAGCAGAAACTCATCAAATGATATACCTTGCAGTACCGTTTGGAGGGTAGTTTACTTTATGGAAAAAAAAAAAAAAAGAGGAAAAAATATAATTTTTTCTTTCAAAATCTACGTTAACAATTTTAACTTAGGATCTGGCCACTGTTTAGCATAATAAACAAAAAAAAAGCTCATCTTATTTTTTTTCGGGAAAATTATTTAGAGGTTATGTTAGATAAGTGGGCATCCCTAATTTTGATCATATTTCAGCAAAGTTTCAAGCCAAGAAATAAATCGTTGTTGTATGATATTAAAAATTAATACATTTTTTTGAAATATATTTTTACAAATGCAATAGTTTCTGAACTATTTGCCAATATATTTTTTTTTAATTTGAGGTATGGGAAATTGATTGTTTTTTGCTCTTTGGTAACAGATATGTGAATTTTCTTCCAATGTGTTTCTGTAACAGTATATTTTATTTTATTTGTGCTCTTTGGTGGGATGTGATTCTCTTTTGTTCTATGATATTTCTACAACAATGTATACTTTATTGTTACACATATCTTGAGCGAAAATTAGGCCTAATAGTTAGATAAAGAAGAGAGGAAGTCTGTGGGTTGTACCATTTATTTTTCTAATGTTTTGGGTGTTTTGATGAATTACATTGAAGGGATGCTCAACCCAGGTTCAATGAAATATATGTTAATAACGTAATTTGTGTTCTGAAAAACTATTGCCATAAGTTTTTGCTCAGTTGTTTAGGCAATTTTTGAAATTCCAAAAGTTCATCTTTTTAATATAAATAATCTCTAACGGGTTCTTTATTTTTACACTTTAAGGTCCAAGATGCATAGTACCACTTCAGGATATTCTTTCAAGTTAAAACTTGTATTTTGTATTGACTAGAGAGACTCCTGCAATCAAAAAGTTAACTATAGTACATTGAGTGACTCATATTGACGAGTATCCACAAGAATCTTCTTGTATTTGAAATCAAATACAAAAATAGCTATATAAATTAACCTCTTGCCATTAACTGAGGTGCTAACAAATATATCATAAAATCTCTCACAATTTCTTACCACATTTGTGCTACCATTTGTTGAAAAATTATGAAGGTCAACATTTGTAAAGTGTATTGATCCTGCATTAAAGTTGGAATGTATACTCCATTCACGGTAGGAACTACTATCTCAAAGGTATTTTTTCCTACCAATATCCTACCATATAATAGATTTCTGGGAGAGAAAAGGGCCTTTCAGAAAACGATTCCTACGCTGAACAGACTTTAGGGAATGCGAGAAAAAGCCAGTATTTTTGAAGTTTTTACAGCAACACTTTGTTTTTTGCCAAATAAATTTAAATATTGTTTCGGTACAAACGTAAGAGTTTAATTTTATGCACACGGTGATATCAACAGTTGTTGAATATCTGTCATGAGTATGGCAATATTAGATGAGAAACTTTTTAAATGAAGAAAAATTTGCCATTACATTCCAGGACACACTTTACAGATATTCAACCAATGTTGATATGTGTGGAAAACTAAACTCTATGCTTGTACCGAAGTAATATTTGATTTATCTTTAACAAAAATATGTTTTGATATAAAAACTGTAAAAACACACCAGATATTTTCTCGCCTTCCTTATGTCCCCACCTTAATGGATCTGTTTACCTTTGTGGAATGTGGTCATTAACAAATGATAGTTACTGATAATCTGAACTAGAAAAAACTAATTCGAAACATAGATCAAAGCATATAACTGCCAATTTTGTATTTGTCCTTGTGATGTTCCAGGGTGATTCGGGCGGACCATTAATATACGAAGGTGAATTAATAGGTATAGTATCAGGTGGAGTTGAAGAGTGTGGTCAAAAGAACGTACCAGAAGGATTATACACCAGAGTTTCTGCCTACAAGTACTGGATAAAGGCTGTTATAAAATTTTACTGAAAATTTAACGAACACTCATACGTTCTTACATTAAATTATACTATGGTCACGAACTGAGCTTTATTCATTACTCCTAATTTAAATTTAAGCTTTAAAGGAAGTATAAGCTACTTAGCTATTGAAAGCTGATGATCTAACAGTTGTTGTGAATTATTTCATTATTCTAAAAGTTTACATATAAATAATTGTATGTGTATGTCTAGAGTGGTGTGTTAGTACAAAAGACAACAGATAAACCTAATAAAAAACTGAAAGATATTAAAAATATGTTAAAAATTTTAGTCCAAAAACAATATCATGTAGACTTTAAGTGAGGTTGGCGAACGTTGTCAACATTAAAACAAAAAATAAATAAAAATTAATCAAAACAATTATTGTTGGATAGTTTGTTTTAAAATATACATTATTATTAAAATTCATATAATTAATAAATAAAATAATGTTTTAGTTATATTAATTTTTGCAGGTAAATATGTGTAGCATACCTTTAAAAGCACAATTTAATAGCAAATATTGACTTTCTTCGGTTATAGAATAGTTTTAAGGCGTCATTCTCGTAATAGACTGGACTGGCGATGATTAGAAGATCGGGGATTGAATCTCGGTTGGCTGTACCGAGAGTGGAATTTCCTAGACGATTTTACACTCTACTTATACAGGTGCACCTCTAAATTAAGCCGCACTCATTAAAAGCAGAGCATAATTAGTTACCCCAAACTTCTAATGAGACGCAATAATTAGTAAAAAAAATCAAATAAGAATTTTAAATAACAAATAGTCTTAGACTTTTAATATTCATTGTTATCTTTTCACTCGAACATCCAAGTTGCCGGACCTTATATACATTCGTCACCAGCGATGTAATTTTACTTAAAATTGATTAAGGAATCTTCGAGAAAAAAATCATCTCGGGGCATTTAGGACCCAAAGGCGCCTGAAGCAGGACGTACCATTTCGCAGTGGTGCCCATCAGATGTGCCGCGAAATTTCGCAAGTGTGCCGCCAAAATTCCCTACGATTCTAATTTAATAAAACCATCTCATGATAAATCTAGTAAGAGTTTCAATTTCAAGCCACTTAAAGTGTTATCACGATATGTGGAGAACATCTGAGCAATCATAAGTGCCCACAGTAAATGGCAACCCTTGCCCACCTCCTTAGAATTATGTTTACTTTGACAAGAAACTATTGTTAACCTTTTTTAATCTTCTAGTTTGCCTTACTATTTTTTCTTCTTCCAACATTTAACAACAACTATCAGATTTACAATCGTGATATATGATCCACCATATCCACTAAACGCATTTCTGAATAAAGTCTGTCACTACATTTTAAACAATTGTCGACATTTTATCACAATCTTCTCGTCTGAAAACAGAGAAAATGAACGATATCGAGAGATGCTGTATTTTTTTAAAAAATATCTTTATAGTGTAATTATTATAATGCCAGTGCCACGAAGAAGCTTTTCTAGGTAGGTGCGCGCGTGTCTGTGTGTGTGTGTATGTAGGAATATATGTCCCCCTCCCCGGAACATTTTCTGAGGGCACTCATGTGAGCAATGAAACAAGGGTTTCGAGCAAAATTAAGAGGCACCTAGCCACCAAACATCTCGATGAATCTCAAAAACCATATTATTTTGAACCTCTTTTAAAATCACAGAGGTGACCTGGTGGTCTAGGGGTAAGGTGTCAGACTTCTATGCTGGCGGCCGGGGTTCAATCCTCGGTCCTGGCAAAGATTTATCTGATTACCAAACCCTTCCTTCACCTCTGACAAGACATCTTGTGAATGTGAGGAATGCCAGGTCTCCACCGTGGTTCGGATTCCACGTTAAACTGTAGGTCCTTCATTTCATCTCACAATCACCCTATCATTACACATTAGCGTAAGTGCGTATAACCCGAACGGGTAGTAAGACGCGGTGCTAATAATAATAATAATATAATAATAAAATCACAGCACAAGGCAAAAAATTAAATTAAAAAATAGGATTTAAGTTTCATATAGTCCATCCTGAGGCAATGTTCAAGATTGTTGAATTGATTGAAAAAATACCGTGAAACCCCATGCTAATGGCTAAAATGTAACCATTTCATCTTGTCATATAGGTCATTGTTAAAACCATGTTTATAAAATAATCCAGGGAAAGAATTTCAAAAGTGCCTTTGGCCGATAATATGATAGGCCGACGTGGAATCTCAGAATATCTAGGGACGCTTAAATGTTGCAAGCAGGTAGCCCCTCGTCCAAAAGGGTGCAGGGATATTTGGGTGAGGGGGGAGGGGTGAGAGAAGGGGGTGCGCTCCCAAAAAACCAAGGTAGAAAAAAAGCTCGACGACCAAGGAATCTGAAAATTTTCCAGACAGGCCTAAAAACTAACTGACCTTTTATCGATTTGGTATCCAATTTTATATATATATTCCTAATGTTTCTGCTTGTGTCATTCCGCACAATGAATAAGACCAAGAAATCAGAGACTTTTCACTTTTATAGAGTAGATCACTCTACAGAACCTGACAAAGCCAGATTTTCATTTTTTTAATCAATAAAATTATCATTAATTTAGTTAATATTTTAAATTTAGCACAGCGTATTACTAACCGTTCGAGTTATACGGTTAATTACTAATTACTCTAAAGGATTAAAAATTGGAAATATTGAATTTAGAGGGAAGTAAACCCATATTTGCGTGGAGAGAGATTAGTAAACCATTTAGAACCACCCCCATCCTCCCCCAATTCACTCGACCGGATTCAAACCTCGAGCTCCCCGTCCTCAGCATAATTAATTTAGTTAACTCTCATTTTATTAGTAAATATATCGCAAAGTTTATACGCTAACATACGGTTTAATGCCCGTAAAATATTTTATTAATGTTGGTATTCGTAGAATATATTCACATAATTTATTGTAGTTTAAAAAAGTTGTTTAAATAAAACCGAAGGAAGCCTTTTTTTAGGCGAATTAAATTACATATTTATGGCATCATATAGATGATTTGTATGGTACTTTGTGATTTGTACTTTGTGATTAAAATTTTAATAAATCCTAACATAATATTCAATTAATTATATATGCTTGGTTTATAATCATTCATAACCCAAACCTAATAGTAAATAGCGTCCAGTGCACAGTCCATAAGAAAGATACATCGGTTTATAATGCAACGTAATGCATAACGTCATACTTAAATTTATAATATTTTATCAATACAAAATAACATAACTTATTTTCAATACTAGGCAATGCTTCTAAAACTGCTTCAATAAAGGATTAATTTGAAAAACAACTGTCACTACTTCTCCCCTTCCCGTGGGATTACTTGTCAGGATGGCTTAGTGGGATGGGTAGGAAGTGACTAATAAATGTGGGGGTTCGTTTTGATGTTTATTGAAAGAGAGTTTAGAAAAAGGTCCTTGTTCTATCAATGTACCTACTCGCAGATCCACGCCCTGAACCATCATTGGTGTTATTAATCTAACTAGAGGCAAACCCTCGACCACCCGGTGCTGCACGGTAACTCAGACTTCCAAGATGGTTTGGGGCGTCCTCCCCGTACTGAACAGGGACTCAATCTGTAATACATTCTCCCCGCAAGTTGCTGTAACTCGGTACTGAGTATATAGAGCACTTGGGTTCTTCTCCTGCCCCCTTTACGAGTTTTGTTAGTACTCTGTGTTATGCAAATTGGCAAAACAATCTTTCTTTTGTAAAACATGACCTGGTACGAATAAGTGACTGATGATTTAAAGCATTTAAACAGTATTAGTTCTTAGGCTTACGTTATCCTTGCATGCTCTAGATTAACTAAGGCTGCAAGATATGACACAACGTCAATTAAACCATATCGTTTGAAACTTAAATTTAATAAATTTAAATTTTGTCTTTAATATCAAATCAAATTATATTTTCATTTGGTTCCGATTTTATTATTATCCTGAATATTATACTAGACCTACTTCTCAATAACAGAGTAGAATGTAAGATTTCATCTTTATTTTCAAGTATATAATTTATCAATGATGCTAAAACAAAGAAAATTCATGAATAACAAACAATATTGATACAACAAGGCATTTCAAACATGAAGATGGATACAAAAGCTGATTATTTACTTCTGGTTGTATATTATCATTAATTGGCCATATCTTCTCGTCTATTGCATATACGTCTTAAGTCCAATGATTATATATATAGGGTTCAGCAACCTTTTAGAATATGTTGTGTCAAAGTAATATTGCAAAGTCTTTCCGCGTGCCAACCAACCTAAGCCCACCTAAATCGTTTATATATTATATTTGTTAACTAGTACAACTATTAAAACGAATTTAATTGATCTCTTAAAATTAAAATTTGGAAACATGTTCCCAAATCGAATAGATTAAATAACTACTGTTTCTTGAATATTTAATATTTTAATATAAATCAGAATAAGTAAAAAAACTATAAATGTGTTCTGCAAAATTTTAGTTCTGAAAACAATATTTTGAAATTTTGAAACAAATAATTGAATCGTATAAACATAAAACACGCTGTAAAAATTAAAACATCAATGGTTTTAATTAAAAATAAAGGTTTTATATTTTTAGTCAAATCGCTCAGCGTGCTATTGAAAATCGTTCCGTAGGCCACTCTTGGCACGCGTAGCGCAGGTTTCCGACCCCTATATATATACATTCATGCATAACGTATAAGAATAAATTAATCAATTATCACTGTCACTATACTTATTAGTTATGCATTATGATGAATATGAACAATCCTAAATTACTATATTACTCATTGTTTACATTCAAATTTAACCTGACTATTTTTTGTGTTTCCATTTGTGTTATTAATGATCTTTCCGGTGAAGTTGTCTCCCGCCTTCGAATCCAAATCATAACTTTATCATTAAAGATAATTATCATTATCTGTTTCGTGCTTAGAGATATGGTGACATAAGATTAATATTTCGAGTTCGATTACTTTGACCAGATTTTTTTTTAAACAGAGATTTAACTTAACTTTGGATACGTAACCATCAATCTAACAAAATATAATTATAATTTATTGAATATAGACGCAAACCATTAACAATTTCATCTTGTGAGATTTGGTGACACCACGGGAAAGGGGGGGGGGGAGGGGGCAACGGGGAAGAGGATACATCTACCTCAAAAATCTGTGTTATATTCATACAATTTAAAAATCTATATCAGGAGCAATTATACAGGTATATTTTGATATGACAGTTATTTTTATTAGAGATGGAACCTTCAAATCCTCGAATCCCTTAAATCCTTAATAATATGAGAGATTCAAGGATTCGAGAGTCAAATCTTTAAACATTTTTTTTCTCCAATCTTTCAAGTGACATTTGTTTTAGAGCTCTAATACTGATTATTGATGGTTCAAAAACCAAATATAGGATTAACTTAACAACCGAACCCCAGACCAGTAATTTAACACTTAACTGAACATATCAATGTCATAATGAGTGAATTATAATAAATAATGTTCACTTTTAGTTATTATTTGTAATTTCTACTATTCTATTATATTTATATTTCGTCTTATGCTAATTTTTTTTCCAAAGATTCGGATTCGCGATTTGGATTAGTAAAATAGTGGATCCAAAATAACAATTTTTATTTTTTATTTTATAATATCATTTGTTGTATTTTTATTAGTAGGAAATACTTTTTATTTTATAATTTAAAATAAATATAAGTTAATTCTGTCCTTGGCTGTTATCAACTCCTATAAGCAACACAAAGGTCGAATCAGCTCGGATGTTTTTTTTGACTTAACCAAATATCTGATTATATCACCTTACTATCATACACCTTAAAAGAAGGAATGATAGATGAACTTAGGCAGAGGACGAGACTGATTAGTCCATTATGGAAAATTTAATTAATTTAGCACCACGTCTTACTATCAGTTCAGGTTATACGCTTAAGTACTAATTACGCTGATGAGCTAGGAATCGGGAAGGTTTAATTTAGAGGAAGTGAAACTGCATTTTCATGGAGTAAGAGTGGAAAAACATTTTGAAAAAAAAAAAAATACCCTCCAATTCACCCGACCAATATTCGAACCTCGATCTCCCGTCCTCAGCAGTCTAGCTAAAAATGAAACTAGCACGTTTAGCTAACTACGCTACCAAAACGGGTCATTAGGGAGAACATTGTTGCGATGAGATGTGTCCTGAGTAAAGTTCTAAACTGTGACAGAGAGTTAAAATATCCTCTATTCCCCTCCCACAGTCCTAGAGGAAAACTGAACAAGAAAGATTGTTTATTTACAGTTCGAACAAAATAAAAAACTAGGAGGAACATCTACCAAATCTGAATTAATATCCATGCTCTCGTGTTCAAGTATATTATAGTAATAAACCAAGCGTTATTAACACCTTGGAACGGAGCTATTGACAATTCAAAATCTGTTGTACCACATCCAATTACACGTCACATTTAGAACTAATTAGCCTGAAACTTGTGGGGGGGGGGGGGGACTCGAATTTGCTAAACTCACCATATCTGGCCTTTACAACGTCAACAAGCAGATGTTTACTTAAATTATATCCCAAGCCATTATATTTATAATATAATAATAATAATAATAAGATTTAAGAAAGTAAACATTTAAAATATTTAATATATTTAAATTATTATTATTATTAGCACTGTGTCTTACTACCCGTTCGGGTTATACGCACATACGCTATAGCTCACAGGTCTCCTTAACTAGTACTCACAGATAATTTATTTGAGGAACGCCAGCTAGTTGTTCACCTAATTCAATAATTTCGGAATATTTGATGTTATTTGAAACTCGGTACCTCTTGGTGAAATAGGACGGTAATACTAGGCTTTGAGATCTGAAGATAGATCAATTGGTTACTCCGTGGAATGGTTGGTACTGGGGATTTAGTGTTACTTGAATCAAATATGACACACTCAAGTGTGTGAATAATGTTAGTGGTACATACAGTGCAAATTACAATTAAAGATACTGGTACAATCTTTTAGCTATTATAGATGTTGATTTGGTGACTAGGAGTAAAAAAAAAAAGTTTGTATTTTAAATAATTTAATTCAAAATATGATATGTTGAAGATAATTTCAGTGTGAATTGAAAATAAAAATATCTTTTATCAATTATTTTATTTGTTAGATACAAAAAATAAGTATATAAACAACATTTATTACACTAAGCAAATTTACACAATCATCTTCAAGATGGAAACACGTAAGTTAAAATCCATCAAAGAGGTAATATATTTAACATAATTTAGTTCTTAATTCAGAAATAATTCGAAGGGATTATAAATTAACTTTATATAAATATCAATTTGAATTTAGAAATGTTTACATTCTTAGTAAGAATAGATATGGGTAAAACTCATAACAACAGGATTAGCAAAATTACTTAGAAGAAAATCGGGTCGAAAAAGCGTAAACTATGTTAAGATTATAAATAGATCAACGCTTGTTATTACATTTTTAGATATAGGATTATATTATTTACCTTATTGTGTGACTTTAGAGTGTTAGGAAACACTTCAGAATGGATATTTTATTTGCACAAAAAACATTGCTAAAAAGCGTCACTTTTTTGCAAGCGTCAAATAGCATTATGGGTCTTCTTTACCAAACATGCTCATTCAATCAGAGATTTATATAAATAATTAAAACAGAGTAAATATAAATTCGGACTTATAAATTCCTGAAATAGTAAATATTTAAATAAGATAAAGTTCAATAAGTTTTAATCATAGCTAGCGAAAGATTATCATATTATACAAATAATAAATATAAACAGAAGTGATCATAGACAATGTTGGTTCAGTCATCTTATAGGAAGTTTTAAACTTCCCCTTTGTCAACAGATATACATCGGAATAAAAAGTTCCGATGTCGCACGATTCTTTCCGAGCTACGCTCGTACTTGGAATAATATTAAACTTTAATAATTAAACATTTACAGGTTAAAATTCTAGGACCCTTAGTCTATATTATAACTATCATATTAAATAAATAATGAATGCTTTAAATAAAGTCATTTCATATACATCACATATTTTTAATGTCTTCCCATTAAAATAAAACAATTCTTTAGTTGTAAAACAAGAGACTATTATAAAGTACTAATATTAGTTGTATTGTATTGAAGACACTAAATATAATTTCCCAGAAAGTTTTTACTCAATCAACTTTTAATAACTTGAACTATGTTTATATTTTGTTAGGTGAACGCATGCTGTTAATTGTACCATCGTTTATTCAGGAAACGAAATATTAGAGAATCTTTAGATAACTTCTCAACAAAATGGAACTCAATATAGTTTGGACCATTATTCATTTCTACATAGGTAAATACATTTGAACATTTAAGATGCATCATTTTAATTATAAAACAAAAGATCAAAAAAACTCATAGAATTGTGTAATTATTCTATTGTTGATATATTATTAGAAGACATTAAAAGAGAATGGACAGGTATTTTTGGGGTTCCCGATGGAGATGCAGATACGAAGTAATGGACAAAGATGTGGAGGAATGGAACATTGTAATATCGGATGGGATGATATGGTTTAAGGGAGAAGTAAAAATAGGTAAGGAAGGTATGAACCTATTAGAGGAAGAAAAGGAAGGAAAAGGGGGTTCTTAGCGGTATATTACCCTGGCTGAGAAGGGTTTCATCAAGATTTTAGAGCTATGTTTCTTTAGTTTTACCTGAACTTATAACAATCGTCGAGGGTCAAGTGACCGGAAAAACGCTAGACGGGAGGGTTTTTGGAGGAACGAGTGGTCTAAGAAGCATTTTACAAAAGAGGGTGTGAGTAGAGACGAACAACCGTTTGGGTACTTTTGTTCAAAAGGATAGCCAAAGAGGGTAATTTCCATCAGCATACCAATCTAAGCTATCTTTGATGGCACCCTATTCAAATGGTTGTGTTTCATAGTAAAGACATTCCACGTGTGGTATTATTATGACTAAATAACACTTTTTTATTTAATTAAACAAATTAAAGCATTCATCCATGTATTAATGTTTCTTGTGAAACAAAGCGAAAGCTTTTTATTATCAATAATTATATTTAAAGGCTGGAAATATTTTATTATCTACACAGTGGTGGAGCAAATTTTTTAAGTGAGGATGTTATAAAGTTTAGTTTATCTTAATTACAATATTTTACAGGTTTAATGTTTACAGAAGCTAAAATTAAGAGACCACCTAAAATTGTTGGAGGTGAACCTGCCATATTGGAGAAGTTTCCTTTTATTGTAAGTATATGTATTTTTTAGTAGTATTTTAGTTCAGATCTGGTTGCGATAATAAAACAATCGAAATAATGTATAGATATGTTTATTGGCATATATCACATTTTAAAATGATTCATTCACAAAGTTGCCTTAAAGTAAACTAATAAACATGAAATGTATTATGATACTGAGTCTTCATTGAAATTAAGATAAATTATATTTATACACAAAATGTAAATATTGTATTATTGCGAATATTTGCTTTCATGAAGTAAAATCTTCAAATTTTACCCCAATTTGATCTATTTCACAAGCATGGCATATACAAGATTGGAAGTAGGGATTCCCTAGCCCTTAGGTCTCCCGATTTTATTTCTTTGTATTTATCATTTTGGTGATTAATGAAAAACATTGTTTACAAACACTTAAGTGCAAGCCATCGAGTAGTTGAGAGAACGAATTGTGAAAGTTGTGACACATGTCAGTCTGTCTTATTTTTTTTAGTTCGAAAGTTTTCGAAAATGTATTTTATGGTTTTGATCAAAAAGTATATCCCGAAATCTTGTGGTGTGATGGAAATCACCGTGCACCTGTATTGGGGTAAAAATTATTATATGGGTGGTTTATTGATGACCGATTTTTGAAAAGGTATCAATAATTTAAATGTGGCTTTAAAGATTTGGTTCTAAATTGGTATATTAGGCATGTCCTATACTACAAATAACACTGTATACTAGTTATTGGGTCAACATTTGTTTAAGTGTAGTTTACTGATAGTTTTCCAGTAATTTAAATTATTTTAGAAATAACTCTAAAAGTTTATTTCCAAATAAGTATATTTTGAATGCTTGACATGACATATTACACTGTATACTTGTTTTGGGGGTAAAAGTTCGTTTAAGGTTAGTTTACTGATTATTGATTTTTTCTTTACCATAAGAAATTAAATTATTTTAATCGTCAAAATTTTCAACCTCTAGTTGATGTAGAATATTTACGTTTTATGTGAGCCCAAACCCAAAAAGAGTACTTAACATATTAATCCAACACCATATACATCTGTTAGCCTATTGATGGGTACGAATTAAACTATTCTTAATAGATTTTATTAAAACTTTAAATTTATAGAGCTATAATTTAGGAGGTAATTTTAACATAGATCCTTGCCCTCAGATTAAGGGTAGGCTACTTAAGATTGTTTTATTAAAAATGTTCCGACAATGTATTTAATATGTTTAAAATTTCTATTTGTGGAGCAGTTGACCACACAAATAGCACTGTATACTTCATCGTCACACAATCAACTCCATGTTAGGAGAAGACGGTGATTTCACCGCAATGTCAATACAATGACATCAATTCAAATCCCTGTCAGGTCTAAGTTGCTTGGACTTGATGTGATACGAAATAAGAAATAAGATGTTGTACGAGGGATTCTGAAGTCTCTTAATGTGTGTTCCCAGGGTTTAATAGCAAATAGATTGTGTTAAGGGCTTAGAATCATAATATACAATAATCAGAATGTAAAAATTAGTTAGATATCTTTCTTTTACGTTTCTTTTGGGTTTTTTAAAACAATAAATAGGGCAATACATTTTGCTATCAAGTTTTAGGTTTGTTTTAAATCCATCGAACCCATACTCAAATACTTTTATAAAATCATTTCTAATGTGTTTAACGGTTTACATTAATGTATATCAAGTAATAAGGTTGTGTTTAAATGTATCATTTAAATTCGACACATATACAGTGCTCTAAATTTAACTATCGATCGTGATACAAGTTTGTATTAAAATAATACTTACACACTTCAGTGTCCGCGTAGTCTAACGCGCTACTCTTGCAGTAGAATAGACTGCCAATGATGGAGATATCAAGGTTCTTATCTCGGTCAGACATATTGAGTTTTTTTTTTTTTTTTTTTTTGCAAAATAGATTTCCTATCTCCTTCACCGAAATAATAATACTTGTTACTGGAAATGAGAGGGGAAAAAATACTCCCTTGACCTCTCGTTGTCCCCCCCCCCCCAATACACTGAGATAACGGCCTGTTATAACTAAGCATATCAGTCAAATAATATATATTTGATCCACAAATTAACTCTGCATTGTAATATTTGCACCGACATTCTATGAAATCACAAATACTACAAGAGCCTCCCCATGATAGATACTACTCGCAAAAATGTATATGGTGAAATGGGACAAAATTTGTTAGGCGGTAATAAGGGCACAAGTCAAACAATGCAAATATTTAAGAAGAGAGAATCGTTGTTCAAATAAACATTCAACATCACATTAAATTGTTAAACATAACTAAGTAGTACATAGGTTTATATGTATATATAGTTTAACTAATTAATGTGATTTTGTAGCTTTAATTATACTTTCATTTGTTCTTACTGAAACGTTACCCTTTTCACAAGTGACGTAGTTGCCATCCAATAAATTGATCTTCTGTACTTTACTATTAGAGTAACCATAAATATTTTCATTAAATTTATTAGGATCAATAAAGAGTTATCCCAGTGCAAGAGACCGTGATTTCTAGAGTCATATTCCGGTGTAATAACAATTATATTAACACTATTATCGTTCTTCACTCGTATAAATACATTTTAAAATTAATTTGAAAGAATTCACCAAGTGTAGTATAACTATTTTTTTATTCTAGGTTGCACTTGTCCGTAAAACAGAGAAGAATATTTTATGTGGAGGTTCCATTATAAGTGAAAAGTACGCCTTAACTGCAGCACATTGTGTTTACAAGTGAGTAACTGTTACTAGATTTTATTAAATATCGCAGCTTATTTAGTCTATAAATGTTAACATTGATTTAAAAAGGGTCGTATTAAGGAATTTGTTACAGGTTCATATCTCTGTCAGTAACACATTGTCTATATTTAACGTAGTTCAGGGTTACGACCAGACTTCTAAGTTTTGTTTATCTTTATACAAAACATGTTGGCCAACACAATCCTAACCAGTTGTGTTATAATATAAATGCTTTCACAACTTATTGGTGAAGTTTGCCAACATGTTGGAGTGGGGAGTACTTGTCAATGCCAACAAGCTTTGTTGTGTTGGCTCAACTGTTGGAGATAATAAACAACCAGAACAATGGACCAGTTTCATGGTCAGACCAAGTTCTTATCAATTACGGCGCTACGCTAAATACAGGACACCTACCTAGACTCAAATAGAACGGGCCAGTTTCGAGTTTAAGTTGGTCAACTTACGAGTATATTTGGTAAAGTGCCGCACTTGTGTCGTGCTAGGTATGAAAATGGTCCTGAACATTATGGCGGACTTAAAATATCCAGCCATAATGAGGCACGTGTTTTGTTCTAAGATCAGTAAAACTTTTAACATCGTGATTTTAATAATACGCATTGTATTTGTAATTTAACTTCGTGGCCTACATAGTTTTTCTGGTAATGGAATGGAACAAAGCAAGTGCACAAATTGAGTTGTATCAAAAGTATTCTTTTCTTTGGAATAGTACCTCGAGGAATCAAATAAGGAAGGGAAAGAGTATGGAAAATATAGTAAAATGTGATAAGATGGTGACAGAGAATAGAACTAAGAAAGGCGATAAAGTTGGATGGAGTAGATTTAAAAGAAACAAAGCGCGTTAAATATCTTGGTAGTGTGAGGAAAAAAGGGGCCCCAGGGAACTTATAGTGAGGTAAAGGTAGTAGGGAGAGGTTTACTACAGGTGTGTAAGAGAAGAGCCCTTGAAATTTAAGGCGGTCTTGTATATACGAAGCATACTTCAAACTCATAGTTACGTACGCAGCAAAAACTTGGACTTTGGAAAAAGTGAAAAAAGTAAATTGGAGGCCAAGGGAATGAAGTTTTTGATGATCATGATAGCTGTCACCAGAAGAGATAGGATTATGAATGAAGATGTAAAGTCTGGAGATGGGGTACATGAGATAGTAGAGGAAGCTAGAATGAAAAGGTATAGTCATATGAGGTTGGAAGAGGAGATTATTCCCAGAATATTATTGGATATTAAGTATGTAGGAAATAGGCTTCAAGGGAGACCAAGGAGAATTGGAGTAGCATGTAATAGCAAGTGTGCAAGTGAGAGGAGAGGAGTGGAATAGAGTGCAGGAGGAAGAATGGTGGAAGAACAAGGGTAGATGGAAGCATTTTACTAAAGTGACTCGGCCACATGCTGGAAACAGATCATGATAATGATGTAAATCTTACTACCTGTTCGGACAACATGCTTATGTACCAATTACGATAATGGATTTTAGTGAAGTATAAGGTTATATATTTATAGTAAGTGTACCTTCATGCATTTACGTAGAGCGAGAGAGAGAGAGAGAGAGAGAGAGAGAGAGAAAGTGTGAAATCATATTTCAATGAGGTAATTTTCGAAAATTTCTATAGCAATTTTGTTTCAAATAAATATCGGGGAATTCTTTACAAAAAAAGTTTAGTATAGATAATTCTATCTTATATTATTGATTATTTAATTTTGAAAACTTAATCTCATACTATAAAAGATTTATGAAAAAAAAAAAACGATTCATTAATCTGTGGTCCCATGTACGGCCCACCTGGCCCACCGTCACGGACCACAGTATGAGAACCCTTAAAATAAGATATATTTCTATTTATAACAGAAGATCTCCTGAGTCCTTCTATCTTCAAGTAGGATCAACCAATTTGACTAATGGTGGTGTAGAACACACAGTCCGACGCTTAATTAACCATGAAGATTACCATTATACGAGTAACGATATAGCTCTAATTGAGGTAAGTTTATAATTAATGAGCGTAAAAATAAAATTATATATATATATGTATGCAAGAGTGAAAATAAAATTATAGATTTCTATATAATATATATATCATTTAAGCATGTTTGCATCATTTGTAAATAAGGTAACCCATTATAGTCTACACCCAATTAGGCAAGTTAACCTTTAGAAATCCAATAAAATGAAAAAAAAAAACCTATGGCACATTACAAAAATAATAATTTTTCTTGAAATGTTGAAATATCATATAAATGTGTGCCTATTGTATATGTGAATAATTGTGTGTTTATTACATATTGTTACATACTATGCAAGACGTGTATTTAATATCTGTTTTAAATTATAAGATTAATATCAAGCTTGTCAGGAGAAACACAAGAACAAAGTGAATGCAGTTGGAATGAGATATCTAAGAAATGGACGTGTAAAACTCGCAATGAATAGTCAGTGATGAATGGGTGCTTAAGGAGTGCGGTTTGAAAAGAATTCAATAGGTCAATGTGAAAGAAGCGTCTTACGTTGATTTGGACTGGGTGAGAGGTTGAGTGATGATCGAGTGACGAATACGTAGGATTATATCTAAAAAAAAATGCATAAAACATTTATGTAAAAAAAGTGCCAAGTTATACACACAAAATAAACCTTAAATTATTCACCTCAAAAAGGAGTGAAATATAAAAGAATGCCAAGTTAATCTTGCAATATATTTTCAAATAACTTGTCACTGCGCTTAAAAAAAACTGCCTTATTTACGCTTTAAGCAAAACACTAAATTATTGTTATTATTATTATTATTAGAACCGCGTCTTACTACCCGTTCAGATTATACGCACTTACGCTAATGTGTAAATGGTAGGGTGATTGTGAGATGAAATGGAAGACCTACAGTTTAACGTGGGATCCGAACTACGGTGGAGGCTTGGCATTCCCCACATTCACAAGTTGCCTGGACCGAGGATTGAACCCCGGACCCCAGCACAGAGGTCTGACACCTTACCCCTAGACCACAAAGTCACCCATACGATGTAAAAGAAATCCCCCTCGATGACATGTGTCATATTTGCAATACCAAGTTCAACTACACTTGGTTCAAGGCTATCAAACAAAGATGACTTTTTAGTTTTGCATATTGCCATTCAATCAAAAAGCACCAAAGGATATGTAACCAATTCATAATGTAATTAATCATGGAATTCATCGAATTTTTTAGTGGTACAAATTCTTTGAAACATCAACAGAAGATTAATGAGTACAGTTTTTTAATTAACTAGGGGGGTTAGAAAACAAGAGGTCCGGGAGAGATGGAGGGTAAGCAAAGGAACTGATATTAATTTGATGCGGGTGTCCAGAAAAGGGTCGCCAGTTCCTAGAATTTTGCACCTACGCGAAAACAGAAACGGGGGGGGGTAAATAGGGGAGAAAATACATACCAGCTAGTGGTACCTTTCAAAAAGTATTTGTTGATGCCATATTTTCAGTTCATTTAAAAATTAAATATTCAACAGTAACATGATTGGTCCGCCTCAGTGGCCGTAAGGTCTTACACGCTGCTCCCGTATTAGAGCAAACTGCCAAGGACGGAGGAGATTGGAGTTTGACACCGGTCGGGTGCACTGAGGGTGGTTTTTTACTAACTGGTTTCCCACACACTCTCTCTATCTCTACACAAAAGCGGGTGCATTTCCTCTATATTATATTTATCTCATCCCTACCCCATTAGACGCAATACTAAAAAAAAAAAAAATGTAACAAACATAGATACTAGTAAAATTACTCAGTATTTTAATTTGAGTGATTTATATATAAACTTTATTATACAAGTGTATTCTAACTAGTGAGATGTACGCCTTGAATTTAAGTTTACATTGAGAATTTTTTCAAAACTGTTGCTTTTGCAAAAAGCAGTATGAAACCTTTCCTGTAGGAAGTGTTCTAATATACATGTTTGAATATAGAACTTTTAGTCATAGGACTAATAGATAAGAGGAGATATTGACATAAAAATAATTTTTGACTCCTATTATTGATGGTAAGAATTTTTCCGTATAATGAATTGATAGGTACATTTTGATATATATTTATATCTACTAGATGGAAATATATACGAAAATTTAGCTAGCTCGGAATTAATCCTTCAAATAAATTACTTTTGACTATAGAGACTGGACTATTTCCTTGGTTTTCCTCTCAGACTCCCCCCCCTCCCCTCTCCATTTCCAACATCCTCCGGAATCCTTTCTCTCCATTCTCCTCACATGGTTACACCATCTTAGTCATGCCTTCTCTGTCCTCTATTGGTCTGGATCTTCCTTTATTATTCCTCTTACTCTCTCATCTTTCCTCTCCATTCTCCTCACATGGTTACACCATCTTAGTCATGCCTTCTCTGTCCTCTATTGGTCTGGATCTTCCTTTATTATTCCTCTTACTCTCTCATCTTTCCCTCTCCATTTTCCTCACATGGTTACACCATCTTATTGTGCCTTCTTTATCCTCTCCTAGACTGTTCTTCCATTAATATTATTCTTATTCTCTCATTTCTCATCCTGTCAAATTTAGACAGTACGAATGTTCATTTTGAATTTTATCTTAAGGTTACTATTTAAGTCTTACCGCGTGTGTTCACAAGTATCTCACATATTTCAGATAAGAACCACTTCTGCAGACCATGGTTACAATGTTCATAAATTTAAAGGAATCTTACCACCATTTAAAATCCTCTCTTATCGACACCAATCATATAAACTATTTATAGCACTAATGATTAATTCAGTGTATAATTATTTCAAATGTTTTTACTATCCAATGATTAACAGAGGCAATAAATTAATGTTGTCAGTGAAACTACAGTAAGTAGAGTTGAAAAGTCTGTTATTAAATAGCCGAGGAATAATATTCAAGTTATTGAGAAATTGAGATCTAAAATCACTTAATACATTTTAATATAATAATATGTATTTATATGTCGGAACATGAATACATTTTCTGTCCAGGTTGATGTAACGTTCCAGTTCAACAGGAGAGTACAACCTATTGCAATATATCCTCGTTTGGATGTTCCTGATGGCAGTAAAGTTACGGTGATGGGTTGGGGATATACTGATCCAGACGATTATGTAAGTGAACACATAAAGTAAAGGTTTCAACTATAATGTAAGAATAGTTCCTGATAATTTGTGTATTTGGAATAGCTTTTAAAGAGTTGGAAGGAAAGGATACTATTCAGACGTATAGAAGTTTTGGTATAGTTTTGATTACATTAATGTCAACAATATTTATTATAAACATTATTCAGAGCTTTAAACTGATCCAAACTTATTTAACCTATGTTTTAAATCAATGAACATATTTATAAGTTTAAATTATAATTTGTTTTTATTTAAATTTCCATTCTAGATATAATTAGACAGTAGTTATAATTAATAAGGATTATTTCTGTTATATAAAACTAGTATGATTTATTTACTAATAGGTTTTAAATAAAATATATATTTATTCTATTTATTAATACATTGATAAAGACTTGTGATATTTGTATCTTCTCTATGAATCTATGTTTTAAAATGAACGGGTTTTATAACTGCCTTATTGATAGTGATGTTATTGGGAACTGCACCTTTGCAATCCACGTGTTGAAGGTATTCAATCTCTCCCAAGAAGCGCAGAAATTTTAACATGGAGCAGTGAGTCTGTGTGTAACTTGTTTGTGGGTTAGGGTCAGAATAAAATAATAAAACTGCTGAAGTATAGCCATATAGCACTTAGATATCAAGTAAACATAACACATATAACATAGAACATAGGTAAAACTCATTAAGTACATTTTTGCTTGAAATGAGTTTATATGTGTGTATATATTAAATTTCAAGATCTATAAAAGAAAGTCATTAATTGTGT
This sequence comes from Timema cristinae, assembly GCA_039000515.1. NCBI lineage: Eukaryota > Metazoa > Arthropoda > Insecta > Phasmatodea > Timematidae > Timema > Timema cristinae. Next base: position 22,719,642 of record JBCFYV010011135.1, read on the forward strand.
AAACTTATATCTATCTATTAAAAAAAATCATATAATAAAATATTAAAATATTCTTTGCCAGGTAAAAGTCATCATCACTTAGCATATTTCCAAAGTTGAAAATGCTACTTAGTGAGTTTTACCTCTAACCTATGATATAACTAGTTCAATTATATGTTCAAGGACAGACAGACAGACATAAATTTTGACAAACAAATATGTTAAAATCAAATTTAATGTGTTTAGAGGCAGTACACCTAAGGATCTAGAGGCAGACATTTTTGAAAATTAAAATACTTTGTTTATATAAGAAAATCATAATAGTATAAATTATACCCTTATTGAATTATTTGTTATCAATTCCAACATAATTTGAAAATTGAATTAGTTTATATAGGTATTATAATACTCTACCTATATTTAAAAAAAGTACCAATGAATCAAGTCGGCTATTTAACACAAAGTGAACCTAATAACTCATTATTTTACTAGATATATTTCATTAATATAGAAAAAATAATATATATGTTTTACTAAAGTATCAAACTTGGCTTAACTTGTTTTTATATATTTGTATGTACTTAGAAGGACAATTCGGTGTTGATGAAGGTTGAATTAGAAGTTTGGCCACTTGACGAATGTCGGGAATTCTGGGAGAATTATGCACGAAGGTCAAAATAACTGACAAAATGATTTGTGCTGGCCGTCGAGATAAGATCGGTGGAGGTTGTCAGGTACGTATTGATGATACACAGTTGATTCCCGACTATCTCGACCTTCGAGTATCCGACATATAACGGTTGAGTCATTCAATTCGAGAAACCAAAATATCCCAAAAAATAAAGATTTTTTAGAAAAAATTGTTTTGTATATAAAATATGTTTATTTTTAAGGGATAAAGAGAACAGCACTAGTTATTTTTGATTTGAGTGACATATTCAAAAATGTTTCAAGATTGACTTTTTTTTTTTAATTAAAACATAAAATTACTTTAATAGAATTGTTATCTATACAAAACAAATAAAAACTTTTGCCTGCCTGAAAATTTTATTTTAATGATATCTCGCAACGTCATAATACTATAGTCTAACGCTACTAAAGTTATAGAGCACAATACTAAAATGTATTGTCTCCATAACAAAATTTAATCTAAACTGACTAAATTTTTAAAGCATACTAATAAATATTTAAGTGTTCTACATCCTCGTAATAACAAAATGTAATTTAAGCAATTAAATTTGTAGAGCACAATACTAAATAAAGTGCTTTGTCTAATCATAACATCAATATTTAGTTTAGAGCTATTAGATTTGATAAGCATAATATTAAACATTTAAGTGCTTTGTCTCCTCATAAGAGCAAGATTTAATTTAAGCAATTCAATTTGAAAAGTAAAATACTAAATATTTAATTGATCTGTCTACTCATAATAGAAATATGTAGCTTAAAGCAATTAAGTTTGATAAGAATAATACTAAACATTTAAGTGTTTTGCCTTCTTATAACAGCAAGATGTAATTAAAGTAATTCAATTTGAAAAGCCTTATATTAAATATTTAGGTGCTCCGTCTCTTCACAACAGAAAAATATAATTGAATTTGAAAAGCACTGTACTAAATATATAAGTGTTCCATCCCCTAATAACAGATAAATGTAATTAAAGCAATTAAATTTGAAACCAACAAATATTAATTACTCGGTAAACGAGGCCCAACTACCCATAAGCAAGATGGCCATAGCTTACGCTGGAGTGCAATGAAACGCTAAACGCTGAGCGGAAAAAACAGAAGTTATTTTAAGATTGGGGAAATAATTAAATTTCCCCAATAGAAAAAGTACTAATAGAAACATGGATACACATCAGCCCGCTAATAAAGGCAAACACTCCTATCCTATTCTAGAGATTTAAATTTTTAAGTACAAATTAATAATTTTGAAAATAAATTTTGCAAAACAAATAAACAATAAACATACATAATTGAATTACAAGAATAAATTTAAATACATTGAAAATACAAGACAATCATAAGTACCGTTGTGGTTTAGAATGGGTTTTTTTTGTTCGTTCAGGAAATTTGAATGATGCAATGTGAAATGAGTGATTCTCAAGAGAAAAAATATATATGCTCTTCAGTAAGTTTATTTTATAAGATCACTTTTCCTAAGTTTCAAGGTTGAAAACACTTTTTTTTCCATGTAAACATTGCCATATGATCTTGGGCAGATTTACCAAATTTGAAAATATCGATTTTTTTTTCATGGTTTTATCAAAAAAATAATTCCTTTTTGTTGTGTCTAAAAAATACGGATTCCGAACGTAAAACATTTAAATTACTTATCCAGCGCACCGGATTTAACACACTGGTGGGCTGTATTTGGGCCCACGGAGCGTAGTTTACTCATCCCTGTTCTATTCAATAATATTGTATTGAATCTCCCAGACCCTCCTGTGTAACAAGATTAGGCTACCGTTGTAAGAAGGTGTTCACACAGTTTCACCAAAAGTTAGGTACTAGTTTCAAAGGATGGTAGTCGCTAGAAACATCCCGTCCACACAGGAGCACATCGATGGGTTGTGAGAGCTAACCTGATGCACTGTTACGAGCCATGCCCCCAACCAGTCGGCCAAAAGTTATTTATTGGGACGGATGTGTTGCATCTTGGACGTCGACATGAGTAAATTTATTATGTAGGCCTATTTGAAAGTAAAAGTCAGAATTACATACCGTTAGTATACCTATTTATAAATTATTTTTTTACAATTTGTTTTTGTTTACCTTTCCTCATTAGTATTTATATTATAATGAAGTGATATGATTCAATTACGCAAATTCTCAATGAAAGTAAAGAATGAATGTTAGAGATAGTTGATGATTACTATATTGACAGGGATACGGAATGTGTGGAATGTATACTAGCTCCAGCAAAAAAACACCATTGGAAAATAGTATAACAACTTGAGTAAAATTAGGATGGAAGAATAAATCTATGAAAGGGAAATGGCAAACTAAAACGACACCTCGAAAATACTGAAACTTCAGTGCCTCCCAAAGGAAAAATAATAATTACTAGATACCTCAAGTATAAAAAATAAATATGCGGGGAACATCTGTAAAATATTTTAGCCCGACCTTTAAACATTGTTCTTATTCAACTAATTTTTAATGATTTATTATTAATTAATTACTAGATAGTTTCAACCTTAAGAAAAAAAAAATCTGCTTGTACTTATACAGGTAATTTTAAGAGCGATTATTTTGGTTTGTTGTGTGATGTATGTTTATTATGATGTGATTAAAAAGGACAATACAAGTGAAAAACATAAACATGAAGATAAGATTGTAGCATCGGATGTTTTATGATAGACACGAGACAAACAGAAATAGTCAAGACTTACCCCATTTGTTTGTTGACTGGGGCTGCGTGGAAGAACGACACAAAACCACCTAACGCACCTTCACCGAACCGGGAAAATTGAATACTGACTGTGAAGACTGAATGGCAAGTTCAAGCCAACGCCTTGGGTTGAATGGACTTGCGCAGTAAAGAGATCCCCTCCGAGAAGATTCCGGAACGCCCACGGCCTCTCTCGAAGCGAATCAACTTGCGCTTTCTCGTGTTCCTTTTTTATTCTAGAATGTTATTCCCCCCTTTTTTTCCCCATCTTCCCCTCTTCTGTGCTTTAGGGTATATATTCTGGTGCCAGTGGCTACGAACTTTACAATTGGGCCTGAGTCATATCAGGGATAGGATAAGCTCCGGCTTTCTACTTCATAAAATGTAAGATCTAAATCCATTTTCGGCAAATTAAAACCTTTTTTTTTAATTTAAATCTTTTCTAAATTCAATTTTGGCTTCTTTTTTTTTAACCTAAAAAATCTATCTGACAGTTAAGAACATAGTTTTTTTTGAGATCACCTTATTTGCAAGGTCAGGGCGACTTAGCGCCAGTAGAGTCACGACTAATCGATTATATCGATTATGTACTGTATTGTTTAAATTAATGTTCGCGGGAACTATGTTAGCATTTGAATTATTTTATCTTATTGTGATACGCTATGTGTCTTTTCTTTATGGGCAGATATTTAGAACTCGAATTTAACATATCTTATTGTCATACGCTATGTACCATTCCTAATGGACATATATATTATGTAGGAAATTAGATTGTCTTGTTACCATTGACTAGGTGCCTTTTTTTTAAAGGATTAATATTTAATGATGGAATCCAAATGATCATGTTATTTTTACTATGCGCCATTTCTAATGGGTGACAACTTAAAGTTAACATTAAGTAATCTGATGAATATTTACCATCTGACTCTTTAGCTTTGACTTCAATTAATAGTTGTTATGAATTTATTCTATTTTCTTTACACTTCGCAACATCAACAATGTATATATTTGGAGGAACTGTTAAAAATCTAATTGAGTTATGGCTAATAAATATCGACTAACTTTGACTTATACTAATTCTTATTATATATTTATCCCATCATTCCCAAGGTAATCCGTCAAACGTTTTGGTTTAATATGAACTTTACTGAGGCTGAAGTCTCTTGCCGTCTGGATGAGATAGAGGGTCACGTTAATAACTCCTCAGCACTCGCTCTGGGTTACCACCCCCCCCCCCCCCCCCTTTTTTTGTAGTGTTTATATTTTCGATGTATTTTCATGGCATCTGCCCCTTCTGGATGCTACAAGATCACATATGAAGTTTACGAAATGTTTTTTTTTGTTGCTATTATGTAATGTATACGTTTCTATAGCAATATAGTACTATAGAATGAAGATAGTATTCAAGGGTTAAATCTCTTAAAAATACATTATTTGAAATAAGGCTGATATACAATCTTTTTGCCCAATATTAGTCTAACTTGAAACACGTTTTATTAATGAGACGTGTCACCAAAAACATAATTATTTTGAAATTTCAAATTTCCATATCTCTAAAAATCCAAAAGAAACCAAATTTAAACTTCATAAGATTGTATTTCTAACCAAGTAGAACGCATTAATATATTTTTTTTACATCCAAAGTTGTTAGGTAAAAAATGCTACTTTATGCAGATTTCACATCGAAATACCCAAATACAGCCTTAACAAGAAGTTGCAGTGTTGTCAATTTTTCTACACTCTTCTTTAGAAAACGTTGAAATTTAGAAGAGTGAAACAGTTTTACAATATTTACAAATATCCAAACAATTTAAGAGTAAACATTAAAACAAAATTATACTAATTTCTGTGTTGTCAAGTGAAGAATGGAGACAACAACGTTTGGATGTAATTTATGACTCAGGCGTAGTCGTGTGTCTAGTGCCCAATCAATTGGCTGTGAATTTTGATCTAATGAACCAAGGTGTTAAGAATCTTCTACCAACTCTTTTAATTGAAAAACTGTTTTAATTCCTATTTTATAGTACAAAATTTGTATCAAGGAACTTCTTATATCTGTGGAGGTGGATCAGGTTTAAGTCTAAACAGCTGATAAAATATTATTTAAATATAACTAAATGAAACCTAGACAAGTAACATTGTATTCATCCTTGTGATGTTCCAGGGTGATTCGGGTGGTCCGTTGATGTTCAAGGGTAAACTAATAGGTATAGTATCAGGTGGAGTTGATGATTGTGGTGCAAAGAATGAACCAGAAGGATTTTACACCCGAGTTGCCGCCTACAAAGAATGGATAGATAGTCATGCAGTCCGCCGAAGAAGGCGCAAAGGTTCCGGATGTATTGAGAGATTTTCATACACAAGAAGTAGATCAAAATATTGACATGAGTTAAATGCGTAGCCAAGAAAAAAAATATACACAATATTTAATAATTTTGTTCATGACATAATGTACTTTGGAGCACCCTTAATTCCTTATTTAAGGCTATATCTATATAAAAAAAAGTATTAAATAGTTAACCAAAGCTCTAATTGACTCTAGCAGTACTAAATAAACTTTCAAAATTATGTTTATGTATTGTCTAACTAATTTAATGAAATTTAACATTGCTATTACGTTTTGATCTAAATCTATTTATAAATAATTGAAGTTCTGATAGTTGCCAGAGAAATAGGTTTTTAAATTTAATGGTAGTACGTGGCAAGTAGGTAACTTTAAAGTTGGTGCTTTTAAGTAATGTGTTTCAATAGACTTTATTGTTTGTATCTAACTATTTACTCTTATATCTATATAATGTTTTGTGTTCTTTGTTAGTCTGTATTGGAGCTTTTTATCTATATAATGTTGTGTGTTCTTTGTTAGTCTGTATTGAGCTTTTATCTATATAATATTTTGTGTTCTTTGTTAGTCTGTGTTGAGCTTTTATCTAAATAATGTTTTGTGTTCTTTGTTAGTCTGTATTGAGCTTTTATCGTTATCTACCAAATAAAAGGTCTGAAAAAATCGTGCTTTCCTTCCTACCCTGTTTTTAATTAATAAAAAAAAGACTGGTTACATTTTAAACTTTCTGCTTTGAGCTGCATATTTTCGTGCAGATGTGATACTAATTTTTAGAATTTCAAACCACTGCGAGTGGTAGATATCACGCAATGTCCATGAGAGACAACCAACTTTTATATTTATTGATAAAGATTAAATTATATAGACACTAGTTGAAAAGTTACACTTGAATATACAATTTTAACCCGAAACTTTCGGCTTACAGCACCAATGCTTTGAACAAAGAAATCCAGGAATCACCGTGTTCTCAAGGATACTATTTATCTCAAGGTTAATGATAATACAAGGGTGAGGTTTAAGGGGTTGGTCAACACTAGTTCACCGATAAAAACATGGTATTACAAAATAAAAGATTGTGACAAAACTGTTCTATGGAATATCATGTTTTAGTGTAAAAATGTATGCATACTAATAAAATTGTATCTACTACTATATAGTCAATAAAATTTTATCAATTAATATTTATTAATGATTGAATCATTAATTTTGTAATTTAATGCATATTCACAGTTCTGGCATGGTATGGATTCGAGGAGACTTTAGGCTATCACTTCATTATATATTTATTCATAGCACCGCGTTTTAAGATTATCTTTTTTTTTATTGTGTACTTGTATGGTCTATACCCATATAAATGCGTCAATAGGGTGTAGGAAATAGTAAGGTAAAATTTAGAGATAATGTAACCACATTTGTGTGGAGGAAGAGTGAGAAACATAACAAAAAACACTCCTTGTAGACACACATACGGGCACTATTTGATGCCTGACCTCCCCATTACTGGCAAAACAGACCATACCCCAATTTGATTACGATGAGAGCGAGAAAACTTCAAATTCGTGTGTATGCTTGGGCCAGGATGAATTTCAAAGAAAGACCAAACCAGTTGACAGATGCATTGCCTTTTATTTGTGACAATCTAAGATTAAGGATTCAGAGGATTATAGCTTTGTTATGTTTGCTTGCTAACACAGTCTTACTCTTTGGATGGGTGAACGTATGAGGGATGGGCTGATAATAGTTTTGGCAACACTGCGGGATTACTGAGTCGTCGAAGTTTAAGTATTACTCAATTGGTCTCTTCTGATATCGTAAATTAGCGGCTGGCGCTGATTCGACTCTTCACTTACAATGATCATTGACCAGGCCCTTAATCCCACAATCCACTGTCTAACGAATATATATTCCATTGCGAGCTTTAACACTGTGAATGCATAATCATCAATTCAGGCAAGTTATTTGATGTTGGCAAAAATATCAAAAGAGGCTCTATTCTATTGACAACTTTACATTTTAATAAATATGCATTTAAAAAAGACATGAAAAGATTAATCGTATTTCATTATGATTTGGTGAAAGATAAGTTAATACTGAAATAAATACGAACCATCAATTCGAACCAGACTATCATAATTATATGACATGTCTTAGTAGGAGTATAAACTTAAAATAGTGATAATTAAAATGACAGTTTTATTAGCAGTTCATCGTTTAGGTTATTTAGGCCTATTTGTTTGATGATATTTATTATAAACGAGCAGGAACTCAAAGTATAATGATTAATCAAGGTTTGATGAATATTTATTCTTGCAATAGCACTATGTAGGTTTGTTTTGTGTTCTTGTAATATTGCTGTAGTTAATGGGTTAAATTATATTTCTAATAATATTTGTATCATTACATTGATACACCAAACAATTTTCAAGGTTAGATTCTCAAGAGGGAGTTGTAATTTCATACTTGATTGAATTTTAATTTTAGTTTAGCACAAATTAATTGTCTAAGTTCTAAATGCTGTATTAAATTTTCTATGAATTAATTAAAAATTAAAAATTGTTTTGCAATTGATTTTTATACTGTATACTAAACATTTATTTAAATTATTATTTACATTTTGAAAAATAAAATATTTTACGCTTTAATAGTATTATGAATTATTAAAAACCACTCTTTTCATCTATAAGAGGCTCTACTGATGGGAAGAAACTAAAAAGTGAAATTGTTATATTCACTATATACAAGAAATAGAATACAATATTTAGCATTGGTTATGGATTTTATTTTAATGAATTTTATTTAAAATAATATTGCCTTAAAAAATGTTCATGCATTTCGTCTTAGTACAAGGACTATCCATTTTATCAACACTAATGAGGAAGATATTAAAAAGGTGGAATTCCGATAGTATATACAAGAATTCTTGTGAAGGGAGTGTAGGAAATAATTAAGTAAGCAGGCAAAACCACACTAAGTAATAGCCCTACTCTAGAAATAGACTAAAAATGCCGATGACAGGAAATAAGGTTTTAATTTCAGTCGGGTATAATTGGGATTATCTATACTAAATAGTTTTACATTCTCTACCCGCGTAAAAACAGGTATACTTCCTCTAAAATTCGACCCGTAACCATGAAATATCTCATTGCTCTATTCTTATCTAACAAACTTTCTAGATATTTATTTATTGTAGGAAGCCGGTTGGTTACCAACTCGATAGGTATCTAATTAGATAGTTTACAGGTCTCCTTAACTAGTACTCACAGATAGTACACAGTTCTCCTTAACTAGTACTCACAGATAATTTATTTGAGGAACGCCAGCTAGTTGTTCACCTAATTCAATAATTACGGAATATTTGATGTTGAAATTCGGGACCTCTTGGTGAAATAGGACGGGAATACTAGGCTTTGAGATCTGAAGAGAGATCATTTGGCTACTCCGTGGAATGAATATTTCTGGGGATCTAGGGCTACGTAAATTAAACATGACACTTAAGTGTGTGGATAATATTAGTGGTACATATAGTTCCAATAACAATTAAAGATACTGGTACATTCTAATAGATATTACTGTTGTGGCCTTGGTGACTAAGAGAAAAAAATAGTTTTTGTGTTAAATAATTTAAATCAAAATATGATTTGTTGAAGATAATTTCAGTGTGAATTGAGATTAACAAATTTTTTTTAATGATTTTATTTTTTTAATTCAAAAATAAAGTTAATTTTTTTTATTAAACTAAGCAAATTTCCACAATGATGGAAATGCGTAAGTTAAAATCCATCAGGCAGGTCATAGTTTTTAATAGTATTTAGTTCTTAATTCAGTAATAACTCGAAGGTATTATCAATTTACATAAATTAGATTAGTTTGAGTTCAGAAAAGTTTACTTTCTTAAAAATAATACATGTGGCTAAAAAGAATAAAGGGATTAACAAATTTAATTAGAAGACATTTTGTCGAAAAATCGTGAAATATGTAAAGATTAAATAAGAGATAAACTATTAGAATTAAATGTTTAAATAATTATTGTTATTGTATGACTTTAAAATTGTCGTTAAACACTCTAGAATTAGTTTTCCATTGTTTGATTGTTCTTGGAATTTAAACAGCTTATTTAAGTATTTATTCACTTTTTAAGTAGCTTGTAAGAAATTGTTCGAAAGAGTTCCTTTTATTAAGCACTTTGGTATATTCGTCCCCAAAAATTCTCAAGCTATCAGATAACCATATAAATGAAAAAAACAAACAGTAAATATATATTTGGACCTATAAATTCCGGAAATTGTAAATATCTCTTTATATTTAAATAAGATAAAATACTATTATTTTTAATAATATCAAACGAAAGATGATCCTAATATAATAAATGTAAACAGAAGTGATCATAAAAAGTTCCGATGTTGCACGAATTCTTTCCGAGCTACGTTCGTACTTGAAATAATATTTATCCGTAATAAATAAACATATATACATTAAAATTCTAAGACCCCTATTCATTACTATAAAAATCACATTAAATAAATAAAACCATGTTTTAAATATCTTTCCATTAAAATAAAATAATTTTTTAGTTGTAAAACACGATACTATTATAAAGTACTAATATGATTTTATTGTATTGAAGACACTAAATATAATTTCTTAGAAAGCATTTACCCAATCGATGTTTAATAACTTGAACCACTTTTATACCTTTTAAGCTGTGGTCAAGTTGAGTCGTTTATTCAGGAAACAAAATATTATTAGAAAATCTTTAGATAACTTCTACACAAAAATGGAATTGCATCTAACTTGGACAGTAGTTGTTCATTTCTTAATAGGTAATATATTTTCACATTTACAATATATAATTTTAATAATAAACACTCAAGATAAAAAACTAATACAATTTGTTAGTTATCTTATTGTTGGTATGTATATTTATAAGATAATAAGGTCAAGTCGTGTAAAGGTTCCCGATGGAGATGTAGATACGAAGCGATGGACAAAGATGTGGAGGAATGGAACATTGTAATATCGGATGGGATGATATGGTTTAAGGGAGAAGTAAATATAGGTAAGGAAGTATGAACCTATTAGAGGAAGAAAAGGAAGGATAAGGGAGCTCTAAGTGGTATATTTCCCTGGCTGAGAAGGGTTTCATCAAGATTTTAGAGATATGTTTCTTTAGTTTTACCTGAACTTATAACAATCGTCGAGGGTCCAGTGACCGGAAAAACGCTAGATGAGAGGGTTTTTGGAAGAAAGAGTGGTCTAAGAAGCATTTTACAAAAGAGGGTGTGAGTAGAGCGAACAACCGTTTGGGATAATTGTATTCAAAAGATATCCAAAGAGGGTATTTCCATCACCATACCAATCTAAGCTATCTTTGATGGCACCCTATTCAAATGGTTGTGTTTCATAGTAAAGACATTCCACGTGTGTATTATTATGACTAAATAACACTTTTATATTTAATTAAACAAATTAAAGCATTCATCCATGTATTAATGATGCTTGTGAGACATAGAACAAGCTTTTTATTATTATTATTATTATTAGCACCGCGTCTTACTACCCGTTCGGGTTATACGCTCTTACGCTAATGTGTAATGGTAGGGTGATTATGAGATGAAATGGAGGACCTACAGTTTAACGTGGAATCCGAACCACGGTGGAGGCCTGGTATTCCCCACATTCTTTTTTATTATAATAATTATATTTAAAGGCTGGAAATGTTCTATTATTGATACAGTTGTGGAGAAAGCAACGTTTGAAAGTGAGGATGTTATAAAGTTTAGTTTATTTTAATTACAATATTTTACAGGTTTAATGTTTACAGAAGCTAAAATTAAGAGACCACCTAAAATTGTTGGAGGTGAACCAGCCACTGTGGAGGAGTTTCCTTTTATTGTAAGTATATGTATTTTTTAGTATTTTTTTAGTTCAGATTGGTTGCGATGATAAGATAATAACATTAATCTATAAATAAGTTTACTGTCATTTATCACATATTATAATGAACCAATCAAAAAACTTATCTTAAAATAGAATTTTAAACATGAATTTTAAATTTAAAACGTATGATAATACTGATTTTTGAATGACAGTAAAATAATAAATTTATCTATGATAAAATGTAGATAAATTTGCAAATACTTTTCTTTCACGACAGAAGTCTCAAATCCTCCCCCATACCCCCTGACCAGCCTAATAATGTAATTACGCAAGCATGCCCACATACATTATGATAAGAAGGGATTCCCTAGCCCCCTAGGTCTCCCAATCTCATTTATTTGTATTTATTGTTTTGGGGATAATGAAAGACATTGTTTACAAACCTTGGTGCAAGCCATTGAGTAGGTGAGAGAAAGTATTGTAAAGTTGTGACACTGTCAGTCTGTATGTCGCTGGCCACTTGCCTAAAAAAATATAATTTTTCAAGATTAATATTTATGGACTTTTTTACCTGACCTAAAATTAAGGCTAGTATACTTATGTTTAGTTTCCTTTCATAATACGAAATTTTTTGAAAAGGGCTTTAACGCTTTTAATAAAATGTATATCTGTGGAGTTTGTGCTATGACAAACAAACATTGTGTACTTATTTTTATTGTAAAACCTCATTTAAGGGTAGTTTGATGATGAACGATCTTAAAAGAGTTTAATTATCTTTTGAGTGCTTGACATGAAAAATTACAATATATACTGGTTTTGGGGGTAGAAATCCGTTTAAGGTTAGTTAATGATTATTGAGTTTTACTTTCCCATAAAAAGTGAAATTATTGTAATCGTTAAATATTCAACCTTGAGATGATGTGGAATATTTTCGTTTTATGTGTGTCCAAACCCACTTTTGAAATTCTGTCTTACCCCATGTATGTATCTCTGCTTATTGATTGGTACGGATTTAAAAATGTTTAATTGATTTTATTCAAACTGTAAATTAATAGAGCTTTAATTCGAGAGGTGTTTTTAACATAGATCTTGTCCTCAGATTAAGGGTAGGCTAATTAAGAGTGTTTTATTAAAAATATTTTGACAATGTATTTAATATGTTTAAAATTGATAATTGTAGAGCAGTTGACCACCCAAATAGCACTGTAACTTGGTGATGATTGTTCAAAATTATCTTAATTTATCATCACATGATCAACAACATGTTAGGACAAGACGGTGAAGTCACCGCAAGGTCAATACAATGACATCAATTCAAATCCCTGTCAGGTCTAAGTTATTTAGACTTGATGTGATACGAAATAAGAAATAAGATGTTGTACGAGGGATTCTGAAGTCTCTTTATGTGTGTTCCCAGGGTTTACTAGTATCGTATTGAAATAAAACTTACCCGCATGGTGGCCTCATGATCTAAGGTTCTATTCTCCGCATGTAGATTAGACCTTCAATAATGGGAAGATCAAGGTTCATATCTCATTCGGGTTACTGAGGGTGGATTTTCAAAATGGTTTTCCACTATTCCTCTAATAATTAAAGGTCCACTTCCTCTAAATATAACCTTCGTATACCCTAAACACATTATAGTAATTAGTACATAAGCTAATAACCCGAATGGGTAGTAAGATCTGGTGATAGTAGTTTTAAATGCATTTATTACATTTATGCTTGTGATAAATGAGAACATCAAAGGAAAAATACTAATTTAATCCACAACTTTACTGTGTATTTTAATATTTGCACCAAATTCTATGAAATTGCAAATACCGAAGGAGAGTTCCCAAACTAGATAATTTTCAAAATAAATTTGCCATGGTGATATGGGACCAAATTTGGTGGGATTTAATAGGGGCACACATGCCAGGCCACCACCGTGGTTCGGATTCCACGTTAAACTGTAGGTCCTTCATTTCATCTCACAATCAACCTACCATTACACATTAGCGTATAAAACGAACGGGTAGTAAGGACGCGGTGCTAATAACAACAATAACAATAGGGGCACAAGTCAAACAATGCAAATTTCTCTAAGAGTGAATCATTGTTCAAACAAAGCTTCAAAATGCTATTAAATGGTTAGACAAAAATAAGGGGTACATAAGTTATATATATTTTTAAATTTTATATATATTTTATTTGACTAATTAATGCGATTTTTCATGTTTATTAGAACTTTGACTTACTCTTACTGAAAAGTTTCCTTTTTATATTTGTGACTTTCCTACCACACACCAAATTGATCTTCTTTATGTTACTATTAGAATAACAATAACTCTTAATTAAATTTAATAGGATCAATAAACATTTACCCCAGTGCAAGAGACCGTGATTTCTCAAGTTATTTTCAAGCGTAATAAAAATAACACGAACACTATTATCGTTCTCTTATATGTTTAAATTTTAAAATTAATTTGTAAAATTCGCAGTTGAAGCATAATTAATTACTTTTACTTCTCTCGACGCCTCGTAAAGAGAAGTATTATTTTGATCGTCTAAAAAAATCGAACTCAATATTTTGATAAATGTTGACATTTTACTTCTTGAAACTAAAAAGTGGTTTTCGTAGAGCCATTTGTCTGTCCTGACTGTACTTCGGGCTAATGCTGAAACATTTCTAGTGATTTGGCTGAAAATAGGTATCTGACGTTTTCATAAGGTTATCCCGGGTTGTTTTTGGAATTGGATATATAACCTTAAGTTTAATGGTAGTTATTTTACCGAAGGACAAAAGAGATAAGATCGATTTTATCAAAATTTACTATAAAGTTTTGATTAAATTTTGAATTTAGACAATATTTATCAAAATAAAATGCAAAAAAATCTAATTTTATCATGACAATTATTTTGAGGGAGATTTTTGTAATTTTGATTATTCCTCGCAACTAATCTAGATACGAATTAAATTATCATAGTAAAATGGTAGTAGTCGACTTTTAAAGATAAAAATCTTTTATTTGAAATATTTTTATAAAACCAATAATTTCAAGCTATAAAAAATATATTTAGTTTTCAATATAGGTTTTTGAAAATGAATTTGATTCTTATACTCTTTGGTAGACAAATATATTTCTATATTTCTACTTTTTCTGTATGAGTTTCCTAGTTCTTAATGTCAGATGTAGGTAAATAAATTAATTATTATTTCATTTATGATCCTTGGTGTGGTGTTTCTACAACAATGTGTATACCTATTATTGTGTTTCACAAATATTATAAGTGTTTATTAAATGTCAATTTTAAAAGAAAAGCCTGTAAGATTCTCCATACCACTTATTTTATTCTAGGTTGCAGCTCGATATACAACAACGAAGGATCATTTCTGTGGAGGTTCCATTATCAGTGAAAAGTACGCCTTAACTGCAGCACATTGTGTTCACAACGTGAGTTGCTGTTACTAGATTTTTATTAAATATCGTAACTTATTTAGTCTATAAATGTTAACATTGATAATACAAGGGTCGTATTAAGGAATTTGTTACAAGTTCATATCTCATTCAGGAACACATTTTCTATGTGTAACGTAGTTCATGGTTGCGACCAGACTTCAATGTTTTGTTTATCTTTATACAAAACATGTTGGCCAACACAATCCTAACCAGTTGTGTTATAATATAAATGTATTCACAACTTATTGGTGTAGTTGGCCGACATGTTGGAGTGGGGAGTACTCTTCAATGCCAACAAGCTTTGTTGTGTTGGCTCAACTGTTGGAGATAATAAACAACCAGAACAATGGGCCAGTTTCATGGTCAGACTAAGTAACACTCAAGTACGTGTTAGCTGAAACTTGGACAATGAATACAAGAGAATCAAGTAAAGTGAAGGTCGTAGTAGTGGGGTTTTAGAGGATCGTGATAGCCGTCACAAGAAGAGATACAATTAGGTATGAAGATGTAGGGTCGAGAGTTGGGCTACATGAGATATTTATGGAATCATGGATTTTATGGTAAAACATGTAATTAGGATGGGAGGTTAGAGGATTCTAAGAATATTAATGGATATGAAGTATATAGGGAAGGGACCGCAAAGAAGACCAAGAAAGATATGGGAGGAAACAGATAACAACAAATGTCCAATTGAAAAGAGGAGAGTGGAGCGATTCTAACCAAGTCATGGGCAGTCTAGTCTGCTGTGAGATTGTGATCGTGCCTTAAACTATGAGGCCACTGAAGTGGTTATTTTTGTAACTAGTCCTTATGTTTGATGGCCCACATATCCCGAAAATCATTACATCTTTTCTCAAGGTGTTATTTTGATTTTTATGGAATCTCCAAAATAGAGAATAGGTTAATGTGAGGTAGTTTTAGAAAACTGGCATAGCGATTTTGTACTTCTTTTTTAAAACTAAGTTTCAAACTATAATAGACTATTTTAGGAAGTAAATTCGAATGTGTAATACAATTCATTAACCTGTGGTCCCATGTAGTCCCTGGCACACCGTCACGGACCACAGTATGAGAACCCTTAAAATAATGTATATTTCTATTTATAACAGAGAATCTCCTGAGTCATTCTATCTTCAAGTAGGGTCAACCAATTTGTCCGATGCTGGTGTAGTACACACAGTTCGACGTATAATTGTACATGAAAATTACCATACTAATGTAAACGATATAGCTCTATTGGAGGTAAGTTTATAAATAATAAGAGTAAAGATAAAATATTATATATATATATATATATATATATATATATATATATATATATATATATATACAAATAAATATATTTCATTCGCACATGTTTGTATCATTCTTAAACTTGGCACCAAATTATAGACACATCCAGTTATTCAAGTTAACCTTACATAAACCCAATGAAAACACAAAAATGTAAACTTAAATACATGAAAAAAAATTATAGTTAAAATTTTAAATCATTATGCAAATAAATGACTTAATGTAAACAATTATGTGCTTAATATATATTATGTAAGACGTGTGTTTAATATTTGTTTTTAATATTAATGTAAGGCTATGTTTCTCAGAAGAAACACAAGCTCAACGTGAATGCGGTTCGGATGAGACAAATAAGAAATGTGTATGGTAAAACTCTTATGGACAGAGTCAGTAATTAATGGGTGCTAACTGAGTGAGGTCAATGTGAAATAAATGTCTGAACGTTTGTTTAGGCATGTTAGGAGGATGAGTGTGGATCAAGTGACAAAGTATATAAAAGAAGAGTGCGTAGATAAAAAGGTAGGAGTAGACCATGTAAATGTTGTAGACGAATGTGTGAAACAGAGAAACATTAAGTACTTTAAGAATATAATAGCATGCATGACTCGTTGTATGAATGTTATTGAAGTTAAGGGATTATGCAAAGATAAGGAAATGTGAAGAAAATTATTGAGGTATTATTAAGAGATTTTTTTAGCTATATTTTCAGTTTCTTGCCTACCTCGTAATGAAACGATGTGATTAAGTATTGATGTATGTTTATAAATTATTTTATTTCGGTTAATTTAAAAAAGAATATTTCTAAAAGTCAACATTATCTCAAGGTTAATGGAAGCGCATGAGACAGGTTCTTAAGAAACGACAAACTCATTCAACACGTTTCAACTAAGGCCAATACAAACGTTCACGTATTCATACGTCAAGACATCGGATCTGCAGCTGTCACTTTTGATAGATTTTATCAATACCTATAACATCGAACTAATAAAATAGTTAAATGTTGTCAGTGTTGAACGAAAAAGTTTGTATTTTCTTTTGAGAACAGTTAATAAGGCAGTCTTGAATATCTTAGAAAATGGACGGGTAGCAAAAAAAATATGTAACCACTTTTGGTGGGCACACGGACAATTATTTCAGGATCATTAAGTTTGGTTTACCCGTTTCAATAGTCGCATGATATAAGCTTCTAAGGGGACGGCCAGACTGGAGCACGCGAGTGACTAAAATATAAAATAGAACACATTGGTTGTAATGAGAGGTGGCCAGATTGGATCGAGAGACTAAAATATAAAATAGAACACATTGTATGTAATGAGAGGCGGCCAGATTGGATCGAGAGACTAAAATATAAAATAGAACACATTGGTTGTAATGAGAAGTGGCCAGATTGGATCGAGAGACTAAAATATAAAATAGAACACATTGGTTGTAATGAGAAGTGGCCAGATTGGATCGAGAGACTAAAATATAAAATAGAACACATTGGTTGTAATGAGAAGTGGCCAGATTGGATCGAGAGACTAAAATATAAAATAGAACACATTGGTTGTAATGAGAAGTGGCCAGATTGGATCGAGAGACTAAAATATAAAATAGAACACATTGGTTGTAATGAGAAGTGGCCAGATTGGAGCGTGCGAGTGACTAAAATATAAAATAGAACACATTGGTTGTAATGAGAGGTGGCCAGATTGGATCGAGAGACTAAAATATAAAATAGAACACATTGGTTGTAATGAGAGGTGGCCAGACTGAAGCACGCGAGTGACTAAAATATAAAATAGAACACATTGGTTGTAATGAGAAGTGGCCAGATTGGAGCACACGAGTGACTAAAATATAAAATAGAACACATTGGTTGTAATGAGAAGTGGCCAGATTGGATCGAGAGACTAAAATATAAAATAGAACAAATTGGTTGTAATGAGAAGTGGCCAGATTGGAGCACGCGAGTGACTAAAATATAAAATAGAACACATTGGTTGTGATGAGAGGTGGCCAGATTGGAGCGTGCGCGCTCGACCCGGTTTAGTATAATTTACAGGCGCCAGAAAATAGTGTGTTCATTGAGTGCTAGGAAAACTTCTCATTTTTACATTTTTATTACTATCGATAGGCATAGCTCACTTGCTACTAACGGCCTAATTTAATTGATAAGATCATAAAGCATCCCTATAAATATGTATAAAACTGATATGTTTAAATACTTCAATATTATCAAAGAAAACCTTTACAAATAAGAATCATTAATTTGGAGAGAGGATGAGAAAACCACAACAATAAGTCACTTGTCAAAAGTCACCCTCAGTTCACTGAACAAATATTCGTACCTTCCTCGTCAACAACTATCGAGAGCTATCTGCTAATCACGTGCTCGCTCGCTCACTCACACGCTTGTCAGTCTGGCCAAGCCCTAAAGGATTCACTGTCGCAATAGAATGGACCATCTGATATGGGTAGATGTAGATTGGGGCTACGAATTCATAAAGGGAGGGGGTACAGAGGGTGGTTTTCCCCCTAAATTATTTACACTACCCCCACCTCATGTAAATGTGGCTACACTTCTTTTAAATTCAACCTTCTTCATCCCTAGCACATTGGCGTAATAATACATAAGCTTATAGCCCTAACGGGTTGTGTAGTAAGACGCTCTGAGGAATCATATACAAAGTAACGCTGCTGGTATAATATTTATACGTGGCGTTATATCGGGGGTGGAATGTGTGTATAGGGGGGGGGGTATATCACAGTTTTACGTAACACAGACATTACACTTACATTATAATGATTAAAAAAAAGATACAAATATTCGTGTTTTCATGGTTAGTTAACATATTTAAGAGAAAACGCCATAAAAAAAACTTCGCCTTGATTTGTAACGTTACGAAACACAGGTTGGAGGGTGGGAGGGGTCAGGCTAAATAACAAGGTGCTACGTGGGGGAGGAGGGTAAAAAATGGAGTTTCAGATAAGGAAAGAAAAAGGCGTTACATTTTTTTTATGGTAAACCCCTGAAAGAACGCACAAAAAAAACTAATTTTAAACAACAAGACGTGTTTATCTACCCTATTTCTGTAATGCAGTAGTAAATATTTAAAAGTTCCCCCTCCCCTCATTCAAGAATAGTGTTTATTTGATCCCCAAGTTGATAGTAAGCCACAACAGTAACAAGACAAAGACAGCGACCCCTGCGAAGAAATAGGTCCCCCCTCCTCCTATCTTTCACGGCGATTATCCTGCTGACTTGTCGCTGCGAATGCCCCATTAGTCCACCAGCCGTATCCTGAAGGAGTCTGTCCTGGGGCCTCACCTCCTCTCGGATGTCGATACTTAACAGTTCTCAACGATCCGACTTTATCCTTCAGTCTGTCCGTCAGAGTGATGTTATGGTCGTCAATATCGGATGATGACATGGAGGTATGGTCGCTGTACGGATTATTTTGCCTCATTTCTACGAAAAAACAACACAATGTAACGTTCTGGATTTACGTTACCGCGATGGGTGCCTATTGACGAATTATAATTAATACACTTTTCATTTTGACATGTTTTTTTTTATTGCTGAATTAGTTTAATTTATGCGAAAATAGATCATGTCGAAATACATACGCGGGCTAGCGCGGACAGGTGTTGCTAGACGCCAAGTGAGTTCTCTCCCAACTCCCAACTCCCAACTGAACACTGACAACTGCCTTTATGTTGCACCATCCCTTGTATATATTCCTTGGTCATGGAAGCTTCGAGAAGGTTTAGTTTAGAAAAACAAAATACAAGACAAAAACATCTCTGTGTTACTAGAAACTTCGAGAGCCGGAAAATGACTCAAGTTACATTTTAAAATCTCTCTTCGAACCTTCGAGAAGAGGAAGTTACTATTAAAATTATATATATTGTCAAACTGACTTGGCTGGTGTCACGTGCGTGACGTCACTGTTCAGTGGCTTTTGCCTTCTTAGAAGAAGAAGTGCTTTAGGCGCCATTTAATATACTACATAATTTAAATGAAATAAGATATGTTTATAAAATTAGGACGATATTCTTGTCAATGCTTTCACATACTTTTCAGGGGCAAATCAATTACATTACAACAATCGGCTATATTTCTGGACAGCGAGAAGGGGAGGTGGGGTAATTGATGAGGAATGACTCCTCAACAAACTTAAAACCCACTTCGGTGGTAGAATGCTTTAAGGCAGAGAATTTTTAACCTTATTCAACTGAGCAGGCCGCTAAAATTGTCAAGGCACATCGTTAGACTTTCAATGAGAAAGTTTTATCATTAAAAATAAAAATACTAATTAATACCTATTAGGATTCTCCTTTAAAGTTAAATAGCTAAAATTTTAGTAACTATTTAAAAAAATAATGTATACCATACCTGAATTAAAATTTATTTTTATTCCTAAAATCACGCCTATATACTAATTACACCAATGGGTTAGGGCTGATGTAGTTGTAATTTATAGGGAATAATCTGGCATTTGCGTGGTAAAACAATTTAGGAAAAACTACCCTAAGTGTACCCTACTGGGATCAAACCCTGATCTCTCCGTCCTTGTCAGTCAAGTCACGAAAGTAGCGCGTTAAGACATTCTGGCCAACGAGGCGGGTGTAGCAAGGAACTGATTTGACAATGGCGATGGGTCAATATGATAGGTGTGTATTAGTGACATCCGTTCTTTGAGCCAAACGGTCGGAACTTACATCCGTCCAACCCGGTGGGTCAAACGGATGAGAAAAATCTTAAGTACATGGCCAGCCTTAAGACGGGATTGAATAGTCCGTACTACCAGGATCGCAGACTCGCCAGTTGGTGGAGTGACGACCCGACAAATAGGCGGGAACGTGAAAAACATCTGGGCTCGCAAGTTGACAAGAGCACAACACTTCAAGACGTGGCGTTAAACAAATAAATGGGTCAATAGTTTGTCAAATTATTCAATAGTACAGTCTATCCTAAATTTTAAAGAAACCTGGAGATAATGACTGATCATACAAATACATTAGTGAAGAGGTTTTATTACATAGAAAGGATTTGTTAAAAACTAATATCCTTTCTTTTATAGAATACTTGTTAATTAACAACAGCGGTGAATAAACTCGCGATACCCTACTGCACCGATATTTTTTCCCTAAACATATTTTAATAACGTTCGGATCTACTAATACATCACGTGTAATTCCTTTTTGTAGAAAGCCTAATTTATATTGACCAACAATACACTTCCCTAATTCAGTAAATACATCAGATTCAGTTGTATATAAGGTTAAATGTACACAATTTTATAAACCCTTTACAAAATCATTTTGTCACAAATATCTGAAATAAAACTCAACTGTAACACAACTTTCAATGTCGAATCTATTATCTAGTTGAATTGAAATTAGGTATCGGACATTAGCTGTGTAGTGTGAATTGTTTCTAAATGTTCTGCACTCGATCGGAAATCAGATGAGCAGTCTCCCGAATTGTAGTAATTTAGACAATCAACATAATCATGAACAGTTACCAGCCACTGGCCGAGTCTGATTGGAACGGAAGCCTTCCCACTGCCTCCTTTCCTCCCACAATTTATCTCCCCCCACCTTGGCCCAGTCCTCTCCTCTTCCTCCACACTTTTCCTTACTCTCTTGTGCCAAATTCCTTGGTCTTCCTTTTGGCTTCCTACCTCCACCCCCTCCATATCCACCAATATTCTGGGAATCTTCTCTCTATTATTCTCACATGGCCATACTACATTAGCTGTGCCTTCTTTATCCCGTCTTAGACTGGCTCGTCCTTTACTATTCCTCTACTACTCTAATTTCTCATCCTGCCAAATTCAGACGATACGAATATTCATTTTACATATTTTTAAGATTACTAAGGAAGTATTACTGCGTGTGTTCGCTAGTATTTCACATATTTCAGATAAGAACCACTGACAGAGATTATGGATACAACGAGCATAAGCTTGCAGGAATAACACTAAGGTGGGGAGGAAGATCTGTTATTAAATGTTAGAGGTATACTAATACAACGTCATTGAGAAATTGAGGCTTAAAACTACATAATAAATTGTAATATTTATTTATATGTTTTCACATGAATTAATTTTCTTTCCAGGTTGATAAAAAGTTCCGGTTCAACTGTGAAGTACAACCTATTGCAATATATCGTCGTTTGGATGTTCCTGATGGCAGTAAAGTTACGGTGATGGGTTGGGGACTTACTGATCCAGACATTTATGTAAGTGAACACATAAAGTATTCCTTTAGAGTAATGTTCATTTGAAATAGCTTTTAAAGAGTTTATGTCTGAATAGTATCCTTTCCTTTAAAGTTTGGTATAGTTTTGATTAAAAAACTATCAACAATGTTAATTAAAAACATTATTTAGAGCTCAAAACTATTTTACAACTTATTTTTAATATGTTTTAAACCAAAGATAATATTTATGAGCTATAATTATAGTTCGTTTGTTTTTTTCGTTAACTTATTATATATATCGTTAGATAGTAATTCTAATTTATAAATATTATTTAATATAAATAAAAATATTATTTTTAATTAATAATAGGTTTAATATATTTATTAATGCGACGGTAAAGAATTTGTGATATTGTATAGTCTTTTTAAAAATCAACGTTAAATAAAGATTTTGAATAATGGTAGAGCTTTTCATACAAATTAATTTAAAGTATATACATTATTATGATTGTTTAGGTCTGAGTAAGTTTGAATTTAAATGAATTGTACTTACATTAGATTGGAGCAAAAGTATGAAAACATTTGTTAAAAAAAACAACTTCAGTACACCCGGTCTAGATTCAAACCACCATCTTCTAATCACTGGAAAAGCAGAATAAATAACTTAACATTTAGATTACTTGTTTAGCGAGACTGTCTTTTCTTAGCCCAATCTTATATGGGAAATCATACTTGTCTGTGTATAAGTCTGTCAATCTGTGTGTCAATGGATGTGTCTGTTTGTATGTCTATGTGTGTATGAATTTTCGTATTAGTGTGTATTTGATTGTGTATATATGTGGTGTATGTTCTGAACTGTATGAATGTGTGCACGCGCGTTCTGACCTATATGTATGTTTTTATAAGGGTGGTGGTGGTGGCGGCGGCGGTGGCGGCGGTGGTGGCGGAAGTGGTGGTGACGGTGGTAGTATTGTGTGTTTTGTCTTTCAACAGGTCCATTTATTTAGTAAGTCAATTTAGACCACCAATACGCCCTGTCCTCAGCTTTCATCATGTGCTCCCATTATTTTCTTCTTTTATTCATCTCACCGAATATTTGAATAATCCTCCTTCCTATGCTCCTATTTCTCTCATCCTTTTTTTCTATGACGTCTTGCATAAGATATTTCAGTATAAGGATGTATTCAATCTAGTTTATTTCACACAGAAGAACCACATCCAAAATAGTTCTCTTCTGACCCACTCTTCTTATGACTTATTCATTGGTCAGCCTGTCTATCCACCTTATCTTCTCAAGTCATATCCATCACTACATTTCAAAGCTCTCCAATAATTTCTTTTCCATCTTCCTAAGAGTCCAAGTTTCTGCTCCATGAAACGCGATGTTCCAAATATTTCCTTTCATCAGTCTCTTCCTCGGTACCAAATTCAACTTTCTTGTCAGAAATAACCTCTCCTTGTTGAAAACCTCCTTGAACCAATTTCCTTGATGCATCAGGAATTATTTGTCTATGAACCTCCTAGGTACTTGAATTATCTATGTTTTCAAACTCGTGGTTTCCAATTTTGATTTTCAATGGCTCTTCATTTTTTATAAATCACTATCACTTTTGTCTTTTCAATAATGATCTCCATGCCATATCTTCTCCATATCTCCCCCAACTGGTCCATTATTTGTTGCAGAACTTATTTATATTTGTAGCTCGCGATATTAATTGATTAATAAATTTATGAAGCTGATGATTTTACTACGTCCATCACAGACTCAGACTTAAGATATGAGTGAATAATGACCTCGATCATTGAACGAATCTTGGATAGCTCTGTGGTACAGCATTGGTGCGCTGATACAAA
This sequence comes from Timema cristinae, assembly GCA_039000515.1. Classification (NCBI taxonomy): domain Eukaryota; kingdom Metazoa; phylum Arthropoda; class Insecta; order Phasmatodea; family Timematidae; genus Timema; species Timema cristinae. The sequence continues at coordinate 22,744,014 of JBCFYV010011135.1, forward strand.
TGTGCTGGGTTTGATTCACGTGTCATGGTTTCATTTTTCAATTATTAAATTAATTGAATGGGTTATGACTCCATACAGATGTTCCCGTAATCAAAATTATTTGCAACTTGTGTGTTGATATGATAGTTTAGGATAAGTATGGAAGCTATAAAGTAACGTTTAGATAACTAAAATTTTTCAATGTTTTGTATTAAATTTTTTACTTTCTTGCTATCTTACAGGTAGAGAAATTATTTTGATAGTCGAAAAAAATCGAACTCAATATTTTGCTGAATTTCGATATTTCAAGAGCCCCCGAATCAGAAAAAGTGGTTTTTCCATTTCCGTATGTCTGTCCGTTTGGAACTTGGAGTAGAGTCTAAACACTTTACCTTTCGGGCTAGGGTTTTCATAGGGTGGTCCCGAGTGATTTTTGGAATTTGATATCAACCTTAAAAATAAGAGAGGTTTCCTTTAAGCCAAAAAGAGAAAAAATCGATTTTATCAAAATTGGATGAATGTTTTTTTTATTAAATTTCATTTCTGAGAACTGATCAATATTACACAAAAATGGCTTCTCTCAATTTTTCATCAAAATATCTTTGAGGGTTCCGGTAGGATGAGTATTTTTTTTTTTATCATATCTACTTAACTCTTTGAGAAATGAAATTACTTACTATTGCAAATTTTTAGGTCTATTTATAATAAAACCTTTTATTTGAATCAAATGTTTATAAACCAATAATTTTAAAGCTATAAAAATATATCTATTTATACTTTTTTTTTTCTTTTCCAACACGAAAGTTAAAATATTGTTACCGTAAAAAAATCAAACCCGAGATTTTGATGGGTGTTTCGAGGATGTTTCTTAACTCCCCCAAACCTTAAAATGTAGTTTTAGCAATGGCGTCTGTCTATGTGTCTGTTTAACCCTTAAATTAATAAAGGGGCAAAAGAGAAAAAGTCGATTTTATCATAATCAGCTTTAAAGTTTTTGATTAAAATTCGTATCTAGGCATTGATTAATATTATCAATAAAATTGCTATTTAAATTTTCCAATTAAAATTAATTCAAGGGCACTTTAAAGAAGGGGATTTGTTCATATCTCCGCAATTATTTGAGATACTAAATAACTTATTATTGAAAAATTTTAGTACTATTAAAGATTAAAAAAAAATATTTGTAACATATCTTTATAAAAACAATAATTTCTGAGATTTTGCCAAATATATTAATACAATTTTCTTAGCTTTGGTTGTACAGAACTAGTTGTACCACTAAAGTTTTAACGCAATAATTTTCTAATGTCGTAGAGTAAGTAAATAAGTATCTAAAAATTTGTTGTTCTATTTTATCCTTTAACCTCTTGGGGAAATGTTTGTACAGCAATGATCTGTCTATTATTTTAGACTCCATAGTCAATAATTACTTTGATTATTGCCAACATTTATAAATCAATTATTTAGTAGCAATGCGATAACCATAAGATGCTAAACCCCTAATAAAATGACAAATTTTAAACGTAAGTTGAAACGTAAGTTGAAATTATTTATAATACGAACTGTTGACACTTGTGGACCCAATATAGATATTTTTATTTGTCTATGCTAATGAAGTCGTAAATTCTTTTATAATAAAATTATAAAATTTAAAACTGGGAGCCAAGAAATGTTTTACCTAAGCATAGTGCAATTTTTGCTCGGGTTTGCTAATGCATATAATTTAATTCCACATATATTCCGAGTTGGGAGTAAATATCTAAATTTTTAAATAATGACCCGCCTCGGTGGCGTAGTTGGCTAACGCGCTTGTCGTGTTAAGCTCGGCTGCTGAGGACGGGGAAATCGAAGTTCGAATCTCGGTCGGGTAAACTGGGGTTGGTTTTTCTTAAATGGTTTCCCACTCTCCCTCCACGCAAATGCGGGTTCCCTTCATCTAATTCACCTTCCCAATTCCTAATCCATTAGCGTAATTAGTACATAAAGCGTATAACACGAACGGGTAGTAAGACGCGGTGCTAAATATTATTATTTAAATAATGTCTGGAGAAAATCCATGTGGAGTTTCGTAACATTTATACTAAACAATTAATAAGGAATTGTAATGAAATTAATAATTTTAGCCTTATTTATTCTCTACATAAGACTTATATTTTCTGTACATAAATTAGTGTGTACTATATATATATATTTGAAGTGGCGTGAAAACATTTATTACAATTTATTTTTTTAATGTAGGCCTATATTTTTAATTTTAATAAATAGATGAGCAATAATCTTTTATAGGCCTTTGCATTTACCTAGAAATTATTAACTTCTTTATTTTTAATGATAAAATAAATTTAAAATGATTTTCTGAAAATGTTCTCAATAATCCCTTGACCTTCTTAGCTATCCAAATTTACAGCACTCTAAGAGTGTCTACAAAAGGGCGATCGCCAAACAATCGCTTGGACAAAAAAAAAGAATTAGGAAAATCAGATCATAGTAGTCTGCAATCTGGGTAAGATCATTATTGAAGTTGGTTAGTTACCTGAACCTAGCTTTTTAGAAACCGACCGATTGACTCGAGAAGGACATTTGTATCATATCTAAAGCAATGTTTAAATTGAACTGTTTTTACAAATGTCTGCTTGATAGTGATGTCACTTGGTACTGTACGTAACAATCCCCTGATGTTGTCACTTGGTACTGCACGTAACAATCCCCTGATGTTGTCACTTGGTACTGCACGTAACAATCCCCTGATGTTGTCACTTGGTACTGCACGTAGTAATCCCCTGATGTTGTCACTTGGTACTGCACGTAGCAATCCCTGATGTTGTCACTTGGTACTGCACGTAGCAATCCCCTGATGTTGTCACTTGGTACTGCACGTAACAATCCCCTGATGTTGTCACTTGGTACTGCACGTAGTAATCCCCTGATGTTGTCACTTGGTACTGCACGTAACAATCCCCTGATGTCACTTGGTTCTGCACGTAGCAATACCATGACGTTGTAACTTGGTACTGCACGTAACAATCCCATGATGTTGTAACTTGGTACTGCACGTAACAATCCCCTGATGTTGTCACTTGGTACTGCACGTAGCAATCCCCTGATGTTGTCACATAGTACTGCACGTAGCAATCCCCTGATGTTGTAACTTGGTACTGCACGTAACAATCCCCTGATGTTGTCACTTGGTACTGCACGTAGCAATCCCCTGATGTTGTCACTTGGTACTGCACGTAGCAATCCCCTGATGTTGTCACTTGGTACTGCACGTAGCAATCCCCTGATGTTGTCACTTGGTACTGCACGTAGCAATCCCCTGATGTTGTCACTTGGTACTGCACGTAACAATCCCCTGATGTTGTCACTTGGTACTGCACGTAGCAATCCCCTGATGTTGTCACATAGTACTGCACGTAGCAATCCCCTGATGTTGTAACTTGGTACTGCACGTAACAATCCCCTGATGTTGTCACTTGGTACTGCACGTAGCAATCCCCTGATGTTGTCACATAGTACTGCACGTAGCAATCCCCTGATGTTGTCACGTGGTACTGCACGTAACAATCCCCTGATGTTGTCACTTGGTACTGCACGTAGCAATCCCACTGTTGAGGGACGAAAGCTCTCCAAAGGAGTGCATCAATTTTAACAAGGAGGTTGTGTGTCTGGAGTATACCTCGTTTGTGGGCTAAGGTGAAAAAACCTACTTAGGTATATCCGTATATCATCTCGATATCAAGAGTGAGCCAAATCCATAAAACTAGTTCAGATCTATGTCCAAGGACAGACAGACAGAAATGATAAAATCTACTTTTATGTGTTAAGGGGTGCTGCACGTAAAGATCTAGAGGCAAAAATGATTGCAGATTACAACACTTTCTTTATATATGAGAAAGATAGAAAAATAGTCTAAATTAGTTTCCTTAAACAATTAATTTTTTCAATTCAACACTAATTTGGACATTGATTTTTTTGTGTATATAATGATATTATTATTATTATTATTATTATGTGTTCTGTGTAATGACAGTTCCATTCCAGTGAACTTAGACCACCAATGCAACTTATCCACTGCCCCCACCTTTAAGTCCCAAAATTTTCTTCTTTCCTTCAAATCATCTAATATTTGAATCTTCCTTATTCCTAATCTACTCTTTCCCTCAATCTTTCCCTTTGACAAGATACGCCACCTCTATTTGAGAAATGTATTAATTTATTCAAGTAAGATATATAACACAAAATGAACATAGCTTATTATTGTACTAGATATTTTTCATTCATGTATAAAAATTAATATGGTTAATAAATATGGTTTACCAAATTATCAAGCTTAACTTAACTTGTTTTTATATATTTGTATGCACTTAGATTAGCAGTTATATGTTGATGAAGATTGAATTAAAAGTCTGGCCACTTGAAGAATGTGAGAAGGTCTATGGAAAATTATCTGACAAAATAATTTGCGTTGGCCATGAAAATAAAAAAGGTGGAAGTTGTATGGTACGTATTGATTAACTAGAGTAGAGTTTCAACTATCCGACATATGCATTTAAGTTGAGATGCAAGTACATTCCTAAAATGAAGCATTTAAGAAAAAGTTGCTGTGTACAATTATTTTTCTTTTAAACAGATTTAAGAGAATAGCACTAATTGCTATTTTTTGATTTGATAGACGTCTTCAAGTCTATTCCAAGTTCAATATTGTTTTTTATAATGAAACCTTATAATAATTCTAAGATGTTTCCTTAAAAAAAACTCTTTGAGTGAATCTTTAGTTAAATGACATTAAATTCTCAAGATATTTTAATTTGTAATTTAAAAATATTTTTCATTGAATAATGTTTTATAACATTAAAAATATATCGATGTTAATGACCATCATTTTGAACATTGATTAAAGAAATTTTATAAGTTATATTGCATTCAACATAATAAAATAATATAATGCAGTCAAATGTTTTTAAATTAAAGGATTAATAAAAGAAAACCAGTTAAAGAATACCAGTTAAAGTATCTTCGAAAATAAATGTTGATTAAAAAAAAAGTCAGGCAAAAGTTTTGTTTTTGTTTTATACAGAATAAAATACCTTTAAAAAATTGAATGTTTTTATTCAAAAAGTGTAACTTGAAATAATCTTCAAAACATCAAACAAATAAAAAATTATTTGTTTTGTTTCGTTTCTTTTTTTAATTTTTTGGGATAATTTTATATCTCATCTTAAATGCCTTATCCTGTATTTAACGGGTTATTGATATAATGTAATTAAAAGGATGGCTCGACCTTAACACAACGAAGAGAAACTGAGAAATAAAACTTAATCTATTATCTAAACAATGACTTTAGCATTTAGCATATTACAGTATATAATAAAAGTTGAATATAATTAATTTAAAATCCACTGTTCTGTTTACACTAATTAAAACATTTTTGTGAATTTTTGCATACTATGCAGCAATTAGACTAATTACTAACTTACATCATATAAGACTATATTCTGAATTGACGGTTCCATTTAGGTCGTAGAATCGGGATCTTCTCTTTCGATTTATATATTTAGAATAATATTATATTCAAGGAGTCAGTTAAGATTTTTCCGAGGAATTTTATTTGTAAATATTATTTTGAAATATTTTAGTTTCATTATATTTTAACTCAAAATTAGAATGTCTTATTTTCATTATTATAGGCCTAATCGAGTAAATAACTTATTTGTAATTTTATAAATAATATTGCCAAGATAGCGAAATGATTAATCTAGTAAAATTAACTTAGAAAAATAAAATAAAAATATTAGAAATGATCAGTGGAGTTTAATGTGTTAATAAAGAGAAGGTGGACTCATAAAAAGGGAAAAACAGAATTTGCAAACTGATATTAGTTATCAATTTAACCCTATTATGCCATCTTACGTAAAATAAACGTGTAGTAGCTGAACAATAATCAAAACCACTTCACTACCCTACCAGCGAGCATCCCCTAGCCACTCTCCACCCTCCATCATCCCCTAAGATTGTTAGAATAGAATGTATTATAACAACCTTGAGAACCCCCCCCCCCCCAACTAACGAGCCGAGTCTGCTTGATATGTTCTTATGTCACGCACGTCCTTTACGCATTTATGATGTTCCCTTACTGTGGCTTCACACATTCGCCGAAAAAACTAGCGCAGAACAGAAACGTGGTCACGTGACGTACTCTTAAGCCAATCACAAGAGTTCCGCTTAATCGGCGCGAGCTGTTTTGCTGAATTACCCGCCTCGGTGGCGTAGTCGGCTAACGCGCTAGTCGTATTGAGCTCGACTGTTGAGGACGGGGAGATCGAGGTTCGAATCTCAGTTGGGTGAACTGGGGGTGGTTTTTCCTAAATTGTTTTCCACTCTCTCTCCACGCAAATGCTGGTTCACTTCCTCTAATTCAACCTTCCAAATTCCTAATCTATAACCCGAACGGGTAGTAAGACGCGGTGCTAAATATTATTATTAATATTGCTCGAGATGTTAGACACGGGAGAACCAATAGAATCTCAGAACCAAACATCAAAAATTAGTGCGCATGCGCATTTGACTAATAATACTTCTGTGTTAAGTACTAAGAAGGCTATAGCTACATCAATTTTTTAACAGCATTTGCGTGGAGGGAGAATGGAAAACAATTTTGTATAAATCACCCTAAATACATCCGAATGAGAATCGAACCTCGATTTACCCTTCATCGGCAATCTAGTCTTCAGAGATCTTATCACCTTAAACCATGAGGCCACTGAAGCATGTATCTCCTGAACTGCTACGTGATTGGTGCATAACACACAAAGTTCGTGGGTATAAATGACTACGTCACAAGATACGTTCAAGAAACTTAGCTCACTCGTGTGGATAGCCATTAACTTTATGTAACTGATTTGCAACCTCATTGTGGATTTAATTGTGGTTAGTAATTTATTCAGCCGCTCGGTCTTAGGAAAGGGATCTTTCATTCAGTTAAGTTATGTATTTTAGCCATAGAATACAGAATTTTATTCTACTAATTAATACATGTTGTTTTAATCCAGGTATGTGCAAACCTAATTACTAAAGTGTCAAAATAAAAAAAAAATGCTGGACCATAGACTTTTTTTTTTCAAAATTCATAGAAATAATAAATACACATAAATGTATGATGTGAATAAGTTTAAATCCATTGACAATGTTTAACAATAATTATACAAACCTCAGTGGCTTAGTATATTTTTAAGTTCGTTTAGAGGATTTATATGTTAGGGTGTGAGGTGATTATAAAGAGAGGAAACAGGTGAACATCAGTAAGTCAGTTTATAAGGGCATTTTTCCTGAGTTTAAATGTCGAAAACATTTGTTAGCAGGAATATGAAGATGAGAACATTGACATATACTTTTGGGCATGACTTACAAATTTTGTAAATATTGATTTTGATTAGTTTTATGAAATCAATCCAATTTTTTTTTTTTTTAAAAAGCCTGTTTTTGAAGGAAGCACTTTTTAAATTTTCCATCCCGTACGCCAGATTGAACTTAGCAGCCGTATTTGACCAGTGGGCCGTAGTTTATCAATTTCTGTTCTATTCGATATTAGTTTTATTTACCCTCCCAGAACCCGAACCCCGTGTAACAAGACTAGCCTTCCATTCACATACAATTATCATAATAAAATGTTAACCAGAAGTAGAGTGAGAGGTGTGGTCCATTTTTATTCGTTCTATTTTTTTTTTTTTAAACGTTGAAATTGAGACGAGTGAAAACATATTAAAATATTTCAACATTTCCATCAAATTGAAAAGTAATCATTTTAAAATAAAATACGTATTCAAATAATCCCAATTTCCCTGTTGTCATTTGAAGAATACACAAAACAATACTTCAATGCGATTTCTGGTTCAAGCGTAGTCGTGTACAAGACCGTAGCTGGAGGAGGGTGAGGAGGGTTTGGGGACTAAACCCGCCCCCCCCCCCTCCGAGAAATTTTATTAACAAAATGTTTATGGCTTTATTTATGGTTCAAACAATATCAAAATTAACATAAAAATACAAATTATGGGGCTGTGTACCATAAAAAGCCTATCAGAGAGAGAGAGAGAGAGAGGCGTGTTAAGTATTTAGAAATTTTCCTAGCCTTCAGCATTTTGAGGGTTATTTTGCCATAATAAAAAGCGCTTCACAGAGCTTCAAAAAGAGTTTAATATTTGGAAAGTTTCCAAGCCTTCAGCAGTTAGGTTATTTTACCCTGAAAAAATAACCCTTCAGAGAACTTCTAGAACTGTTTATCATTTAGAAATGTTTCTAGCTTACATCAAGTGGGGGATGTGCCCACCAAAACCCCCCCTGTATACGAATGCTCACCTGTTGACAGAGCTAAATAGAAATAGATATTTTACAATTACCAAAATTAGTATACTATTAAATTCAAATAAATTGAATGTCTATAATTATATCTGTTGGGCTGTAACATGTATCAGTCTCAACAACTGATAAAATAATATTAAAATATGCTTACATGAAATCTCTAGACATAAAACATAATAAACAACATTGTAATGGTCCTTGATATGTTCCAGGCTGACTCGGGTGGTCCGTTGATATTCAAGGGTAAATTAATAGGTATAGTATCAGGTGGATCTGTAGATTGTGGTGAAAGTTTTCAGCCAGGAGGATTTTACACCAGAATTGCTGCCTTCAAAGATTGGATAGATAGCCATACAGTCCGCCGAAGAAGACGTAAAGGCTCCAGATTTATGGCGAGATTTTCATACTTTAGAAAGATGCCAAAATATTGACACGAACTCTTATTGTAGGACTTTAAAATGGCTGGAATTACTAAAAAAAAAATTATGTAGTTTAATTGTTTTTGGAATTTAAACAGCTTATTTAATTGTTTATTAACTTTTTGTTTGTTTGCAAAAAAGCACCTTTTTGAAAGCACCTAATGGAATTATGGGTATTCATCCTTAAAAATGTTCGTGCAATTAGATAACTATATAATTGATAAAAACATAATGAATATAATAAATTGGGACCTCTAAATTCCAGAAATAGTAAATAGCTAATAGTATATTTTTTTTAAATACAATTAATTTTAATCATAGCTAACGAAAGATTATCCTAATATATAAATAATAAATGTAAACAGAAGTGATCATAGACAATGTTGGTTCAGTCATCTTATAGGAAGGAGGTTTTAAACTTCCCCTTTGTCAACAGATACGCATCGGAATAAAAAGTTCCGATGTCGCACGATTCTTTCCGAGCTACGTTCGTACTTGGAATAATATTTATCCGTAATAATTAAATAATATGTATACATTAAAATTATAAGAGTCTTTGTCATTATTATAACAATCACATTAAATAAATAATGCCCAAATAAAAAAATAAATTATATTGCATGTTTTTAATATATTCAATTTTATATACAACATGGTTTTAATATCTTCCCATTAAAATACTATTTTTTTATTTGTAAATCACGAGACTATTATAAAGTACTAATATTAGTTGTATTGTATTGAAGACGCTTTTCCCAGAAAGTTTTTACTCAATCAACTTTTAATAACTTGAACTATGTTTATATTTTGTTAGGTGAACGCATGCTATTAATTGTACCATCGTTTATTCAGGAAACGAAATATTAGAGAATCTTTAGATAACTTCTCAACAAAAATGGAACTCAATATAGTTTGGACAATTGTAAATTTATTTTCACAATTACAATATATAGTTTTAATCATAAACACACAGGACCAAAAACTAATATAATTTGGTAATTACTTTATTATTGATTTATATATATATAAATATAAATATATATAAATATATAAAAATATAAATATATAAAAATATAAATATATAAAAATATAAATATATAAAAATATAAATATATAAAATATAAATATATAAAAATATAAATATATATAAATATAAATATATATATATAAGAGAGGACATTAAGAGAAATAGGACAGGTCCTTTTGGGGTTCCCGATGGAGATGTAGATACAAAGCAATGGACCAAATAAAATCTAATAGAGATTTTAAATTCATGGCACGAGGTACAATTTGTCCATTTACTGCCGCTATTAGTTTTAAAAAATTTCAAAATTACGCGTGAGGTAGATATTTCACAGTGTTCAGGACAGAAAAACAAACATACACAAACTCTTCATTTATTAATAATGATTAAATTAAATATACATTTGGTGAGAAAATATAAATTGTATATGGAACTTGAGCCCGAGAATTTCGACTTAGTACGCCAATGCTATTGCAATTAGCAATGTAGGAATAATCCTGTTCTCAAGTATACTGTCTACTTTCACTTTAAGGAAGAGTCTGATGGACATGTGGAGTCAATGATTACCTGGGACCATCAAAGAACAAAAGCCTGGGTGACCTGGTGGTCTAGGGGTAAGGTGTCGGACTTCTGTGCTGGGGGTCCGAGGTTCAATCCTCGGTCCCGGCACAGATTTATCTGATTTCCAAACCCTTCCTTCACCTCTGACAAGACATCTTGTGAATGTGGGGAATGCCAGGCCGCCACCATGGTTCGGATTCCACGTTAAACTGTAGGTCCTTCATTTCATCTCACAATCACCCTACCATTACGCATTAGCGTAAGTGCGTATAACCCGAACGGGTAGTAAGACGCGGTGCTAATAATAATAATAATAACAACAAAAGCCTGATCTTGGATCTCAGGACTTTAAGGTGGAGAAGACTGGATTACCAAGCTTTGATATCAGAAGATGAATCACTTGGTTATACCCTGGAATGAATACTATTTAGTAATTAGGGCTATTTAAATTAGATATGGTTCTAGGACTAAGATGGTAGAGACAAGAGTAAAGCGAGAGTTTCAAAGATAGATCATGCATAGGACCAACTTTTACACTTTATCATAATTGAATCTGTGACACTTTAAATAATATATCTATTATTTTTTACAGATGACAGGATTTGTGACAGTGGCGAGTAACAAGCCCCACGAAATACAACAAAATAATAACTAGCCCTGACTTTAAAACTAAGCCTAGCTCTAAATTTAGATTGGTTAAATACCTTCGTTCAAGGTCAACGACGACGCAAATCTTAATCTATTCCGGGAACAACCGGTACCAGTTATATCTCCATGACTTCACTGAACTAGCGTAGTTACTCGAACTGATGCAACTTGTTGCCTAACCTTTTTACTGGCGTAATTATTACTCATGCATGCGTAAACTTTGGTGGCCGAATGCTTTAATACGTCACTCTCGCAATATACTAAAGTGCAGATGACGGGGACATCGGGGTTCGTATCTCAGTCGGGTATACTGAGGAAGTTTTTTTAAAAATAGTTTCTTCCTTTCCCTCTATGCAAATGCGTGTTTAATTTATCTATATTCAGCTTTCCTCACCCCTAGCTCACTAGTGTAATTAGCAAGTATGCGTACAACCTGAATAGATAGTATTATTATTATCACCGCGTCTTACTACCCGTTCGGGTTATACGCACTTACGCTAATGTGTAATGGTAGGGTGATTGTGAGATGAAATGAAGGACCTACAGTTTAACGTGGGATCCGAACCACGGTGGAGACCTGGCATTCCCCACATTCACAAGATGTCTTGTCAGAGGTGAAGGAAGGGTTTAGCAATCAGATAAATCTGTGCCAGGACCGAGGATTAAACCCCGGACCCCAGCACAGAAGTCCGACATCTTACTCCTATACCACCAGGTCACCGTAGAATAGGTATTGAGACATAGTGATAAAAAGATAACAATAAGAACATGAAGGAAGTGAGTTAGAGCATAATGCTCACAAAAATACTTTTAAGTAATAATTGAAAACATTTTAATCAAAACCACCCATCGGAACCATAAATTAGGTTACTCTATGGTCTATATATAATCTACTTTAATTTCTATATTGGTTTAAAGTAGAAATATCTCCTGTAGTTATTTTTCCTTTGATTAGATATTGATATTTTTCCCAGAGAGAAAACAAATTGATTTCATATCAAAAAGAGTATTTGTTATATTCACAGATAATTATTTATATACACGTTGTTTAAACAGTCTAATAATATGTCAAAAAAAATTAAATAAATAGTCGCCCAAGGTTCATATTATAAAATTTCCCTAAATATATATCAAAAGTGACCCACACTGTTAACAGAAACAATTTTATAGCACATGACTTGGTGTACAAATAAGTTAAATTAGATTTATCAAATTTTTAGTGTCATTCAAAACATTAAAAACATTTGTTTTATAAGCCTATTCATGAGTATTATATAATGATGAAAAAATACACGAAAGTATTATTTTTTCTTTGCAGTAACATTAATTATATCATCATTGGGCCAGTGCTAAGCGTTCTATACTCTGGATTCACAGCCCAAGGTCTATTTCAAGCAATGGTTGTTAAGACATAAGTTTGTAAAACTACCAAATATTTTTAATCCGTGAGATTATAAGAGAGAGAGAGAAAGAAAGTTATATTTGAGTTTGCTAAATTAAATTTATTAAAACCGATTCCGGACTTTGAAAACTTAAAAATAGTGAAAAAAGTAAAAAAAAAACTTGAAATGTACAAAAAAAAAAGCTCTTTTTAAAAGGTGTGTAATTAAAATAAACATTTCTCTACTAAACTCTTGTATTTTACTATAACTGATTTACAAATATTTGATTCATAAAAAAGTATAACCGCTCCCAAATCAACCCTCTCATCTTAGCTACAGTATCTCATCAAGAATGTGTATTTTACAACCATACAAGCAAAAAGGATACAAAGTTCATTTCCTACACATATTATGTTCTCATTCCGGCAACCATGTCATTTGTGACCTACCCCCAACATTATCCCACACAAATAACACACAAAGGTAAGCACAAGAGAGTTATAAATTTATTTACAGAATAACAGGATACAGCTCAATGAGGGAGCGGAACATACAGAGTTAAAACACTAAGCAAGGACATAAGCCAGTTGGGCAACAAGACACAAGGATTACCGCCAAGGCCAGTTGGGCACCAAAATAATAACAAGCAACAGACGGCCCCTTATTCTTAGACGTCCCAGAATGGCGTCATCAGAGAAGGGAAAAAATCAAATAAACTGGTCTCCTATTACTCTATAATAAATACCTTTCAACATCATAGGCAGAGAGCCAACACCTGCCCAAAATCCAAAACATTAGGTGAGCCAAGAGCTCAAGTACCCAACCTAAACAACGATAGAGGTATAAATATAATATCTGACAAAATATAAAGTCCAAAGTCAAGTAAGAATACCTAAATGATTTAATAAAAAACGGAGCACCCTCCGTGGATATAGGTACTGGGTGGCCCGTGGCCCCACATTTAATAACCATATGAATATAGATACAAGCAAAGAAACAACAATAAACTACCCTAACATTAACATCCAACAAAGTGTCCGTACAAGAATTAATCCCTCCACCAGCTCACGGTCCCACATTTAACCAACATTGGTAGGAAACCAAGGCGGTAAATATAAACTATTTCTACCCTTCTAAAAAAGGTCCTGATGGAAAAAGATTAAGTTTACATTACGTAGCTCACAGTACTAGAGGAAAACTGAGCAAGAAAGATGATATATTAAGTTTAAACAAAATAAAGTCCAGGAAGATTATCTACCAAATCTGAACTAATAGCCATAATCTTGTGTAGAGTACATTATGGTAATAAACCCAGCGTTATTAACACCTTGGAACGGAGCTATTGAAAATCTAGAAACTATTGTGGCACATCCGATTACAAGTCACATTTAGAACTCAGGGGATTCGAATTGGATAAAGTCACCATATTTGACCTTTACAACGCCAACAAGCAGATGTTAACTTAAATTCTATCCCAAGCACATTATAACTATCTAATAAAAATCATCCAATAAAGTATTAACTCAAAACAATTAATTCATTTAAAAGTGTATATATTTTTTTTTACAATAAATGATGACTTTCTTAAATTTTTCGGGTTTCATAGCCGAACTATCTTTTACAACATTTTAATAAATGCATTTAATAGTGGATCAAAGAGTAGTGTTTCCATTAGTTATGTTTGAGTAAATTTTATCAACTAGTGTAAACGAAAAATTAGCAATCAAAGTATTGATATTATCCAAAACATCGCCCTTCTTGTCCCAACAAAAATCAAAATTGGATTAATTATAAATATATATTTTTAACATAATGTTTTGCAAATATATAGTTTTTTAAGTAGGATTTTGAGTGCTGTTAATCAAAATATATTGTCAGTGTTGGTGTTATAGAAAACTTTGGAATAAAGTATATTGAACAAATTGTTGTTATTATTATTATTATTATTATTATTATTATTATTATATAGCACGCGTCTTACTACCGTTTGGTTATACGCACTTACGCTAATTTGTAATGGTAGGATGATAGTGAATGAAATGAAGGACTACAGTTTAACGTGGAATCCGAACAGGTGGAGGCTGCATTCCTCACATTCACAAGATGTCTTGTCAGAGGTGTAGGAAGGTTGGCAATCAGATAAATCTGTGCCGGACGAGGATTGAACCCGCCGCCAGCATAGAAGTCTGACACCTACCCCTAGACCACCAGGTCACCTAACAATTGTTACTTAATATACTTAAAAATGTGAACATATTATATTTAACTTTTATGTTTCTAGTGAAACCCTTTTGTGTTGTACCAGATGAAGCAGCGTTAGTCATTTATTTATTTATTTTGTTTAATTATGATCTTTAATAAAAGACATTGTGTTTAAATCATTTAACTCAATAGACACAAACTAATTTTATGTGTGTTAAAAATACTAACCTCAAAATTTAATCATCGAAACATCTATAAAAAACACATTTGAATACATTCTAAATTAATTTTGTTCAAAAGTGATTTCAGATATGTTCTTAGAAGCTGGCTATAAACGTTTTTATATTAAATCATTAATAATGTAATGTTTGTACAAATATATGAATGAACTTAAAATGCATTTTTACTAATAGCTTTTTAATAACTCCTTATCAAAATAAAAAAAATTATTGGTTGTAAAACCAGATAATATAAAGTAATGATATTATTAATATGTTATTATAAACACTAAATATACATTCTCAGAAAGCATTTACTTTTAACCATCGATGTTTAATAACTGACAATTAATCTAGTTTGCAAGATGGACACAAGCTAATAGTTTTTTCATTGTTTTTTTAGCAAACAAAATATTTAGAAACCTTTAGATAACTGAGTAATATCTACTCAAGAAGAATGGAACTCAATATATTTTGGATTATTGTCCATTTATTTTTAGGTAGATATATTTTTACATTTACAATATAATATAATATAATTTTAATCATAAAAACTCTAGAGCATAAACTAATAGAATTTGATAATTATTTAATGCTGATATAGCATTTATTTATTAATCTCTTGAGCAGGTTAATAAATGATACGGTGCATCACACATACTTTCTCCTGTTTTTACCTTTAAATTTACATTTTACTAAAAACTAGTAAGTTTTGTGAAAGGAAATAATAGTTATATACATTGTTAAAGATTTTATCTTTAATAGTACCTATAACAATATTACAATGGTAAGTTATTTTGTATCTCAAATAGTTGCAGATAAGTTATAAATATTGAATATCTAATTCCGAAAAAAAATCGGGGAGATTTTATAAGAACCCCAGATACCATGTTTTAGCCAATTCTGTTAAATAGTTTTGGTTCTAGCCCGAGGTATGGACATAAAGAATGGTTAAAAGCACTTTACTGTTTGAGGGGTTCATGAAACATTGACATTTTATCAAAATCATGAGTTAGATTTTTTTGGCGATCACTATACTTTATCTCCGAGGTGTCGAGAGAAAGTCAAATGGGAAATTTACAATACCATACTATATCCCTTAAACGACTTTTATTCCGCACATTTCTATACGTTTCAAAAAAGTAAATTTCAATAAACCATAAAAGGTGACCTGGTGGTCTAGGGGTAAGGTGTCAGACTTCTATGCTGGCGGCCGGGGTTCAATCCTCGGTCCCAGCACAGATTTATCTGATTTCCAAACCTTTCCTTCACCTCTGACAAGATATCTTGTGAATGTGAGGAATGCCAGGCCTCCACCGTGGTTCGGATTCCACGTTAAACTGTAGGTCCTTCATTTCATCTCACAATCACCCTACCATTACACATTAACGTAAGTGCGTATAACCCGAACGGGTAGTAAGACGCGGTGCTAATAATAATAATAAACCATAAACCGTCTGGATTTGTAGAAAAAATAAACATCAGTTTAATGTTCAAGTTAGTAAAACAGAGAGAAATCAAACATATAAATGTCGGTTGTGAAGCAAATAAAAGGCATATTATTGATAATTACATTCGATTGCCATACATTTTATGTAATGAATATGGTGGCGTGGTGTGAAAAGTAGTGTTTAAAGGGGACGGATGTAAGAATGTTTAATTTATTTTTATAGCCTTATTTTACAGGTCTATGCACCGAAGCTACATTTAAAAAATCACCCAAAATAATTAATGGCGTACCAACCTCTATAAAGCGGTTCCCTTTTATGGTAAGTGTGTATTTATAGTTTTTTAATTGGTTTGGGCGTGACGAAAAAAAAAACTTTAAGTGGGTCCCACTTTCATTTTATTATAGATGCTACATATATATTTTTAACTATTCATTCACAACGAGATATTAAAATAAAATAATAAATATGAATTATATTATTTTGAAATGTATTATATTACATGATTCCCGGCCTTAGAATGGCTAAGTTAAGTTAAATATTTCATACAAATGAAAATAATAAATCACATAATTATTTTCATTAATACAGTTTCTTCAAATTTATTTTTCAGCTAGTATCTGGTTGAATTCCTACGCATGCGCAAACACAGTTTTAAGATAGGGAATTCTTTGGCTTCTAAGGTCTAATAATTTTACCCCATTTTACTTTTATTTCAAGGTATTAATGATAAACTTTATCTATAATGACCAAGTGAAAGCCATCGAGTAACCTAGAGACATGCTACACCTGACATACTATTTATTATTATTATTATTATTAGCACCACCTCGTCTTACTACCCGTTCGGTTTATACGCACTTACGCTAATGTGTAATGTTAGGGTGATTGTGAGATGAAATGGAGGACCTACAGTTTAACGTGGGATCCGAACCACGGTGGAGGCCTGGCATTCCTCACATTCACAAGTTGTGATTAATACACGTCTTGTCAGAGGATGAAGGAAGGGTTTGGTAATCAGATAAATCTGTGCCGGGAATTAGGATTGAACCCCGGACCCCCAACACAGAAGTCCGACACCTACCCCTAGACCCCAACTTGTCAATGTGTGTAATGCCAGGCCTCCACCGTGGTTCGGATCCCACGTTAAACTGTAGATCTCCACATTTCATCTCACAATCACCCTACCATTACATATTAGCGTGTGTATAACCCGAACGGGTAGTAAGACCTAGTGTTAATAATAATAATAATAATAATAATAATAATCTTAACCAATATACTTTGTTTGGTCTCGTCTTATAAAATACACTTGAAATTCACACGTCATTGAACAGTTTATTTACATTATAATTACTCTATTCCCTCCATGGTGTGTGCCCGTAAGTGATCCTTATCAACCAAGTATACGCTGCAGTTAGCGATGATATTGCCAACATTCGCAGAAAGAAGGTGTCATGTGGTCAGCACAATCAACCCTCACCGTTTTCTAAGCCAGAGCTGCTTTTTATTATTATTATTATTATTATTATTAGCACCGCGTCTTACTACCCGTTCGGGTTATACGCACTTACGCTAATGTGTAATGGTAGGGTGATTGTGAGATGAAATGGAGGACCTACAGTTTAACGTGGAATCCGAACCACGGTGGAGACCTGGCATTCCTCACATTCACAAGATGTCTTGTCAGAGGTGAAGGAAGGGTTTGGTAATCAGATAAATCTTTGCCGGGACCGAGGATTGAACCCTGGACCTCCAGCACAGAAGTCTGACACCTTACCCCTAGACCACCAGGTCACCTAATAATTTATTTACTAAAGTAATTCCTCATTTGTCCTCACGAAGCTGAGTCTGGCTCCGTTCTAGGTCAACTTGTTCACAGAAAATTTTTGGACTCGTTAGGGATCGAACCCGGACCTCTATATCTGTGGCCAGGAGCTCTGACAACTAGACCTATGTCCCAAATTTACTACAATTTAAACATTAAAAAAATATATACTATATAGATTCTCGTTTAAAGTACGAATGGCAGCATCACAGATTAATTTTAATAAAGTTATAATTTAAAGTACACTTACAGACATGCTCAAATATTTGAAAACCTTTCCGTTCAAGAAACAATTAAAATTAATGATCGACATTGTGTGATATGGAAATATATTATTTACATGTTGCTTAATCAATTTTAAGGTAGTGAGAAATAAGTATTTTAAGGAAGCTACAAGAAAAATTATTAGAAATAACAACAACAAAAAATCTCAGTCAATATTAAAAAGAATAAACAATTATGACACTTTAAAGTAATACATATATTATATGCTTGGTTATTAAAAACGTGTCTCAATTACATAGATCTTATGAATCAACTATATAAAAAGCCTTTGGCATAGTAAAACTAAAAAAAGCATCATAATGACTCAAGTATATGGTTGATGTTATCTGTGTTCAACCCTTTCATTGCTTGTATTATTTTAGTTCCATTTCTCTATAATATGCTAGAGCCTTATTCTCTACGACCATGCTTTCAAACATAGAAAAGAAGTTAAAATTGTAAAGAACTATGAGTATAGAATATTAATGTTCTGGAAACTGAGCCATAGATAAAAAGAAAGAGAATTCTTTAATTGGATTCAACTGCAACCAATCAAGAGTAATTAAAAGATATAAAGAAATTATTATTATTAATAATAATAATATTTAGCACCGCGTCTTACTACCCGTTCGGGTTATACGCTTTAAGTACTAATTACGCTAATGGATTAGGAATTGGGAAGGTTGAATTAGAGGAAGTTAACCCACATTTGCGTGGAAGGAGAGTGGAAAACCATTTAGGAAAAACCACTCCCAGTTCACCCGACCGAGATTCGAACCTCGATCTCCCCGTCCTCAGCAGTCGAGCTCAACACGACAAGCGCGAATTATTAATCATATTCGTAACTTTAACACTTTTTGTCATGACACAAATATTGGTGGTGTATTTATACGATAATTATGTTCATATTACGGTGTTCAGGATATATGTTTCTAGGCGTACTAATCAACCACTAAAATAATTATTATCAAACTAACCACATCAAGTGGATATAGGTAGGCCATGTTTAGATGTTATGTAATGTGATCTGTCATAGAGACCCAACACGTTTTATCAGAAAAATTATTGTTCAATAATTAATGTAGTAAATTTATTCAGAAATTACCCCGGTCAAATATACCATGTTTTTTTAGTCATAATTAAGTGAAATAACAATTAACATTTCCATTTCATCTTTCTTTCATTGAACTAACATTTTGAAAAATTAATTTTTAAAAATTATCCGACTAAATCATAATTATTTATTTTTCTAGGTTAAATTCATAAATTTTTACACCAAGATGGGATGTGCCGCTAACATTATTAGTGAACGTTACGCCTTAACTGCAGCACATTGTACTGAGGGGTGAGTTGTAATAATTAGATTCTAGAAAATATAATTTGTTTAACCTATCAGTGTTCCCGTTGATTAAAGAAGTGTCGTCACTTGTCACCATTTGTCAATTTTTGATTCTCTGTCAGGAAATCATTTTCAAAATATAATAAATACAGTTAACAACTGCGACCAGACTCCTGAACATATGTGTTTAAATAGTGTCCATTCTCACCTAAAAGATAGTGAGTTTATTATTTAAAATATATAATCAATTTAAATAGAGAGTAAATAAATTCAAGAGTTTTAAATTAATTTAATCACTAACACCTATCCTCTATAAAGATAATACCAGCTATCTGAAGTTATAGCAAGGATGATTTTTTTAGAACAAAGTATATCGCTATATATGTCACTTTAGGGATCAAAGGGTTTGTTATATTAAATGGTCTTACGCCAAGTAGTTTTCCCCCTGCACGACTGGTCAATTATTACATTCTAGTCCCATTAGAACTGGTGAAATTTGTAAACATTACGATAAGTAAAACAACTTTGAAAGTTATAACCAACAGTATATATTATAGTAATTAAATAACATTAAAAGGTCTACCTTACCTCTGCCACTAAATATAAGCACCAAATCCTCCCAACGGAAACAGAAGGTCTTCTCAGCACAAGCGTTCAAGTCCAACACAAACTTAAGAAACCGTACCACTGGACAGCCGACACAAAACTAGTCTCATTTGACAAAACAACAGCTCACCGCTCATGTTATGACGTAGGCCACAGATTATTCAGAGCGCCGTTGGATTTTTAATAGCGCTGTAGTGGATGAAGTGGACAATATTGACGTCCAAGCATCACTGGAAGTATCAGACTATTGTGGGTATGCTACCACAATAGGTAAATCCACCTTTTAGCGGACCAGGCTAAATATCTGAGGAGAGTTCCATGTGATAGGAAACGTTTCATAAAAGAGAAAATTAAAATTTTCCAGGAATGTAATGGAGATAAAATGAAATAAAATATTTAAATAAATCTGAAATATTTTAAATTTTTAGTTTGTGGTTGATGAAATGGAGAGGTGTGAGTGGGGTGTCGAAATGTACTAAACTTATATAATAAAACTATGTCTTACTGTGGAAGAAGATTTAAATGTATCAAGAAGATTTCTGATTCACTACAAACACAATGAAAAAATAATAATAATTTCAAAGTTGCTTATCTTAAAATAGTAGAGGAATAGCCCCGATAAATAATTACAAAACTAATATAACTAAACACTTGGCGTTTAATGAAAAATCGAAACCATAAATAAAATTTATAATCGCAAGCAGATATAGTGACTAATCCATAAAGACAGAAAAGTCAAAATATAGTAAATTTTTTAATTCAAGTGGATACAAGAGTCCGCGGGATGACCTAGTGGTAGGGGTAAGGTGTCAGACTTCTATGCTGGCGGCCGGGGTTCAATCCTCGGTCCCGGCACAGATTTATCTGATTACCAAACCCTCCTTCACCTCTGACAAGACATCTTGTGAATGTGGAGAATGCCAACCCTCCACCGTGGTTCGGATCCCACGTTAAACTGTAGGTCCTCCATTTCATCTCACAATCACCCTACCATTACACATTAGCGTAAGTGCGTATAACCCGAACGGGTAGTAAGACGCGGTGCTAATAATAATCCACTAAAGTAAGGTGTATTTATATTTATAGAATACAATCTCCAGGCGACATTTCACTCGAAGTAGGTACATCCTATTGGCATGGGCATGGAGTTAGACATACAGTCCGAAATGTAATTGACCATAGAGGTTTCAATCTTCCAGATATAAATAATGACATATCTCTACTGGAGGTAAGTTTATATATACATACTCATAATACTATACATCTATATACCGTATTATCTTGTGAATGTGGAATGCCAGCTCACGTGTTCGATTCCAGTTTAAATGTAGTCCTTCATTTACATCTTCATTTCAATTGTTAATTATACATAGGTCTAGAGCGTATACTCAACGGTGTTAAAGCGTGCTAATAAATAATATAATATATACGGGAATTATGATATTATAAGTAATTATATATTGTATTTTAAGCATTGTTAGTCATTTTAATTGATACAAGATTCTAATATGTCAAGTGTTCAGCAATATATAAAAATCCAATATATCGCTATGATATTAAAATGTGATTAGATTTCAAATTTTAAATTTTTATAAATAAAGATTCTATATATGTAATTTTGTTAATGACATATATTATATTAAATGTTTTCATATTTTTAATATATAATATTATGAGATTATATATATATAAACTAGGCAATTTAAATGTGGTTAAAATAATAGAATTATTTCTAAGAAGTTGGGGGGAGGGTGGCATCGGGTAAATTATGTCTACAGTGTGTAATAGAGATCGGTCTTTAAATCGAAGATTGACAAAATAATATTATTGTTAATAACTTCACAATTAGTAAATATACTTATTTAATGTGAAAAGTTACGTAATAAAGGTTGAGAGGGTCAAGTTAGATGTCAACTAGTTACATGGGGGTGGGGGGAGGGTTAAAAGAGGTTAAGAAAAGTGTTAAGTGGCTTATGACCCCTTAAACTAAGACATATTTGTATTATGTTTATTATATATTATAGCAACTACATTGTTGAAAAATTTTAGCCAGAATAAAATACATGATTTATAAAAAATAATAATGAAACGGTATAAGGAAAAAAAAAATTATTTATCAAACAACTAGTACATATTTATTGGTCAAAATTACAAAAGATAATTCAAATGGAACTAACTGTTGCCCTTTCTTCTAATTTTTGTTGTGTCGTTTTGAAATTGGTATTGATATTTTTAATTTCAGATTTATTTTACCAATGTAGGATATTTTTACATACACAAAACATACATACACATATATACTTATACACGTATACACATACACATACATATATATACACATACATATTCATACATACACATAATAGTCATACATACATTTATGAGCGTGTTATAGAAGTCTTAATACATGCATTCACAAGAATTTCACATATTTTAAATAGAAATTACAGCAATAAATCATGGCTCCCATGCACAGTACATAAGCTACAGCAATTATTTCAACATTAATAACGCTCTACGGAGACTGGTGGTCTAGGGGTAAGGTGTCAGACTTCTGTGCTGGCGGCCGGGGTTCAATCCTCGGTTCCGGCACAGATTTATCTGATTACCAAACCCTTCCTTCACCTCTGACAAGACATCTTGTGAATGTGGGGAATGTCAGGCCTCCACCGTGGTTCGGATTCCACGTTAAACTGTAGTCCTTCATTTCATCTCACAATCACCCTACCATTACACATTAGCGTAAGTGCGTATAATCCGAACGGGTAGTAAGACGCGGTGCTAATAATAATAATAATAATAATAATAATAATAATAATAATAATAATAACTCTCTCTTATCGACACCAATCAAAGAAACTATGTGACAGACTTAATGATCAATTCATATGATAACTATTTCAAATGTTTCATTTATCCATAGATTAACAGCTGTTATAAATAAATTTTCTCATCAAATGACACAAAGCATAGCCTATTATCACATATATTGTTCTGAGACATGTTTTTAAATGGATCAGGAAGAATATGCAATGAAACTACTTAATAAATTGTAATATATAAATAATAATGTATATGTTGTCATCCAAATAAATGTTATGTTCAGGTTAATAAACGGTTCCAGTTCAACAGGAGAGTACAACCTATTGCCATATATCCTTATTTCTATGTTCCTGATGAGAGTAAAGTCACGGTGGTTGGTTGGGGAAAAACTGATACAAATGCTAACGTAAGTGAACAAATAAAGTAGCAGACTTAACTCTAACATAGTGCTAATCCCTTGACCTACAATATTAATAATTTGAGAATATAAAATAGAATGTAACAAAATAAGTATGTGTATTTGGAATAGATTTTAAGATATGTTAAAGGAATTATGCTATTTAAATGTAAAGCTTAGCGTAAATTAATTTTTAGCTAAAAAAATATTTAGAGGTTGGTACTGTTCTCATATTATTTATTAAAATATGCATTAATTCAAAGTACATGTTATTTGTCAGTTCAAATTATAGTTGGTTTT
Organism: Timema cristinae; assembly: GCA_039000515.1. Lineage (NCBI taxonomy): Eukaryota > Metazoa > Arthropoda > Insecta > Phasmatodea > Timematidae > Timema > Timema cristinae. Next base: position 22,767,807 of record JBCFYV010011135.1, read on the forward strand.
TAAATCTAGATAATAAGTTATTCGTATATGAGAAATAGTAGTTAATGTTCCTTGCCAATTATACGAGGTTCCAGGTTCGATCCTCAGTGCTTTCAGATATTTCTGTGTATATCTATAAATGGGTCAACTCAACCTCATGAGGACAAATGAGGAGCTACTTGAATAAATAAGTAGCAATTCAGGTCTATAAAAATGAGATTAACTTCAGGAGTTTTCATTACGCTGACGTCATGACACCTCTATTCGCAAATGTTGGACCAAGTTCACCCAAATGTGGTGGCTGCTCGGTTTGTATATCTCGGTTTTTAGTCTAGCGCTAATAAGTATTTCTTTTATATTCATTATAATTTATAAAGTTAATTTATTTTACATAATAACAATTATTATTTATTTGATAATTGGTTTTATTTGAAACATACATTTATTTTCTTTATTAATACATGGGTGAAGCCTTTGGTTAACCATTCAACAGTGCTGTGCATGATCAACACTAAAATGACGTAAATAGTCGACGTGAGTTCAGTCAATAAGTTTCAGATTACGTGTGCACTGAAGGCTTAAGGTTATTTGAAATTGTAAGTGGAGTCTAAGAGAAACCAACGGTAGCTAAAGATCTTTCAGAGTGTCTGAAAAATGACGCAAATTCTATGTTCACTATTTTGTTGGCAATGGTCAAAAGTAAATCATGCTCAAAGAGAATTCGCTCAACCTCAGAAGAGACCTTAGACAATTTAAACTCTGCGTTTCAGCAAAAAGTCCGAATTAAATAAATTGCTCATACTTGACCGATTTCATCCATTCAAGATGGACCCTAAAGACTCAATTGTTCAACACATCGCGAGGGGTAGAAAAACTCGTGGCGCAAATAAAGGAAACTGGAGAGATGACGAACTGAGCTGCCATTATTACAAAGATTCTCGAACGGAACTCTAACCCCCTGAAATACCTGAAATTTCCACAAGCCTGGTTGTCAATGGACGAAGAAAAACAAACCGTCGAGAAAGTGACTGCTCGACTAATGATGAAGAAGCAAGATTAACAGAGACGGAGTTTTCCAAAAATGCGTTCTTCACCTCCAAAGCTTCTCGATACAGCACTAGGATTAGTTGGTAAAAGGACTACGTTAGTAAAATTTTTAAACTCAAGAATATAAAGCCCATAGTCATAATTATTATATTAATCACATTTAGATATAAAAAAACAAACCCTTTAAGAATATAAAAAGCTTGAATATCTTCCCATGTCAGGCAAGTGACTCAAGCGTCTTTTGATGACTTTTCGGTGAAACAATCCATCCTTTGTGGCAGATTTTATCAGGTTTGAGAGCCATGTTTGTTACAATGGTTTACTTAAATTTCAAACAAACATAATTGTTTCTATATATTTATATGCACCTAGGAGAGCAGTCCGTTGTTAATGAGAGTTGAAATAGAAGTCTGGCCACAGGACGAGTGTCGAAAGTTCTGGTATAGACCTCCCTCGTATATCGAAATAACGGACAAAATGATTTGCGCTGGCCGTAGAAAGAAAAAAGGTGGAGTTTGTGATGTACGTATTAATGATATATTACTTATTCTATGACGTTAGAAGTTTGAAAACTAATTGCTGCACATAAAACAGTATGTCCCATATCCCTATTTTGTGCTAGTTATATCCCTCACTAGACACAATACCTATCTTGATATAGTTTTATCCAGTCCTCCTCATTACACCCTATTTGTATTAGTTATATTCTGATGTTATCCTCCCATCTGCGTCCAGATCCTCTCAATGGTCTATTTCAATTGGGTTTGCCAGTAAATACACTGAATACGGTTCTAGAATAACCCATTCACACTGAATTTCCTGCACACTGTATTCTACGAGACTTGATAATCCTAACAATATCTTGTGAAGAGTACAAGGTATGTTAATCATCATTATTTAACCTCCTCCATTCCCCAATATCCTCATTCCTTTTTGGACCAATTATCTTCCTAAGCACCTTTGTTTCCGAAAACCCTAAATTTGTTTTCTCATGAAAAGAAATAGATCCCGTTTCACACCAATAGAGAACAATCGGTAAAATTATTGTTTTGTTTATTCTGAGAGTTACATTCCTTGAAACAAGGCGAGATGTCCAAAATTAGAAAGATATATTTTCCAGACACAGTGTTATTATAATAATTTTAAATGCCACTAGATTAAATCCCTATGCCTATATTTGTAGGGTGAATTCTATAGGTTATCTCAACAAATGATAACATATTATTTAAATATTCCTACATGAAAACTAGACATAAGAACACAAAATGTTAACAATGTTTTGTCCTTGTGATGTTCCAGGGTGACTCTGGAGGTCCGTTGATATACATGGGTAGACTGATAGGTATAGCATCATTTTCTTATGTTGGCGAGTGTGGTGAAAAAAATATACCAGCAGCTATTTACACCCGAGTTGCTGCCTATAAATGTTGGATAGATAGCATTGCATTCAACCAGAGAGAACGTAACTAGGCAACACATGTAAAGCAAAATACTCATACTGAAGGTGTTGTACTCGTAATCAAGGAATATACACACATTTTTATACTAAGTTGTTCATGATTATAACGTACTTAGGATCATTCTTAGTTCTTTATTTAAAGCTAAATCTATAAAAAACATATTAGTGAGGTATTTAGTTAACTAAAGCTTTAAATGGTTGTAGCGGGTATAAAAAAAATTGTAATTGTTAAAGATCGTATATAAAATTTTATGTAAATGCAACATAGTTACCACATTTTTATCTAAAATACATTGAAGTACAATCCTTGCTCGGAAGAAATGTTTTTTTTATTGATTATCTTTATTTACAGTCTTTTCAACATAAGAGTGGTGATGACTCACAGCTATTATATGTTTATTTAAATTCAAACATTGTTTGAACGTCAACAATGTCAACATGTGTGTAAATAATATTTCCTTTGTAATTTACCATATTTTCAATAAAATGTATTACTAAACGATTCTAATAAAACTTCCTTAAGGTTTACTGTATAATTTGCTCATTCGTAATTAATTGACAGAATAAAATATATTCTGATTATATATTTTGTTTCGAGGTTATGGCAATTAGAGATACTAATTAAATAATTAATTGAATTTTATTATAGTCACACTTGTAGCTTCTTTTAAACGTCTTCCATAAATTATAAAAATATAAATAAGTTTGAGTAACTAAATAAAATATAAAAAGTCACACAAAAAGATATTTAATTCACACCATAGGTGCAAGTAAGCATTCTATGTCACTCAGCCTCCTTGTGTTTGAATAAATGCATTCTTCTCGTAACTCTAGGCAGGGTCGATTTATCCATTAAGTTAGGCACAGTGCCTAGGCCCTACAAACCTTTTAAGGCCTATCAACACTTTAAGCCCTGTAAATTAATTGAATTAATTAAAGAAAATAAAGAGGACCTAAATTAGAACCCTGTGGTATGCCACAATGGGCTAAAAATTTATTTGAGGTGTGTGAATCAATTTAATTTGATCTTTCATGCAAATAAATGTGAACCAATTTAAATATGTGTGAGAAAGGCCAAAATTACCAAGCCTAGACCTGACCTTGGGTAGAGACTTGAGGGGCAGCATGCTCAAGAAATTCTACTAAATTAGTGATACTAGATTTATTTTTTAGAAAGCCATGTTGATTATCTGAAAGTTTATTTTTAAGGTGGTGGAAAGTATGCTCATGTATGATTTTCTCAAATACTTTGCAGAAAGTTTTTAAGAAGTAAATTGGTCTATAATTACAAGTATTTGTTTTTTACTATTTTTTATAAATAGGTATGACAACAGATTGTTTCCAAGTAAGGGAAAAGTTTCATTTGACAGGCTTATGTTAAATATATATGCTAACAAAGGGCTAGAAATGCTGACACAGCCTTTAGCAATAAAACTGGGAATTCCATCTGTCCTGGCACATCTAGAAGAACTCGATTTTTTATAGCACTAGCAACATCCAAGGATGTAATATGGCAAGGATACAAGGGCGCGCTAGTCTCAATAACGGGGCAGGGTAAGACAGGAATAGCTGAATTATAAACGGAATGAAAGTAGCTCCCAAATTCATTAGCAATTAATACAGGACCCGTTATAATCTTGTTATTAATTTCTAGGTTAGACGGGGAAACTTTATTCACACGATTGTTTTTAACAAATTTCCAAAATTCCTTGGGTTTGCATCTAATACTATTTTCAATTGATTCCATCCAATTGGCTCTGTCTATAAACAAAGTAGTTTTAATTAATATACTAAAGTGATAAAATGTTAATAGAATACACCGTTATATTTTAGTTTAAACTTTTTTGAATTTTTTTTTTTTACTAATATAGTATTTAAAAGTATAAGAAACCCAATTTGGATATTTGGATGAATTACGAATGGTAATTTGAGGAATATGCGTTCTGATTTTCCTTTGGACTAAATTGGTAAAATTATCTACAAACAAATTAACATCTGTAGAAGAATAAACACAAGACAAATCAGCAGTGGCCAGGTCATTATAAAGATTAAGCTAATCACTACGTGCATACTTAATATACATGGCGGTGCTGTCATTAATTTTAGTAGTAAGAGGTACATCAAGTGAAATCAATAAGGGTGGATGTGCTAAATCAATATTTACTACTGATTTAGTGCTATGAGTTACTAAGGGGTGGTTGAAATTAGCAAAAACAAGGTCAAGGAGGTTAGTGTCATTATCAGCTTCATTAAGTTGTTCTAATCCTATTATGTTGGTCGAAGCAAGTAGTTGCGTAGCTTTTAATTTAATGTAGAAATGATAAATGTTTTGAGCATGATGATATTTCCAATCAATTTTGAAGAAAGACCTGCATATCACTGGTCAGATGCCGCGAGCTAAGAGCACTACTCCCCTAGCGGACTTCCTTGGCAACTCTCTCTCTCTCTCTCTCTCTCCACCACTCCAACCCCGTCTCCCCCCTTGCTATCCCTTTTTCCTTATTTACATGCCCATTTGCTAGTCAGAAAAAGAGTATATATTGGGCGATCCCTGGGTTCACAAATTGTAGTTCATCTTTGGATATCCTCGAAAAAGGAACCTCTGCTCCAACACCTGAAGAAGATACTACTGGCCGAGATGGTTGGGTCGTGGAAGTCATCGCCTTGACGCCGAGGGAATCTTGTTTATTTATCCAAGTATTCAGTAAATTTCCAAGTCCTTCAGACTTGTTGAGTTAGCCCTTATGACTATGTTTTCTTTTCTATGTCCTTCGGATATAGATTAATTTGTCAGAAAGACAATTATGTTTCCAAGTCCTTCAGACTTGTTTAGCTAGTCTATATGACTATGTTTTCTTAGGAGCTTAATTTAAGCTTCCTCTTCTCCATGAGTTCTTTATTCCGTTTTAAGTCCTTATGACCTCACAATATATCAATGCGCCGTGAACCTCATGCTCACGTGTTCAATTCTTGTATGGCTACAACCAGGTTGTCTAACGCCTTTAGTTGAGGTCCTAGCTAGGTCAGTATCTCACAGCATTCTTGTTGCCACCCCATTTTCTGTGCTACTATTTTGGTTGTGCTAAGGGAGGAACACGGCTAAGTTTGTATGGTAGCCCGCATAGATAGTATTTTCTTTCGCCCCTTGGTTGACGCTTCTTATGGCTAAGTATTTAATGTTGGTGGGTTATAAATTTGACGAATATCCCAGGAAGTGGGTAATAGCATAAATGTACTATTGAGTGCTCTGGCAAGTACCCACTGGGAATATACCGGCCATAGTACAATTTTGTGTGGACACCTGTTAGTCATCGAATAGTGTAACTGACCTACGGTCGTCTTACCGTTTATTATCTAGGACGGCGTTTCTTTGTCAAGTCAATCTAGGTAGATTGGCCGACATGTAACTTAGTTACTCTAAAATTATAGGATTTACCGTTTATTCTTTATAAGTTACTAACTCTTCATGTGCTCTTTTTAGACCTTTCTGGTGGAAGTCTGGCGCTAGTCCGGCTGTCTTGCAATCCAATATCCTCTATCAACTTAACTTCAATTTGACTGTTGCCATGTCGTCTTGGACAAGTTATTATCCCGTGCTTTGGGTAGTTCCTATGTCTTTGGAGTTGTTAAACCCTATCATAACTATTGTAACCCCATATCACCATTTTATGTTAATTGTATAATAAATCTATTTTTGTTACCTATTAAATATTTTCCTATCTCTAATGGGTAGAAATGTTATATTTACACTTGTATCTTCTTTTATATGTCCACCATTTATCATAAAATATATAAATAAGTTAGAGTTACTAATAGAAAAAGCCATACAAAATATTTTATTCAAAATATAAAGTATAAATATTTTAAACACGCCTGCGTGAACACCAGTCGTTAATACAATCCCAGTACTTCATCTACCCCCACCATCTAGACCGGTTGCAGGTGAGGTAAGCATACTATGCCAGTCAACCTCCTTGTTTTCAAAGAAAGAAAATCTTCTTCTAGCTCTTCTCAGAGTCACTGTATCCATTAGGCCGAATAGGCACTGTGCCTAGGTAGGCCCTATGAACCTTTTAGGGTATACGAACATTTAAGGCCTGTAACGTGTCACTTGAAAAAATTACATGAATGAAAAAAAAAAATCACAAAATAAGAAAAAGAAAGCAAATATTTATTTGAATATATGAATGATAAACAATAACTTGGTTAAGAGTTATGTTGGTATGCGTACAACCTTAAGTTATACGTAGTTTAGTTGCACGTATTGCGAACCTTGGGCGGACCTACAATTTTGTTATCATCAGATGTTCAGAAGCGTTTATGGTGATATAAAATTTGTGGAGTATTTTCAAGATTCATAAACTAGCATTAAAATTAGTAAAAATATCTGACACACAGGCCTCTAGAAATAAAAGTGCTTAGGGGATACGTAAGTTTTAAAACCGCTCTGTCTATTTTATTAAATTTATTTTCAAGTGAAACAAATGCAACCTCAAAATAAAAATAATTATTACATAGTTTTCATCTTAAGTTCTTTATTCAATCATGTGAAGACGCTTAAAATAATAAAATAAAGAGACAAATGGTTTGTTATGAAAGTTTTATTTGGCAAAAGTGACCGCAGATCAACACATAGTCTCGACGATATGATGTGGTGAGATTTGGTATCATTTGTTATTTGTCAGTTACCTCCACTCCTATACCGAACGGACTGTACCTATGTTCTAACTTTCTGGTTTGTCTGTCTGGGACATTGAGCGATATCTACCGCATATTGGGGTTTGAAAAAATTAATTCATTTGCTTCCAAAACTGTTTTAAAAAAATCTAATTAAAATTCATGCAATGAGGTGCAATTGTACATTCACGGTCGCTATTATTTTTTTAATTTCGGAATTATGCATGTGGTAAATATTTCAAAATGCTTAAAATAGACAAAAAAACTTACAAACAAACTTAATTTTATCAATAAGGATTGAATTAAATATACATTTGGCGAGAAAATATAATTGGATATGGAATTTGAACCCAAGACTTTCGACTTAGCGCGCCAATGCTATCACACTGAGCAATGTAGGAATAATCCTGTTAACAAGGATACTGTCTACCTTCACTTTAAGGCAAAGTCTGATGGAGGTGTGGAGTCATAGACTACCTAGCTCTATAAAATGATAAGATCTGGAGTCATCAAAGAACAAAAGCCACCGGTGATTAAAGTTTAATGATAGCACCTGGAGCCATCAAAGAACAAAAGCCACCGGTGATTAAAGTTTAATGATAGCACCTGGAGCCATCAAAGAACAAAAGCCACCGGTGATTAAAGTTTAATGATAGCACCTGGAGCCATCAAAGAACAAAAGCCACCGGTGATTAAAGTTTAATGATAGCACCTGGAGTCATCAAAGAACAAAAGCCACCGGTGATTAAAGCTTAATGAAAGCACCTGGAGCCATCAAAGAACAAAAGCCACCGGTGATTAAAATTTAATGATAGCACCTGGAGCCATCAAAGAACAAAAGCCACCGGTGATTAAAGTTTAATGATAGCACCTGGAGTCATCAAAGAACAAAAGCCACCGGTGATTAAAGCTTAATGATAGCACCTGGAGCCATCAAAGAACAAAAGCCACCGGTGATTAAAGTTTAATGATAGCATCTTGAGCCATCAAAGAACAAAAGCCACCGGTGATTAAAGTTTAATGATAGCACCTGGAGCCATCAAAGAACAAAAGCCACCGGTGATTAAAGTTTAATGATAGCACCTGGAGTCATCAAAGAACAAAAGCCACCGGTGATTAAAGTTTAATGATAGCACCTGGAGTCATCAAAGAACAAAAGCCACCGGTGATTAAAGCTTAATGATAGCACCTGGAGCCATCAAAGAACAAAAGTCACTGGTGATTAAAGTTTAATGATAGCACCTGGAGCCATCAAAGAACAAAAGCCACCAGTGACTCAAGTTTAATTATAACACCTGGGCCAGGTTTAAACAAAGATTTCCTCCTAATTGACAACATAGTTCATATCGTGCTCAAAACTTTTGGCAACGTGATGATCTATTCGGGTGGGTAATTATATATTGGCAAAAATAACCAGAAAAGTTCAAATGAAATAAAATATTTAAAATATAAACAGTTAAAATGTGAAAATTGTAAATATTGTTTTACACTTAGTTTACTCTGACTATTAGATACCTCCCCTAGTTCTGCTGTTTGTGTATATACAATAAACTTACACTTATTATAAAAGTTTTGTATTTAAATGTTTAGTTAAAAACATCCCTTTTCAGACATAGGCGGTTCTTTTGTTTGGTATACAGTGGCATTGATATAGTCGGCAATTACAATAAATAAAATACCATATTTATCATTGAATATAGAAGATGCTTTTTTTGAATTCTATGTAACATGCGTTCATTTTTTCATGCATTTCGTCTTAGTATTCGTCAGGGTATCCATTTTATCAACACCAATTAAGGAGGTATTAAAAAGGTAGAATTCAGATGTTATATACCAGAATTATTGTAGTCGAAGTGTGGGAAAATATTAGGTAAGCAGGAAAAACCACCTTAAATACAGGCCTTACTCTCGATATAGACTAGCCTACCAATGACAGGGAAATAGGGGTTCTAATCTCAGTTGAATATAGCTACGTTTATTTATCCTGAATGATTTGCTATTCTCTCCCCACGTAAATGAAGGCACACTTCTTCTAAAACCCAACCTGCAACTTTGAAACCCCCTTTCACTTTGAGGATCACTCAATGTTCTATCCTTATCTAATTAACTCGCTAGATATCTCTAAGGTGTATTTAACTAGTTTCAACAGATAATTTATTTGTTTGACGACAGCACGTTCTTTAACTAATTCAATAATATCGGGAGACTTGATCATGAACCTCAGTACTTCTGGGTGGAAAAAGAGAGGATTATTAGGCTTTGATATATGAAGACGGATCAGTTGGGTATACCGCGGAGTGAAGACTATTTGGAAAATAGGGTTATTTAAATGAGATATGATTCTTTAGTGTGTGAATGTTAGTGAAAATATATCTATGCCCAAATATAGGCAATCAGTGAAATTTTAATTAAGAAATACAATTTTAACTCTGATCAAAACCGCCTTAATTACGAAGCTAGAGAAGTATCTTTGTTGAATAAATTAAGTTCCAAATATTATTTGTAGAAGATAGTTTCATTATAAATTGAAAATAAAAATATTTCTACTTAATGAATTAATTAGTGAAATTTAAAAAAATATTAGTTAAACAATATTCATTAAACCAAGCAAATTTCCACAGTCATCTTCAAGATGGAAACGTTTAAGTTAAAATCCATCAAAGAGTTAATGGTTTTTAATAGTACTTGGTTCTTAATTCATTAATAAATCAAAGGTATTATAAATTTCATTGAAAATAGATTTATTTGAGTTCAGAACAGTTTACTTTCTTTGTAAGATTAGATTTTGCTAGAATGCATGAACGGGATTATCAAAATTACTTGGAAGATATTCTGGTGTAAAAGACGTAAAATATGTTAACATTTCATAATAAATCAATGATTGACATTAAATTGTTAATATATATTCTTTATTATCAACATCATTATAAAACTTAAAATTGTTGGAAACTCTTCACGATGAGTTGTCCATTATTTGTTTGTTCTTCTTGGAAATTTAAACGGCTTATTTAGATTAGTATTATTAGTATTATTACCGCGTCTTACTACCCGTTCGAGTTATACGCACTTACGGTAATGTGTAATGGTAGAGTGATTGTGAGATGAAATGGAGGACCTACAGTTTAACGTGGGATCCGAACCACGGTGGGAGGTCTGGGCATTCCTCACATTCACAAGTTGTGATTAATACACGTCTTGTCAGAGATGAAGAAAGGGTTTGTTAATCAGACAAATCTGTGCCGGGACTGAGGATTGAACCCCGGACCCCAGCACAGAAGTCTGACACCTTACCCCTAGACCACCAGGTCACCCCTTATTTAGTAATTTTATTCACTTTTTATTTCCTTGGACTATAAAAAACACATGGCTAAAAAGCGTCCATTTTTCATGCTCTGAATTGAACTATAGGTCTTATTTCCCAAAAATGCTCACCTAATCAGATAACTACATAAATAATTAAAACACCATAAATATAAATTTGTACTTTTAATTCCGAATATAATAAATAACTCTTAATAATTTTATATAAGATAAAATACAATTAGTTTTAATCAACTTTAATCATAACTAAAGAGAGCTAATCAGAATATTTAAACGTATAAAAGTCAATAAAACTGATCAATGACAGTGTTGGTTAAGTCAACAGCTTAAGAGGTTTAAAGAATTTACACATCGGAATAAAAATGTGCTATTCTGCACGAAACTTTTCGAGTATGTTTGTGCTTTATATAATATGAATCTGTTAACAATTAAATAATTATACATTAAAATAGTAAAACCCTTAGTCAGTGTAGTAACAATCACATTAAATAAATAATGAACACCTTAAATAAAATCAACAAAGATTTAAATAATTCTCCTGTCAAAAGAGCGTATGTAGTTGAGACAAATCCTAACGTACAATCATCCCGTCAAATGGCAGTTCCAGCAGGGGGTGTTTGAAAGTAATCAAGATAAATGAGATATCATTACAAAGTTAGTGAAACAATAACTCAGTAAAAGGGCCCATTTTTCATGTTATTATTGATAGCGAGGATGTACTTATATTTTGTCAAGCGACCCGCCTCGGTGGCGTAGTTGGCTAACGCGCTAGTCGTGTTGAGCCCGACTGCTGAGTACGGGGAGATCGAGGTTCGAATCTCGGTCGGGTGAACTGGGGGTGGTTTTTCCTAAATGGTTTTCCACTCTCCCTCCACGCAAATGCGGGTTCACTTCCTCTAATTCAACCTTCCCAATTCCTAATCCATTAGTGTAATTAGTACTTAAAGCGTATAACCCAAACGGGTAGTAAGACGCGGTGCTATTATTATTATTATTATTATTATTATTATTATTATTATTTGTCAAGCGCAGACGAGTTGAGTGAGCAATTTTCTTGTGAACTTGAATTCGTCAAAATAAGCGTAGTTTTCACATGGATATTCCTCGGCTACTTTGGATGTATAGTTTCGTGTGTAGAATCGAACTAGGGGTGGATTTAACGGCCGGATGAATTGGGCGGCTGCCCGGGGTGGTAAACAGAGCACCAACTTAACCCACCGTAGTGTGGGAGTAATAAGAAAATAATGCTAGGTTTGGAGTTGTGAGTTTTGGGGGTAATGTTCATATTTTCCTTCTATCGTCTAACTATATAGTTTGGGTTCGATCCCACCTGAGTGCAAAATTTACCTCGGGCCATTCCAGAATCGAACACCTGTTTGTTGATAGAACAATAGCCTGGAACATAAGTGTTTCTAAAAGAAATAACTTTAATATTTACCTTTAGACAGAGTTGACTTGTATTTCAGAATTATTATTTTCAGGTTTACTCTTTAGATGGATATATACTTCTGAAAAATTTTAAATATAAATCCTAACAGGAAAAGACATATCGGCCATTTTCCTGAATAATTTTTTTTATATGGTTTTGAAAAAAAAACACGTTTACAAAAAAGAGTTATTCTAGATCAAAAATCTTGCGATAATGAAATACTAATTTTAGATTTATTCAAGGATTTAGGGTATATGTTTTATTGCTACTAGCAAATTCAGAACGATATCTCGCTCGCTAAGGAAAACAATATTAGAATCAAATGTTATATTTAAGAAAATTTACGACACGTAAATAGTGTTATTTTTCTCTGAATTCATGTGAGAGAGAAACTTGGACAGCATGGAAAAATATTAATAATATTTAGCACTGCGTTTTACTACCCGTTCAGGTTATACGCTTTAAGTACTAATTACGCTAACGGATTAGGAATTGGAAGGTCAAATTATAGGAAGTGAAACCGCATTTGCGTGGATGGAGAGTGGAAAACCATTTAGGAAAAACCACCCCAGTTCACCCGACTGAGATTCGAACCTCGATCTCCCCGTCCTCAGCAGTCGAGCTCAACACGACTAGGCGTTAGCCAACTACGCCACCGAGGCGGGTATGGAAAAATAATTACAGCAATTTCTTAATAAAGTATACAACTATTTTTAAAAAAATTCCTGAGCCATGTGATCATGCTTACAGTCATATAAATCAATTGGGAACAATTTGTCTATAAAAATTAACTTGTTACACTAGCATTTGATTTCCTTCCAATCAAAACTTTTTGTAGAGTGTTACAAATATTGAAAGCATTTTCTCACGAAATTTGTATCATAGATAAAACGGGACAAAGGGAAGTATAGTACTAACAAACTTCACTGTTATTATTATTATTAGCCCCGCGTCTTACTACCCGTTCGGGTTGTACGCACTTACGCTAATGTGTAATGGTAGGGTGATTGTGAGATGAAATAGAGGCCTACAGTTTAACGTGGGATCCGGACCACGGTGGAGGCCTGGCATTCCCCACATTCACAAGATGTCTTGTTAGAGGTGAAGGAAGGGTTTGGTAATCAGATAAATTTGTGCCGGGACCGAGGATTGAACCCCGGCCGCCAGCACAGAAGTCTAACACCTTACCCCTAGACCGCCAGGTCAGATCATGTTGAATTATTATCAAGGTGTGCCTGAGACAAATTATTACAAATGGATTTATTAAACTAATTTTTAAACAGTAGTTCATAATTATTATCATGAAATTGTATATGTTTTATATTATGTGAATTATATTATTATTATTTATTATTATGCACCGCGTCTTACTACCCGTTCGGGTTATACGCACTTAAGCTACTGTGTAATGGTAGGGTGATTGTGAGATGAAATGAAGGACCTACAGTTTAACGTGGAATCCGAACCACGGTGGAGGCCTGGCATTCCCCACATTCACAAATGTCTTGTCAGTGAATTATACTATGGACATTTTTAATTGTATGCATATTTCTGAAAATGATGTAAATCTTCTGGAGGGATTTGCGTAAAATCTTTCAGATGAGATCTGCATTACAAGGGAGAATTTAAAAATTATACATCCGTGTAATCCGCGTGTAAGTGCCTAATGAATACGAAATAATAGGTAAATGTAGTTAAAATAGATTACAGCTTTGATACATAAATAAATTAAATTGATGACTTTCAGCTCAACTTTATCAACTAGAGTAATAGTGAGCTTTTGATCTTATACTTAAATATATTAATGCCTTATTAGATATTTATCATAACCATGGGCTTGCGTAAAATATTTTTTTTTTAACGTTACGTGTTTTATAACTTTTTAATTATTATTTGATGTAGTTTTAAAAATTAAACAACATCTATTATAATATAAGTCCGCTTTCCAGAAACCATCTGAAATAAAGTTTGTACTAAATATCTTTAGAATGTATAAACATTTGAATGATTATATTTATGGACAGATCGTTGTATTTCTTAATTTTATTAGACAAAGATATGCATGATTTCTAGATATAACAAGTTTGTTATTGCGGGTCCTATTTTGTGATTTGTAAATCATTTCTTAATATATCATTATCTTTGATAATATATTCAGGAAAAGTTTAAAATAATAATATAATCTTTATTCATAAACTGTTCAAGGTAGTAGTTGTAGTAGTAATAATAGTTGGTGTTATAGTAGTTGTAGTAGCTTAAGAAGCGATTATAGGAATGAATGATAGATGAACCTAGGCACTAAACGAACCTGGATAGTTCATTAGAGAGAGAAGTGTAGATATATGGCTTTATTTGTGATTCAAACAATATCAAAATTAACATACAAGTACAAATTAAGGGGCTACGTTACCATTTTAAAAAAACACTTCAGATAGATTCTAGAAGTGTTTAATATTTAGAATTAATAAACTTCAGATAGCTTCTAGGTGTGTTTAAATATATACATTTTTCCTAGACTGCGGCATTTAAGAGGCTGTTTTGGCATAAAAATAATTCAGATAGCTTCTAGAGGTGTTTAATATTTATAATTTTTTTTATAGCTATCCGTAATTGGGGGATGTTCCTACCAACCCCCTCACCCCTACCCCCGAAATGATTGGCTGGCTACGGCCTTGGTTATTTACACCTTAGAACGTATCTATTGAGAATCTAAAAACTCTTGTGCCACATACGATTGATTGATTGATTACATGTATATTTAGAACTCACTATCCTGGAGTTTGGGGCCAATTGTGATGGCTATATCTGGTTTTGACAACAGAAGACTTGAACCTAAATTATATTCAAACCCATTATAGCTTTTTATAATAAAAAAAAAATTCAATAAAGTATACATTCGAAACATTTTATTCATTTAAAACTGTATTTTGTTAACATATAAATTAAGAATTTCGTAAGATTTTATCATTTTTTATCTGAATTATCTTTTTCTACATTCTAATACATGTTCTTAAGCTCTTACTCGTGGATCAAGGATTAGTGGCTTCATTAATTACGTTTGAGTGAATTTTATCTAACATAAAACTAGTGTAAACACACACAAAAATCATTAAAGCAGATATAATATCTAAATCCTAATAAATATACAAATAAATTCTAGAAACAACCATTATTATTATTATTAGCATCGCGTCTTACTACCCGTTCGGCTTATACGCATTTTACGCTAATGTGTAATGGTAGGGTGCTTGTGAGATGAAATGAAGGACCTACAGTTTAACGTGGAATCCGAACCACGGTGGCGGCCTGGCATTCCACACATTCACAAGATGTCTTGTCAGAGGTGTAGGACAATAATAATATATTTTGTTACTGGTTATTGGTGGTCGAAACTTTTCCACCTGAAAACATCCCCTTAAAATGTCATACTAGGTACGACATTGTCCCTGGATTAAATATAAATGGGTATTATTTTTAATACTAATATGTTTTGCAAATAAATAGTGTTTTGGGCTGGTAGTATGCGGGGTTGTTCGACAAACTATACTGTCAATGTAAGTGTTATGGGAAAACTTTTGGAATAAAAAAAAATTAAACTAATTTTTACTTGCAACATTTTACTTTAAAAACGAAAAAATTGTATATTTAAATTTTACTTTTCTGGTGAATCTTTTAAATATTTTTGTATTGTACAATAAAAAGCACCGGCAGCCTTTAATTTATTTATTTTTATTGGCTTATGGTTTTAATGACTTAACTTAAATATCCCTTATGAAACTCAATATAGATACAAAGATTAATTTTATATGTGTTAAAAATACTAAACTCGAAAGTAATCATAAAAATAGCGTTCATAAAAAATTCCACATTTGTAAACATTCTAAATAAATGTAGTTTAAAAGTGATTTTAGATATGTTCTTAGAAGCTGGCTACATATGTTGTTTTATCTTAACTTAATACTAATGTGATGTTTGGACAAATATATGGATGATTTTAAATGTATTTTCTATTAACA